>JARKIE010000143.1:0-229141 GCA_029378255.1 Mycena rosella | reverse complement strand
AACGCATCTGAGGCGGCAACACCCAGCAATGCAGATACTGCACATACTGTCATCTGGAAACACCTTTTGAGCATGTAGAGACCACGTTCACGGCATAGAGAGCCGGTTACGAGGTAGCACGGAGTAGAGCCGGCACTTCCCGGTAGAGCTACATAGATGTTTGACACGACCGTAGCGACCGAGCTCTCTGTCGCTCCCTCTAGTGGCTCTGTTTCACATGCATCACCAGGACCGCATGCATGCATGATGATCATGATGGTTGATGACTGTGTTATGGAATATTACAATTCACAGTGTATTTGAATTAATTCCTATCCCTTCCAGTTCACACATTCTCTCTTTGGTTCTAGAGTGAAGACACACTTCTAAACATCATTCAGACTTCAAGAGCTCTGCCCAAAATGATATTCAAGAGACTTAAACCCCAAGTATGTTCATCTCCATCAATATTGATGAGAACCATCCGAGTTTGATTTGAACTCGTACCCACACGGAAACCATGTGCCACATGTTTCCATATTCATTAAGTGCCAAACTCTTATGGTTTGGTGCATGGCCAATCTATATAGATGCTTCTTTACTTACACAGAACCTGTGAGATCCTTGGAGTATTATCCTGTTCTCACCAGAATATTCTAGAACATTCACACAGCACATGCTTTAATCATTTGAAGGAACATTCTAGTGCACCACAAGAATGTTCCAATACTATGTAGAATGTTCTAGAAACCACACTCCTTAGCTATATAATGAGAGCCTGTCCTCATGTGACAGGACCACCACACCTTTACTTCAATCTACCACGTAGCATCTACTCTCAACCTCCGAATAAGCTAGCCATAGTGCCTATAGCCATTTCAAATAGCATCCTCCCCTGAAGGACGTTATCCTCGCCTTGTATCTAGACCCGGATCCAAGGCCACGATTGTAGTGCAGCTGTTTGACTGATTTAAGTTTGAGTCACTCGTATTGAGAATTAACAAATCTTGCTATCTGATATATCCAGATACGCGCTAACGACTTACGACAAACTAAGCCTATTCCAAAACATCACTCACGACATCAGTAATCTATTACTGACTTACGCTCGCAATACGCTAAATCATAACAGACTGCCATCTGAATTTTTTTTAAAGCCAAGTCGAAGTCGACGCGACCCATCACCACTCCTTTCTCCCCCCCACATCTTCTGTATCTGACCAATTCCCCCTTCCAAGTCCGAGTCCCCCGTTTTATGGCTTCTCTGACCCTGCTCGTGCCTCAAGAACACTCTGGATGCAAGCGCAACCCCCTCAAGCCGTTCAACTTTCCCGCAAGCACTCCAATTGGTCAACCTGTCAAGCTCCTCCAGCACTTTACCTCAGGCTGTTCTTCACCGCGCTCGGGCGGCCGACTGGACTCCTTTTTTGAGTCTTCCTGTGCCGTGTTCAATTATCTTTCCACGCTTTCATTTGGGCTAAGTGTATAGTATAGTAGCGTAGTTAGTAGAGTAGTTGCAGTACCGAGAATAACAATTTATTTTTCTTTCTTTCCGTGCTGATCTCGGGTGTTTACCTGCAACTGATAACAACTAGATAAGCCGGATAACGACCGGAACAGTGAGCTCGGCAGCCGAAGCGAGACTCTACCATGGCAACATGTGCTCTATATGGCTCTACATAGCTCTACCGCTCTACCGTCCACCAGTCTATTGCCTCTATTATATAGGGGACATGGCTACAGATCTAATGCTCTACTGGCCTCGCTGTAGTACGCTGTAGACATGGGGTGTTTTCCAGATGGTATTATTACGATCAATTCGACAGTCACGGGTCACGGACCCCCCTGTCAATGTCGAAATATGGTCGGGGTCACGGGTCACGGAGGGGTCTGTCGGATGCAATTTTCGTCACGACCAACCCAAATTTCTCTCAACCATGCTAAAAACCCAAATTTTGTCTCGGATGTCGAAATTTTGAAGGGTGTCACACCAAAATTCGGTGGTTGTCGAATTGTCGAACTGGTTTTTTGGGTCACGGGTCACACCCCCTGTCGAATTGATCGAAATAATACAGTACATATCGTGACTGGCCAATCAACACTCTTGAAGATGGTCAGCTATAGTTGAAGAGGATGTATTCCAATAGCTATACATTTTCCTACCCACGAAGAGCCCGCAAGGAGCGCTGAACGCTCGTCTGGTGTAAATGACAAATATCTGCTGACGGAAATTCCAAAAGGAGCGAAACACGTGGTTTTGTTACGTATGTTGATCAGTGGGCAGAATTCAACGATCTGAGACCTCTTGAGTCTAAGGTAGGGGACATACAAAACCTGTGAACATTCCAAATATGGACAAATTCCGTTAATCAATTAATTGAAGCACAACGAAAGATCTTGAGGCAAATCCCTTCCATGAATCTTTAGAAATACATCTTAGGTATGCCCCAGTCAAACAGATAGATTACAAGATCAGAATTGAGTGAGGAGATGTCCTCGCAAAGTCCCATCAATTTTGAGGCCATCCAATTGATGGCGACTTAAATCGACAACTACATTCTCCACACTTGACTGATTACAAATCCAAGGAGGCCAGGTTCTAGCTAGCATGTATTTCTAAAGATTCATGGAAGGGATTTAGCTCAAGTGCTTTCGTTGTCCTTCAATTAATTGATTAACGGAATTTGTCCATATTTGGAGCGTTCACAGGTTTTGTATGTCCCCTACCTTAGCAGTCAAACTCACTTCAACCCGGCAGAAATACAAATGCAACCAAGCCCGGGCCTGAGCCCGAGCCCGACCCGACTCGGGCCCGACCTGTTAAAGATGGATTTCCTCTTTGAATCATTTGGCGTCCAGCGGCATATTGGTATTTTATTCTATTTACTTGTTTCATGTTCGATCGTCTCCGCTACCTATATAAGCCTGACACTCCTAGCAACGTCCCTCAGTCTTACCACTATCTGTGTGCGACTGAGGGTATGTCTATTACTTTTACTTATCCACGGACATCTACTTACTTCATACCTGTAGACATTAGCTTATATCTTCTACAGGTTAATATTGAGTCTTACCACTATCTGTGTGCGACTGAGGACATTAGCTTATATCTTCTACACGACCCACCAGGGTAGTCTTCCATACATAGATTCGGTCGGAGAAAGGGAGGAGCTTGGTGGGAGACATGGCAAGAGCGCAAGAGAGACAGCAAGGAGCAAAGCACAGTGACCTTCGAGTCACACTGATTTGATTGCGGTTGTCGCCGGCCCAGGCGCCACGTGCAACGGTCTGTTGAAATTTATTTCACTGTTCAGGTTCAAATTATAACAGTCGATCGTTGATTGTTCCGAACTGTCGAAAAGCCGATTCATAGATACTTGCGTGAATCTGACGTCAATACCATAGTGCCTGATTGCGCGACTGGCCTGGTTGCCAATCAGTACAAGTTAGACCAGTGACTGGTCTGTCTATGAAACCAACCTTGTCGATACGACAGTTTACTTTTGGTACGACAGGAGGACCTCTAAGTGGCGAAGGCAACCCTCCTCGACGAGGCGCCCGGTGAGATTAGGTAGACGGTCCAAAGGGGGCATGATTGTTTTGACATGATAAAAGAAGTCGAGCACGAGAGTGAAGATAAAACGGAAATGATAGAGGGAAAAGCGCAGAAAACGTGGTGGCAGGGAAGAAAAAAGCGTTAGGGGTAACTGAGATACCTCCGCGGAAGATTTGCGCGTCAGGAGAAAATTTGCTTCCGCTAGATATTCAAAGTCTTTAGGCCACGAGTCGTCGAGGACCAGATTGCCATAGCGACTGCTTCGCTAACACAGAAATTGTCTTTGTCTTAAAATCGCGCGCAGAAACGAGCACAGGAGATTTGGAACCATGAATTGGACATGCATGAGAGTCGAAGGCGAGACAAGGTCGGACTTTCGGCTCCGAGTTTCCTTCACTTCTTGGCTTCGGCATTGTTCCCGCGTATTTCGAAGTGCCTCCGCTTCAGCACCTACGACTGTTCAAGTCTGTTCAAGTTGTCAAGTAATCCCTCAATCACGGTTCCAGAAATCCACCAATTTGATTACAAAGAAACCACACGGAATCATTCACGCCTTCTCTAGAAACTCGCTCGATCCTTTTTCTTCGCCACTGGCGTTCTTCGCTCCTCCCAAATTCGTCGCAGCCGAATCCGCAATCTTCTCTGTGGCGCCATCGAATATCGCCGCAGTCTCCTCCAGCGTGTGGTTCTTCGTTTCCACGAGATCTGCAGTCACAAACCATGTTAGCTACATCGAGGGGGACGTGTATGAGAGACCCACAGAAGTAGAGGAACACGCATTCGCAGACGAGCCACACGCAATACACGACGTAGTACTTCCAGTTCAGGGCCGCTGTTCATTCTTCAGTGACCGCCCTCTGCACAGAGCTTCTTAACCTACCGAGCGCGATGGGATTGACATACTGGTTGAAGATGAGCGCGATGGAGATCGTGATGTTGAAGACGTTGAATCCCTTTGCGCGGATGTTGTACGGGAGAATCTCAAGCGCATACGTGACGATAAGCGGGGAAAATGCTAGGCTGCATTAGATGCAACACCAGTCAGCACGCAGTGGGTGTCTTGCGATCATGAATGAGAACGCACTTGTATGCTGCCGAGTACAAGAATATGAACGCAATGACGCCATTTGCGGCGTTCGTGTCTCCGCTGATGGTAAAACGCGCGAAACAGACAGTCTGCATGGTGAAAAAGAGCGTCATGAGGCACGCCGATGAGAGGAAGAGGACACGCCGGCCGAAGCGCTCCACCGTGGTCGAGGCAGTGAGGGCGCATAAGAGACTCCAGATGCTCAGGATGCCGTTGAGGAGCAGCTGTGGGGTGAATACAGGATGTTAAAGGAATCAACAATCAATGGTGGTGGTGCGTACCTGAGTGGTTGGGTTTGTGATCCCGATATCTGAGAGGACTTTATTGAGATAATACGAGGCGAGGCCATTGCCGGACCACTGGGAGAAGAACGCGATAGCGATAATGATCCTTACGCGCTTCAGGTTCCCCGGGGTGGAGATCAGCGACTTCCACCCAACATTCGCAGCGACTAATACGGGCGAAGGTGAGCCCAATCAATAATCATCGACAAGCAACGCTGATCCCACCGGTACGGTCGAATTCCATAGCCGCTTTGATCTCTTCAAACTCGTAGCGAACTAGAGGATCGTTTCTATGCGGCCTCGTCAGTATCGACGGAGGAATGTCGCCATAGAACCTCACTCATCCCCGTCTGCGTGGTAATACGCCAGGATCCTCAGTGCCTGCTCCTCCTTGCCCTTCTTCACCAGGTAGCGCGGAGATTCCGGGACGAGGAAGACCAATAGAACTTGGACGAGGGAGGGCACCGCCTGAAGCACGGACGGCAGGCGCCAGGCCCATGTGTTGTTGATCTTGAACGACCCGAAGGTCGCCCATGCGGCGCTGGGCATGTTCGATTAGCAAGAGTGAGAGTCAAATATGGATGCTTACACGATGGATCCCGAGTGCCAGAGTGAGTTGTATGCCGATGTCAACGGGGCACGATACTGGGGATACGAGAGCTCTGCAACGAGCATTGGCGCTGCGCTGGCTAAATGTAAAGGATCGGGTCAGTTCGGATCCGGGATGGAACCATGTCACTCACCAGCGAAGGTGAGACCGAAACCGATGAGGAACCTGCATGATTTAGGCAAGACTGGGACTAGGTCGAAGACAATAGCATTACCTCGCGCCTATGAACATTCCCACAGATTGAGATGCGGTTTGGATGGCCGTGGCAATGACCATCATTAAAGCGCCGATGAAGACGGTAGGCCGACGGCCAATGCCGTCGCAGAGATACGGCGCAAACGGGTATCCGGCGAGTGCTCCGATATTCTGCAGGAGGGTCAAATTCTGGTTCAAAGTTCGGTAACCACTTGACGTACTTGAATGGAGCTGAGAAGTCCGAGCTTTCCCTTTGTCGGGAAGTTGAAGTACGTTTCCCACTGCGGGAGGGACTGAAGTCCGTTCATCATGCTGCCGTCATATCCACTGGCGGACGAAGTGATTAGCCTGCGGAGGTAAGGTGGTCGGATTGGGACCGAGGATGTTGTACAAGGGGAGCATACAGCAGAAAAATCCAGCCATTCAGGGCGATAAGTCTGCGGAAAAATCAGGCTCTGTCCCACAGACGAAAAACTGACGACACACCGTCTGTTGTTGTACCACTTTCGGTTCGGATCGATCAGGTTGGTGTACGCGTTGGCGCTATTGACTGGTTTAATGAGGGTCTCTGGCATGGTGGGTGGTGGGGGAAGCTCGGGGCTTTGGAGCGGCGAACTCAGGCCATCCACATAAATACAGCAACAGAACGGAGATTCTGTGGCGTAAATGGCGTCCACGATTAAGTTAGGAATTTGGATGTGGGAGCCGGGGTCAGTTGACCACTTTCGCCTTGGAGCCGGTCCGGACGCGATAGCGATTGTAGACCAGAGAGGACAAGATTCCGACCTAGCGATGCTCAACGAAGTTCAAAGCCTGATAAAAAAGATCAAGGCAAGGCAGCCAAGTCGAGTTTTAGTCTGAGGGAGTACTGATTCTTGTGGGAGGCTGTATGAAAGGTCTTCCAATAATAGTCTTGACACCTCGGGGGCAGAAGCCAGAGAATTGCGCCGTTTGCTGGATGCGTCAACTCTGCATGTGGGCATTCCGACGAACAGCGCGGCGCGAGTCGTGACACACTGGCCTATCGGTGGTCCGTGATTGAAGCAAGCATAGACAACAGCGCCGCCGCGTACCTGGCCCTTGTAAAATCGTGGTGACGGTAGAGACGAAGCCAGGGCAGCAATCCCCGGAGGCGCTAGCCACGTGGTCTCAGCGCTGCCACTAGTTCAGATGTGGTTTTTTCTTCAGAACCATATGCGAACCACATCGGAGGGTAATTCCGTTTCAATTCCGAGGAACTTGGACTGGGGGTTAAAAATATTTTTTATTTAGCCACTTGAATTCAACCAGCTGCCAGACGCACGCTTTCTTTTATCTCAACTTTGACATCAGCGACTGTATCACGAGTATCGTCCGCCCAGAAAGCGCCGCCTGAAGATCTACGGATTAAATTGGGTTAGAGGCAGTAGAAATAAAATTGAGTGGCGAATGGGATCGCACCTGAACCCGGCAGTGGGAGACGAACAGTCACAGCAGGAGGTCCTGGCTCGAATCCGGGCTGGTGTCAATCTATCTTTTTAAACGGAGAAATCAGCAATGTACCTTCGAGGAAACCCCACACAGATTATAATCCCCCCATGGAAAACCGTAAATGGAATGACCTCGAATTGAAATATTTCTCCGAGGAAGTTCCTGGGTTGAATTCAGGCCTAACCTTTTATTCTAGTACACAGAATCCCGCATAAATTGGGGCTAATCTGCCTACGAGTAAGACCTTGTAGCGAATGGAATCGCGCCCTCAAATCATGCCCGATTGGCGCTGAAGCGCTGAAGTTCTTCGAGGGAGCTTCTGGTTCGAATCCAGGCAAGGTTGTTCAGGGGCCCTGTCCGTTTTATTCTGCGGCGTACCGAGAAAGCGTCGCAGATGACTTTTTCCCCCATTAGATAGGAATGGAATGCCCTGCGTCCTCGATTAATGAGAGTTCAACGTAGAGCATAGTGGAGAGAAATCCTAGTTCGAATCGAAGTCGGGTCATACCTCTTTGTTCACCTAGCTACGGAAATTTTGCGCATTAGCACGAGGTACACTGGGGAGGAATAAGACCTAGTAGCGAAAGGAATCGCACCTACATACAGTTGTATTTTGCCCTGTCACGCAGGAGTTCCTGGTTCGAGTCTGCCGTGTACCGAGAAAACGGTGCCCAGATAGTCTTCCATGGCGGAATGTAGCGCACCCTGAATCATCCGGAGGGGGTCCTCGTTCGAGTCCTGTTGTGGCGTTGTGTTTTCCTTTTGCCGTCCAGAATTTGGGAAGGAGACCGGGGTACAAAGCGGTAGAATGAGACCTAGTAGCGAATGGCATCGCCCCTGCATTCGGTGAGTAATGGGCGAGTGACAGTCGCAAGCAGGAGTTCCTGGTTCGGATCCAGGCTGGGTCATTACTTGTGTCATCCAAGACGCTTTTTTGACTACGGGAGGTCTTGATACGCAAATGACTTCTGAAGCCAAGCCAATGGGCAGTTGGAGGGCGTCAGGCCTTGAAGCGAGCGGAATACTTTTCCGCAATTGCAAGGCTTTTTCACAGAGGCAGAAGTTGTTCTGGTTGGAATACCCGCAGGAGAAGGTTTATCGTGCCGACCGTACAAGGAATCCTGCGCGAACGAGAGGGCATTTCAGCAGCAAATAAGACCTAGGAATCGCAGCCTCGGATCGTCGTCCAGGCATGGAAGTGACTTCATAAAACGAAATTTCTTCCTCTTTCTTCTTCGTCTTCCCGAAATTGCGTTGCCGCCTGTTGCCGCCGAGGGCGTGGGCGCTTAGCTTCGGTTAGCGCTCAAGCGCAGCAGAGGCGGTGCTGTGCACCGCATGCATCGAGGTTAACATGGCCCGAACGCCGAGCCGATTCCGCTCTCGACGTCGTTCGTCCGTACGCTCGTTGTGTTCTGTCGGTAAGTGGCTGCGCGGGTGAAGGACGCGTCGAGGTTGATAGGTGCAGGTAGCGATTGGCTCATCTAGATTCTATAGACGCGATATTCGTGTTCCCTCGGTACGGATGTGTAGCGGTGGATGGATGGATAGCTGATAGTTGCGTTAGCTGTCCCTGAGTTTGACAGTCGCTGACTGCGATAGCTGCGTGAGTACTATAGGCTGTATCGGTGTACCGCGATGGATGCACGTCTCACATCGTATCCAGACACGTACAGCTTGTACACAGGAAGGGGACGGGTCCAAGTCTGATCATCCCGAGGATATTTCGTTCGTCGGTAAGACAGCAAAATTAATGGATCGCTGGATGGCTGATAGTTGCGTTCCAGAACAGTGGCGACTATAGTCACCGAATAGATAATTCCCGCGTGACGTCCTACGACGTGTGAGTCACTTCCTTCGCGGATAGATCGACTGACCGTGTTTTCTCCTTTCCTTTTACCATTTTGCCTCCGCGCAGGTCCAGAGGATCATCGATCTCCATCACCGCTGGCGGCCTCGTGGACGCGACCTGGACGTGCGAACAACGCACCGCCATTTGATAATTGAAATTAGTGGGTCTCGGTCGTCAAGGCGATCCTATCCGCCACCAATCCCAATCCAGCGCATTTCCATTTTCCTTCTACCCGGGTCTTTTTTCACTTGCTTTGCCTGCGCTGACGCTCGACGAACGAAAGGGGCGCAGCGCGGATCGTGGAGCACCTGGGACCCCACGCAGCATCGGTCGCATAACGTTACGGACTCGGATTTAGAGCCTAATTCGAATCGGGATGCTGCGCCGCCGCCGCTCGCTCGCGGCGCTCTCGTCGTCCGCGTCCGTCTCTTCCGCGTCCGCCTCCGCCTCCGCCTCGGCGTCTGCGTCGGCCGAAGACGATGTCCCCCCGCTGCCCCTCGGCCTTACGCGCGCTACGCCGCGCGCCGTGCTCGTGCCCGACAAGCGTCGGAAAAGCGCTAGCGAGAAGCCCGCGTCTCTCAGCAGCGCCAGCAGCGCGCCGGAAAAGGGAAAGGGAAAGATGAAGGACAAGGACAAGGACAAAGGCCTCATTCGGCGCGTCTCTGCGCTCTTCCACGCCTCCTCGGCCTCGACCTCTTCGTCCTCGTCTAAACGCGGTGCGTCTCCCATTAAATCCTCCCGTACACGGCGCTAATCGGGTGTAAAGGCGGATTCACGCTGACAGCGCGCTACAAAGCGGCCGCCTCTGCACCCGACGTGCGCAAAGCGAACGGCAAGCTCGTCAAGCGGTCCTCGACAAACGCGCAAGACGAAGACGAGGAGGACGAAGACGACATCCGGCGGCCCTCGGGGCTCGGGCGCGCCGCCTCCCTCTCCCGCTCGCGCTCGCGCTCCCCCTCCCCCGCGCGCTCCCACGCGAAATTTGCGCTCCGCGAGGAAGACGAGTACGCCTCGGCGGATGATGACGACGACGACGACGACGACGACGACGACATCCGGCGGCCCGCGGGTCTGGGCCGCCCCGCGTCGCTCCGTTCGCTGCCCCTCCTCTCCTCGCCCCCCGCCTCGCCGAGCGAGCGCCGTCCGTGGGAGCGCGTGCCCTCCGTCTCCGCCTCGCCCGCCTCTCGTGCCACCGCGTTTCCGCCGGCCCCGCGCGCGCGCACGCGCTCCACGCCGCTGCCCGCCGCGCTGCGCACCCTCTTCGCTCCCAATTCGCCCGCCCCCGCGTCCCCGCCACCGGTCGCGCCGCCCGTGCTCCCGCCCGCCCTGTGGGCGCGCGTCCTCGCGCACGTGCCCCTGCGCGACGCCGCCGCGGCCGCGAGGGTGAGCCGCAGCGTTTGTGGGGCGGCGCGGGGGCGGATCTATGGGGGGGTTGATTTACGGGTGGGCTCTCCGCGGTCGGGGTTTGGCGGATTTGGCGCGTCGGGGGGTGGAGGTGCTTTTGGCGGTGGGGGGCCGTTTGGCGCGCGAGGACGGGGTACAGAGGGGGGACAAGGAGGAGACCAGAGAGAAGGAGAAGAGAGGCAGAGGCGGGGTCTCGAGACGAGCCTGCGGGCGGCGCATTTGGCGGGGTATGTTGCGGGGCTGGTGTGTGCGGGGTGGCCGCCGTGGGGTGGGGGTGAGGGGGAAGGGGGGCAAGAGGTGTGTGGTTTTCTTCTGTGTTTCCGTTCCTTGGTGTGCTGTACCCGCTTCCCCCACTCTTTCATCGTACCCCGTTCTTGTCATATCCTTCCCCACCCCTTCCTGTTCTACCTTCCCCGTTGCCCCATTCTGTCCCTTTCTCCACCACCTCGGTGTTCCTGATGCCAACTTCCGTCATCGCATCCACCCCATCTATCCCCCGTCCCACGTCCATCCACTTCTCGTTCTTCATCACCCGTCCAAGTCCCGTCCTCCTGTACTGCATTTACTCTCAACGTATCATTCCACATCCATCTGCACCTCTTCCGTCGTTTTTCGCTTCCTCTCCATCGCCCGCGCTCACCCTCTTATTCGCTACCTGCCACTCCTCCACCTCGCCACCGCCCATGTCCATGTCTTTCCCTTCCGACCCAACCTCTCCACGGCCCTCGCCCCCCTTGCCTTCTTTCGGCTGCCGTCTGCGTTCCTCTTCTGTGGAGGAACTGGACGAAGTCTGCTCGTTCTGTGTCCTTGATTACCACGTCAGAATCCCGCCTTCCATTTTCGTCCACTTCGCTCTACCCTTCGCTTCCTACTCGTCCTCCGTCTCGTACCAGCGCGCTGACCCCTCCCCCAGATGCATTTCCCCGCCCTCCGCACGCTCACCATCTTCCCCACCACCACCCCCCTCGACGCGCGCCTCCTCCTCGCCTTCCTCCGTGCGCATCCCACCCTCGAGCGCCTCGCCGTCCTCGGCGCCGAAGACGACCCCGCCTCCGCCGCCGAAGCGGAAGCAGACACAGACGAAGACGACGGCGGCGGCCCCGCGCCGTTCCTCCCGCGCCTCACGCACCTGCACGCCCCGCCCGCGCTCGCCGCGCGCCTCCTCCCCCGGCTCGCCTCCGGGCCCCCGCCCCAGAACGCGCACAACAAGGAGAACAAGGAGACGGGCAAGGGCGGCCTCTCCGCCGCGGCGCTCGCGCAGCTCGCCCCGGACCCGAGCCCGCCGCGGACGCGGCTCGGGTGGCACCGCGTGCGCAGCCAGAACGCGGAGGTCGAGGCGCTCGCGGGCGCGTTCCTCGAGCGCGAGAAGCAGCAACAGCAGCAGCAGCGCATCCCGCGCAAGCCCGTGCCGCTGCTCCCCGCGCCGGACGCGGAGGACGGCGGCGGGGGGGGCGCGCGGGTGGGGGCGGCGAGCGTCGGGAAGGCGGCGCGCGCGGTGGACGTGCAGGCGCCGCCGGGCGGGAGCGCGGGCGGGCGGCAGGGCGGGGGCAGGGCGCTGCAGCACCCGCACCCGCTGCGCGTGCTGCGCATTGCGGTCGCGCGACCGATGTATGAGGGCGGGGCGGGCGCGGGCGGGGGGCGCGTCGGGCGCGCGGTGGGGCAGATCTTGGCGCGTGGAAGCGCGGGGGAGGACGGGGACGCGGGCGTGGCGCTGCATGTGCTGTTTGGCCCACGCGTGGAGCGGCGCACGATCGAGAAGGTGTTGCGGACGTTTGGGGCGGGCGTGGGCGAGGCGCTCGCGGCGGTGGCGCCGCCTGTTCCCGCCGTTGTGCCGCTGCCGCCGGTGAACGCGAAGAAGGCGCTAGGGAGGAAAGCGTCGGCGCCGGCGTTGCGGGCGGAGGCTGCCGAGGCGGTGGAGGACGCGGGTGCAGCAAAACCTGCACGAGGGCTCGCGCTGCTCGAGGTGCGCAGCGCTGTACGTGCCGCGGAGGTATGCTTCCCGTTCTTTCTCTCTCTCAAATTCGTCAACTCATCCGCGTCGTTCTACAGCTCTACAAAATCATGCACGGTGTCCTCCCGCGGTACCCTGCGCTGCGGACGCTCCTCCTCACGCGCCCGCCCACGCGCTACCCACCACGTCCTTCCACGCCGAGCAACGAGCCCCCCTCGCCGCGCCCGACGTCGTTCCTCTTCCCCACGCCGCCGTCGACGCCGGGATTCCCTCCCGCGCCGCCGTTCGCGCACGCCCGCGCGGGCGGGCCGCCGTCGCCGTCGCTGCGCGTACCGCCATCGCCCTCGTTCCGCGCGCCGTCGCCCCCCGGGCGCGCCCAGCCCTCGCCGCTCTCGCGCCCGCCCCCCTCGCCCTCCTGGCGCGCGTCCCCCGCCCCGTCGCCGCGCGCCCCGCCCTCGCCCCTCGCCCCCTCCCCCCCGCGCAGCCCGTTCCTCTACGCCTCCGCGCCCGCCTCGCCCGTCAGCACGCTCGCGCCGCCGCCCGGGCTGCACCCCGCGCCCGCGGCGGAGGGCTGGGAGTGGGACGGGTGGGGCGACGGCGCGCCGCTGCAGGGGCTCGAGGACATCGACGCGGACATGGACGGGCTCTCGGACGAGGACGCCGCGCACGTCGGCACGTGGCGGCGCCACTGTGCGGAGCTCGCGTGCGTGCGGCTCGTGACGGGTGCGTGGTGGGTGCAGGCGGGGGCGTTTTAGGCGGGATTTTCCCCGGAGCGACCTCTGTTTCCGCGTAGCAGCAGCGCTGCCCGCGCAGCATCCCGTCTGGCCTCCAGACGTTAATGGGACACACGAGAAACTCCCCACTCGGTCATTCGCGTCGCCGGTCGTCGCACGAAGAAAAATACATTTCCGCGCACAGCGCACAGCGCATTCCATTCCTTTCCTGTTGTTTTCCCCTCTCTTTGTACCTCTAGCTCGCATCTCGCACTACTTTAAAAGTATACTCACTCGTTACACTGCATGCATTGCCCACTGCACATTTCACAGTTATATACCTTGCACATTACGATACCCCCGGTTCGCCTGTTCGTACACTTCTAGCCTTCCTTCTAGCCTGTGTCATTCGATAGCATCGGGCTCCTGTATCATCAAACCGCGACTGGCTCATTATCTGTTCTGGATTTACTGACTAGAAACGTATGGGGAGCATCGTAGTAAGGTCCGGGAAATCGGGCCGAGAAAGGGATGTCGGAAAAAAGCCAGTCAGCATGCAACGGCTTAGTACAGCATGTGACCTTGGAACGGCATCGGAGTGTTTTCAAATTTCAAGGCGTGACAGAGGGGCTTAGAACCGGTTTCAAGCCGTTTGAAGGCTGGATGTGAGTTAGAAGCCGTCCCAAGCCCTCCCAAGGTACTCGAATATTTTTTAGGGTCAGAAAAATAATTTAGGTCAATTATGGGTGCCTCAGAGGAGTGTTTTGACTTGATAGTATATGCATGTGCTGGGTTGTATTTTTTCAACCACTCTCGTTCTCGAAATCTGACAGCTGTGGAGCCTGTGCGAAAAGTCTTCAGCAGAGCTCCATCTAGCTCCACCCGGGACGCCGACCAAGGTCTGAATATTTTCCTACTCATGTATATATATGTGTTTAATAACACTTACTTCAAATTAGTTGTCGATTACTAGTAATCCTCCTTACCCTGACTTAATCTATACCTACTTACAACAACTATTACAATACAATACAATGATAAGAGCCACCGTTCGTGGAGAAGAACGGCAGATTACAAATTTTGTGACTTGTCAGAGACTGATCTCGGAACACGTTGGAACCATCGACGTGGCTTGGGAATGGTTACGTGATTCTGAACTGTGCGTAGGAAGCTAGCTCAGGCATGTGAACATGTAACGGCTTGGAACACATTTAAAGCCGACTGGGATTTTTCCGACAGAGGAATAAAAGAAGAAAAGTTTGAAACCTCGGCAAGACCTAGCGTGGATTCGAACCAGGAGCATCTGGTTACACTGTTCCATTGTATGCAGGTGCGCGCCATTCTGTACAGGTCTGGTTTCTAATGTTTATAATCCTGAGGAATGCGAAAATAGTCCAACCCAAGGCTCCGCCCTGAATCCGAAGCAACATCCCTCCAAGGATAAATCCACTGAAGGTCCAAAAGGGATGCATTCCGCCATCGGTCTCATTGAATGGCATCTGCCCTGGTGCATCTAGGCTTCCTCAGCCCACTGTTTCCGAGTCTCAGGAATGCTCAAAGTTGTAGCCGGTGAATGGGGAAAATTTGTGGTCACCCCTTCAAGATGCTTGGATTCGATCCGGGACCACCGTTCAATATCGTCTTTCCTAATCGCGGGATAATCGATTGAGGCTGGCTGCGGTGCGTTCCGCCATAGGTCTCATTCCTCTTGACCTGAATCCACCCTTCGTGAACATTGCATGCTTACCCGGAAAAAGTATGAATCTATGACTATTGTGGCCTCGAATTAACCACGGACTTCATCTGGACAACTATGCAGGTTACAACACGCGAGGTACAAACATCAATTTGCGTCTGTCTAGGAGAGACTATATGCAGGTGTATTGGCGCAACTGATTTATAGAAGCTTGTAGACACACGGGGTAAGCGTGGTCAAGACCTAGTTCACACAGAGATGATGAGGGGAAAGATGGAATCTATTATTCATACTGTAGAATACAACTACTTAGTAAATACTATGAGGCCGAGGCATCCCTGAGGCCGTTATAATACGGGCGGTGGTGCGCGGGATTATACTCCAATGTTCCGCAGGGCCCCACTATATTCTAGTCAGGTGGCGGCTTGCCCGAAGGATGCCCGAGGCATCAGCCCATCAACTCCAATAAGGTGCGATTACATTTGCTTCTAGTTCTCGCATCCACTCTTCTCACGTTGGCACAGAATTCCATCATTCCAGAATCCAAAGCACCAAGTGAGATACGCTGAGTAATCGGACGCGAGGTACTTACGTTCAAAGCAAAAAAAAATGGGCCACCGCTGGACTTCGCGGCTGTAGTCTCTCTTGACAGACGCTTTATCAATTCTAGCTCGTACCTCTCAGAATCTGGACTGATGATGCCGCTGGGAAGGTCAATACCGGTTGGTAACTTTTGGGTGTGAATGCTGGTGATTTACAGAGGGGTCAAGCCCACTGGAAGCCTGAGAGTCCAAGTCAGACCGTGAGACATACTTACGGCTGCTTACAGGCAGTGCGGGTCGGCAACTACAAGCGAGTTACCGTAACGATTGGCGAAAGATGTCAAGTCCCGCTGGCATCAGGACGCGCGTCGTCCCGTTTCAAAGCCATCATTTCTTCCTTCCTTCCTTCCCCCACCGCTCGCCGGTCCCTCCCCGTTCTCGAGTCCTGCTCAGCCCTCAACACAAGATGACCCGTCTCAAGTTGGTCTCAAGCCTTCTTTTGATTCCTTGATCAAGCTGTCAATGCGGACTGCCAAGCTCCATGGTGCGCAGGCCGGGAGGATCCAAACCCCCGGCGTCCCTTGGGCCTTCCAAAGTGTCGAACATGTCAAAATTAACCCATCCTTGATGTCTCTGTCCAATATGTCCCTCTGCAGCCTGTTCCTGTTCCCTTAACACTACGCAAATCGCATATGTACGTGCAAGTTATCTGCGGCTGATGTGTTCTACAAATCACTCCTGCCTTTGTTTAATAATATATACATCTGTAGCATCGTCTCCGGAATATAATCCATTTTCTGCCTTGCCTTTCGATGCCCCCTCTGAATAACCATAAGCACTAGGAGATCTATCACCTCTATCAGGTCTATGGTGTCTACGCGACTATGATAGACTTGGTGGTGGCTATCATGGTCTATGTAAAAAACCGCCCCTCCATCCATCTATCATAGACATCGGTTTGCTTTCGGGTCTATGGCTCCTTTCTTAGTCTTTCTTGGTCTATCGGGTAATTTCAGATATTCCTGATGGACCGAGTCTCTACTAGCGTCCCTAAAGATTACTTCGATTCCGGCGCAGGGACGGCCTCAATAGCAATAGCCCGATTCAAAGCCACCAAATTCCCAGGAAAGGCACCGTTTTCCTGAATCCCGGTGCGCATTAAGGACATTACCGTGTACTTGCGTGAATAAATATCTATCGTAGGCAGTCCGGGGGGTTCTGGGACGCGCCTCGCAAACCAACAGTTGGCGAATCCTATCGGACATGACTGGGACCTCATGGGATTCGACCCGCGTGGAATTAACAAAACATCGTGAGGCTTGCATCCCTTGAAGCCGAGATATCTCTTGACTTTGCAACAGTCCTCAGGTTAGATGCTTCAGCAGCTCGACGGACTACAATTTTTTCGTCGCGAATACCGCCCTCGAACAGGTTTTCACCGTTTCCTCTTCCTCGAACCTCTCTGGCTCGACGGTCGAAGCACAACTCATAGAGCAATCGCGTGAGTTTATTGTGCTAAAGAAGAGCCAAGCCAAGCTATGTGCGAAGAACATGGGCGATGACCTTCGGTACATGGGCACGGCGACGGTCGTACGGGATATAGATTTCATGGCAAAGATTTTCGACGGCGAGGACGGCAAAATGTATAGACCCGTTTGTTCCCGGTCCGGAGGCGGACTAACTTTGTTTAACAGCAATTTCTGGGGCGTATCCTACAGATCGATCCTCAGGCTCGGTGCATACCTCGTAAACATGTATGTGAAGAAGGCCCGTTCGCCTGCGTAATTGAAATTCTCCCAGGCTACCCGACCGCGTTGGCTTCGTCGTCATCGATAGAATCGTCGACCCCGTGCATTGGTCAAGTAAGTTGGCCCACTGCTTCTTGTTAAAGCCCATTCATGCATCTTAGCCGAGCCGTCGCACAAGTGGCCATTCAATTGGCTCTCCTCCGCCGAAAAGACCTACCGTTTCTACCTCAAAGCCTGTTCCCTTGTGTATCCATCCCGCCGGCACATGAACATATAATCATCGATTGTGCACTTGCAGGCGGGGCCTGGGGGATGTCCCTTGACCAAATACCAAAACGAACTATGCGAGCAAATCGAAGCCCGAATTGAGTACTTCTTCGACAGAGTTGCTGTTGCTCCCTCGCCCGTTCCATTTGGTTCCAGACTAGGATACCTGACCTCAGGAGCGGCGCGTGGTAAGGGCAATTTTAATACGACCATCCGGAAGTTAACACCAGGTAGTCCTGCTGGCAATGTCATTGGAGCATCCCCAGGAATGGCCGGAATCCGCTTTTGCCCTTGCCCAAGCGATGGACGGCAACGGGACCCTGCTGTTAAACAAACTTTTGACCCCTCGCCCTGCACCTACTCCGGACTACGACCTCGTGCGCCTCGGTGTGACGTGCTTGGACTCACCCCCGCCCCAATCTCCTGCGGAAATTCCTACCGCGGAAGATCTTGCGGCGCAGATCTTGAAGACCATGCGTGAAGTGTCACCGCACTTTGGCGCGAGCATGTCCATCGGTGAACCGGACGGCGGGTGTCAGTATTGGCCAGTGTGCGGTCCCAAGCGATTCACTAGGCCCTGGAACGCGAGTCTTGATTGGCCGATGCTCATCGTAAGCAATACAGTGAGTGCCTCAATATCCCGCAGATAAACCCACCCACCGATCCACTGTCTTTTCATCCTAGATGGATCCGTGCGTACCATGATGCACTGCGCTGACCAGTTGAAAAATGTAACCCCACTTCTTCGTAGGGTAACGCCGATCAAGAGCGGCCATCGGCTTAATTCACTTATGCTCAATTCCACGCGCATGATTATCCAAGACGGTCCCGGGGTGCGTGCTGTTCCTGATGCTGCTTTAAGCCCCTTTAACATGGATCCCCTCAGCACAATTCGTTGGCCGTTCCCAGCCTGTGCACGATGAAACTTGTTCGCGATTATTATGCGGGGACTCTCCCCCAAAACGGAACGACGTGCGACACTGGCTACACGTTCTTCCCCGGGCCATCCCAAGCGGGTTCAAGTCTTGTTGGACTGGATGCGGGGGACCAGAAACTCCTGACGTCTGCCGAAGCCGTCAGGGAGCTTCTGCACGATTTCCGTCGGGCCTGATATTGCCTGTAATTGCCGAACGAGCGCCGGTCACAGACAATCAACGACTTTTGTTCTGCTTTGCACACCTTGCCAGTGTTTTTTACATAAGTCCACGAGGAGCCCTGCTATAAGAACTCAACATTTTCCCGCGCTTAATGATAACCATGTCTGTCAAGGGAAAGCGGAGGAGCAGAACAGCTTCCATCCGCTTTGGATAAGATTCCTGACGTGGCATGAGGAGATCTCGCTCTGCGAGTTGGGCAATGAAGTCATTTACTTTCGGACTGGAACTTCCTTGCAGGCCAGACGGTTATTTGAGCGATGTCTTTCGCACTTGGGTCGCCACCTCTCATCTTACTGCATTACTTCTGTTTGAGACTTGGGGGTGAAGGCCGGTGTGGCACGGCCCTGCAAACTCGTACTTTAGCTTTTTTTTTTTGTATACGCCATCAACGACCGTCCGATCAGCTCTGGTCTTTTAACCCACGATGATCACCACTCTCAAAGTGCGCGATCACAGCGAGAAAATTGCTTCGGGCATTGTTCAGATGCCATACCCTGTTCTCCTAGGCCTTGACTGGCTCAAGCTCCATAATATTTGGAAAAGGCTACGGTCTTGCGCATTTGCCTCCGTCTCCCTCGTCCCCTTCTCCTGCTTCCGCAATCACCTCTGTCGGACTAGGCCTTCGTCTTAACAGCCAATCACTCATCTCATCCATCTCCGACTGCATTCATCGTGCAGAAACTGTTCACACACAGGCCGGCGGTCATCTAGCTAAAGTGTCTGCTCCCCACTCCATTCTCCGCCCCATTCACGCTCAACCCGGCCGTCGTCGGATCGAGCTCCTTGCCATCTGGGCCTCCCGCGTGTAACTTGAAAGAGGAAAGAGGCATCGACCCGGACATCCGACTCAAAATGCATGGCATCAAAAGCACGAACTTCTTATCTGGTGGAGATGAGTAAAAAAAAAGCAGGCTGGATCTCAAGGCGGTCAAGTACGTCTCCTACTTGCATGACATTAACCGTTTTTTAAGGAGATCCTCCTCGTTCGTCGGTATGTGTTGTGGTTTTTACCCCATATGCATGTATCCCCCATCTCTCTTCCTCTCTTTTGTAGCCTCCCATCTGGCTCGTGAGTATGTTGATGTCCCATGTAAACAGAACATCTCGTCCTCCGCAACTCACAGCTGACCTCCCGCAGTCCATTCCGCAACAGGCGCAGTCCCTCGCAGACATTCCGCAGAAAAGCGCAGTTTTCCGCATCGGCTACGAACTACGCCGCAGAGGAATCCCACCTGCGGCAGACTGCGACGGAAATTCTCGCCTCGATGGCTGTTCAGGAACACGAGACACTTTGTATTTGCTTATCTGGCTAGGGATTTGGGATGACCGCACGGGGATCGGGCTTCATGCCAGAGGTGGAGCATTTCAAACAGGAAATTGCTGCGAGAAGTTGTGTACTGGTAAAATAATCTGCGGGAAGGTCAGTTGCATAGGATCCAGGTCTGTAGAAGATCCGCTATTGAACGACCCAAAACGGCAGCCCCGGGGCCTGAGGCGCACGCAGGAATATTGACGGAATAGGATGCGTAGGTGCTTCTGCCGCGACTGAAATCTGCGGCACAGTTCCTGGGTCCTGCGCCATAGTTTGAATAGTATTGCACTGGTTGAACATTTCAAAATTTTCAGTGAGAAAATTGGTGAAAAACTTTACCGGTTTTACAGGAATTTCTCAGTGAAAAAATAGGTGAAAAACTCAAAATATATACAGAACTTTTTGACTCACAATCACTTTTTTCACCAAAAACAGAAAAAGCTCGGAAAAAGTTTCGAGTTTTTCACCTACTTTTTTGATGAAAAATTACTGTAATATCGATAAAGTTTTTCACCAATTTTCTCACCGAAAAACTCGAAATGTTCAACCAGTGTTGCATGACTGGGAAAATGGTAGTGACAAAAAGATATTCCTTCACTTCGCTCCGGAGGTTGAGAGTGAGGGTATAATGTTCTGCATTTAAATTTCACACGAATAATTGTAATACTGAACTTGATCTCAAGCTGTCAATAAAGTCGAAAGAAAGGAGAAAACAAACATCGAGCGCGATACTACGAGGATTTGGCTATGTAGCATTCGAAATTGTCCAGGCAAGAACTGCTCCAGTCGAAAAAAGAATTGAATTCATACTACGGAGCCAAGTTTCGGTGTAAATTATGCGCGTGAGCAACCATGTTTCTGCCGGCGGTCCGACGCACCAGCCGGCTGCACCTAGGTTATGACGGTTTGAGTGGATTAAATTTCCCATGCAATCAGCAAGCATAGTCCCAAGCATAGGCCACACAGAGCAACCTCCAGTCAGAGCATCGGGATATCATGATTCGTCCCAGGAGCCCGAGACGTCCTAGAGCATTATAGATAGCTTGAGGAGTGTAGAAAAAGGCGGGCGAGGAGCCACCGAGTTGAAAGAGAAAAAAGTGAGCCCCTTTATACATGGTAAATCTTCGGGGGATTCCTCTGCGGCGTAGTTCGTAGCCAATGCGGAAAACTGCGCTTTTCTGCGGAATGTCTGCGAGGGACTGCGCCTGTTGCGGAATGGACTGCGGGAGGTCAGCTGTGAGTTACGGAGGACGAGATGTTCTGTTTACATGGGGCATCAACATACTCACGAGCCAGATGGGAGGCTACAAAAGAGAGGAAGAGAGATGGGGATACATGCATATGGGGTAAAAACCACAACACATACCAACGAACGAGGAGGATCTCCTTAAAGAACGGTTAATCTTGCCTCGTATTGCGCACGCCATATATAGTGAGCCCCTGTCCCGAGCCAGATGCGAAGGTAACAGGCCTTTTGCTCTTTTATTGCCTCGCCTCCGAGATAAAATGCGGAATGGTACCATTTTTGTCGGACCCCGAAGATTTGAACCACACACGTAGGTATGGGGGTGATGCAAGCGCTTTGGGAACCATTTAGGTGCAGTTGGAAAACAGAAGTGCCCGAGGTCGGCGTCGTAATATCGTCGGCGTGCGCGATCTTGGTGGTCGGCACACGATTCAGCACAGTATCCTTACAGGACGAAATCCGACATGAAGAGGTCCCATAAATGAGGGAGCCGGGGTCGCCAGTTAGGATGCCCACCCGGGATCAAGCCGGGATCGAAAGGCAGGTGCGTAACGACCGTTCGGTCGGACAATGTACCGGATCCTGTCAACGAACGCTGCAAACGGCGTCATTGAGTTCATATTCTTGTACTCGGCGGCATACAAGTGCGTTCTCATTCATGATCGCAAGACACCCACCTGCGTGCTGACTGGTGTTGGATTTATCATGGACTTGCTACCCAATCTCACCGGGCGCCTCCACTACCTAGAGGTCCTCTGTCGTCATATACTGATTGCAACCAGTCCAGTCGTGCAATCTGGTACCATGGTATTGACGTCAGATTCACGCAAGTGTCTATGAATCGGCTTTTCGAGTTGCGGACAGTTCGGAACAATCAACGGTCGACGTTATAATTTGAACCAGAAAGAAATCTCAACAGACCGTTGCACGTGGTGCCTGCGCCGGCGACACTGACCGCAATCAAATCAGTGTGACTGATTTCTCTATATCTGAGGGGCGGGATAAATGCGGCCTACTAACGCCTCTGAGACATCACTGACGTCCCCATCTGGGTTTCTGTTCCCGTGGACTTGCATCGCCGAATTCTGTTTGTGGCTGAACGTTAAGCTTCCGGTCTTGACGTATGTAATCCCGCACTTCTCCCCGAATTTAGGGTGCGTGTGTATCGTCCACTGTAGTGGCATGCAGCTAACGCATGCATTTTCACATCAAGGGCCGGTCTGGTCCAGGGTCTGCACAAAGATCACCCTGGAAATTACTCTCCGCACATTGCATAATTCTCCATCGAAGCTTTTGTGGGAAGAGTGACACCTGACAAGCATCAAGACCGGTGAAACACTAATTTAAGCGAACTAAGCATCTGCTCGGAAGCTTCATGTGTTCAATTGAGAGGTGTGTGAGATGTGCCGCGGTCTATGTATAACAGCCAAATTGACTGATCATCGGTCCCAGATGACGTATAATAATATCAGGGTACGGTGCGGTCCTATCATTTGGGTGCGGTGCTAAATGGGTCCTGACGCCCAGCTGACGTCTGCAGAGGAAACCCTGAACTCCCTTGGAGTTTGGCCGGTACGCTTTCAGGGTATCGGGGGCATCAATCGAAGTTGGGCCATCCTTTGTGGGTTGCAATAATGTCCGCCTTGGATTTCTCGACTTGAGCTGATGCCATCAATCTTTGAACTACCTCTTCGACACTCTAGATCCCTTTCCGCCTCTCGGGAGCGGCAACTCGGAACATAATATAAAAAGACCCGCTCCACTCTTCTTGATTCCCCGCGTTTCAATCCTGACATGAGAGTCCTCTGCGCGCGGTCCCATCGGGTAGGTTCACGCGCTGCAAGAGCTTTGGAAGCTGTCTAGTGGCTCCACCGCTCCACAATTCACTTCCTGGTCGTTCCTGGCGCTCAGACAACACATACGACATACTTTTCGCGGTGCATTTTTTAATTCCCGATAGAATTATAAAAAGCCAGGTATCCCCCCAATTCCTCACTCGAACTCCTTCCTCTGTTGTTCAAGCTCTCCAACAAACCTCCAAAGATGTTCTCCAAACTCTCAGTCGTTGTCACTTCCGTTCTCATTGTGAGCCGTCGTTTGTATACAGTATTAACATACTAATTCGCTGTCCAGACCCTTGCTGCCGCCATTCCCAACACCACGCCCCCGGTGACCCCCCCGACCTCGAACCAGTGCTGCAGCAGCGTCCAGTCGTCCAGCAGCAGCGCCGTCGCTGCCGTCGCGGCCCTCCTCGGTCTCGACCTCTCCGGCCTCGACGTCCCCATCGGCTTGGGCTGCAGCGCCATCACCGTCATCGGCAACAACTGGTGGGCGTTATTGTTCGTGTTGAAAAAATGCAAAGGCTAACGCGCACTGCCAGCGGTGGAACTACGGTCACCTGCGACGCTCCCGAGCAGGAGTGGGGCAGCCTGATCGCCATTAACTGTCTTCCCATCACTCTTTGAGTTGAAAGTCTATGGAATTTGACGGCGGCGTGTTCGGAACGGACTAGTAGTCGTGTTACTCAGATCTTCCCGCGCAAATTATGATATTTGGTTTTCTGAAAATGCCTTGAGTTCCCACGGCCTTCTTACCATCCGTTGCATTCCTTCCTACGATTTTAGGTCGTTCATGGTGAGTTGTACTCGGCGGGTGTTCCATTTCGTCGTTCCGGACTTCCGTCCAGTTTTAGGACACAGATAGCGATCCATATTCGTGGATATTATACTGGCAAGATATATGAACTTCTCCTCAAGACTTGAGGGAAGGAGCCCCACGCATGAACTTCGTGTAGTAATTAGCACCGTCTGGACCTGGACCACAAAACCTGCGAAGTGACGAGGAATCGCATCGGCAAAAGGAGCAGACGACGTTCCATCCTCAGATCCAAGAGTCGCTGAGGTGACCTCGGAATTTTGAGGGGCAATGTGGGAGGACAAATCAGGAGGGGATGCGGACAGGTAATCCGGAAGAAAGAAATGATAACATGGTAAAATATCACCTTAAGATACACATGTCGATTCGAGTCAGGAATCCAGTGCCAATGCCCTGGGCGTTCCATATCGACCTGCATATCCACGTCCACCACGATGAGCCACGGGCGTACGCGCCAACTTGAAGTACGCGCGCGACCTTATACAACTGCCGTTTGAGTGCGATCGAACCCTGCATCCCGTCCGAATCCATCCCTAACAGTCGCATGGGACGTTGCATGTGTTCACCAACACCTGCGCATCCTCGCTTGAATCCAGAGCGATGCGCAGGTGGAGGATGCTTTTGGTTGGCCTTTAACTATCACAGATCGCAAGTGATGCCCGTAATGATCCGGGTGTCGGATAAGATCGGGCTCGCTCTTCGGAGCCTCCCGGAACCAATATGTGTATGTCTTCCCGCTCTAGCATTGTCGGACCCAGGTGCTGTAAATCGGGCTGGGAATATTGAGCTCTAAGAGCACGAGACTTTCTCATTTGCACGGCACTTGCGCGGCGCTGCTGCGGCAGGAGAATCACTTATTGCGCCCCGGTGATTGACCTTATTACCTTATGAAAACAGACAAGAGATGTGTTCCACGCAAGTTCCACGTATACATCGCTGCCAGTCGGGTAGGATCACTGGCCGGCGTCAGTAGCCCGATAGCCACGTTTGGATGCCGAGGATTCACTGACGGGATTCTCTTCACTGCGATGCAATAACCCTGGATTGACTTCTGAATAGTAAACCCTGTGAGCCATTCAATTAATTATGCAGGAGATATCTCCCGTTTCCACGTGAGTCGACATACTCCACAAAGATCAGCATCCGATTGTGGATCTGCCTCGTTAGGTCCGAGGTCGCTTCCTAGAAGCGTATATCACTGCAGTTCATCACTAGTACTCTCGACAGACTGACTCATACACGGTCTTCCTAGCCGTTTCGCCCAATATGTGAGTGGTTTGGAGAACGGCATGTTCATCGAGGGTATTAGATACTAGGACAAATCCCTCTGTAGTTCAAGCTCTCTAACAAGCCTCTGAACAAACATGTTCTCCAAGCTCTCCGGCGTCTTCATTCGGATTTCAGCCAAGGTGATGTCCCGGAAGCGGTTCGCGACGGTGGCTTTCTCGTTTCTCGAGTGGGACGCAGTTCTACCGGCTTGTTGATTGCGGTGCTCCATGAGTAGCATGGTTGTGTCCAGAATGGTGCACTTCTGTCGGGCCTCATCGTAGGTGGAATTGATTCTCAGCGTATGGGACCATTGGCTGGACCTTTACAACTAGTTTCGATGCTGCATTAATTCCGATGAGGACTTTGACGTACCTGCGACGAGACCGAGAGGAAATGCGGCACAAGGTGGCAGGTTCTCTGTGTTCTAGAGAGCCCATTATATACGCTGGGGTATTATTACCACTTCATTTCCGAATATCGCGCAGCGCCGGGCAGCCCTTCCAAGTGGAGTCCCCGCGTCTCGGAGTATTTATTTCCTTCCTCGGCAGTTTCGTAGGTTCCGGAGGTCCTCGCGAGGTATTTACATATGGTGCCGGGAACGGCAGGGAATTCTAAGCCTGACTGCTGTCAAGCATATTTTGGATTCATGTGGTATCCTGTATGTAGTGCAGGGAGGTGGGCGGCTCGTCACTGTCACTGCCAGCATTTTGCCAGGTCGTACGCTCACCCCCGGATGCAGAATGAGCGTCAGTTTCCATGGTACTCGCGTAATATGGAACTGTTCCGATTCGATCTGGTCGAGCTACTTATAAATTGTGAGGACGCCCGGATCGGATCCCTCGCGTGCCGGGAGGAGAGCGGCCTGTGAGGGGCGTGTCCTTGCTCCGCGTTCCTGTGATGACTCGGTGAGAGTGCGTCCATCGTTCAGTTCTTCTTCTGACTGCTGAGCAACACCGAAAGACGAGGATGGCCAAGGCCCAAGCTCAGCTCGTCAATTCCACTGTCGACGCCGGCGGATTGCATGAGGTCCGAATCACAGCGGTAACCACGTCAAAATTAATTCATGCTGTCGTCCTTCCCCATGTGGTCTGTCACATTTCCCGGGCAACGCTCGTCGAAATATCAAAATATAAGGACGAATCATCAGCCTGGCCGGTGTGTCGATGAGTCGGCAACAACACTGACACTTGCCGACATCAAACCGGTGACATTTGGTTTGAAAATTGCATTATGCACCAGTCCCGGCCCACAACGTCTTGCTAGAAAGGCGGACTATGAAACATGGGGAGAGACGCGGCAGGAGCAGCTATTTGATCCTTTCCTTAACCCGTGGCCTCTATCACACGAACAACCACGAGTCTAAATGTGTTTAGCATACCGATTCCCATCCTGGAAGATGAATCCGTCGATTGATGTTACCAACAGTACACATAACAGGCAGTATTATTTCAAGATATATTAGCACCGGGACTAAAACCTTATGCAGGCTTCGGAGGGTGGTGGGGACGCAGTTGATCGCGACCCAGCAAATGCAGTCAACCATTTCCTAACTGCCTATCGAGGCCTCGCAGACCACCGTGGTGCCTGCGCTATCCCATTCTCAGATAATATGTACACGCCAAATTGAGCTACATAGATGTACCACTGAATTCCGATGACGGTGATTGGGTGCGGCCAACATGGAGGAGGCCAGTGAGGTCCAGCTCAAGCTCAAGAACCGGGGCGATGGAGGAGGCAGAATTGCTTCTCGACAGGACGACACTGCTGCATCACTGGCTGGAGGTCAGGAGAATGATGGCGGAAGTGCTACTAGGAATGGTGACAGCAAATCCGATTCAAATCACATGGACCCGTGATATTACGCTGCGAACAAGAGGACCTATAATGAGCACCTGCCAGCGACGGAGAGCATGGAAGACGAGAGTCTGAAATATGAGCAACTCGGACATACTCCAGCGTGGAGGATGCCCGAGTGTGCGGTGCGGCATGTCAACAACTCGGCGACATGGCACGGGGGGGATCTGTCACACTGTGGAGTTCGCTGACTCCTTGAACCTGGGATGAATACGGCTCGGAACACCGTCCCGATGCAGATGATCGGATCCACGCCACAAACCCGACTGAATACAACGTACATCTGGATGTTCCGGGTAAAATACTTGGTAGAAATCACTGACTGTGTTACGCTCGTCATCCGCCGCTTAGCGCCGGGGATTCCAGCAATAAATGACACGGTATTCCGGATGCGCGCTATGTCGGCTAAGATCAAATTTGCACTGGAAGACGGGTGGTAAAACGACGGGCACAGGTACTATATTTTGGACGACACGAGAAAAAACCTTTGGCGGATAGACCAGAGATTCGTGCGGTTCGACGCGATCACGTGATGTTGGGCCATGCACTATATTACTGATATGACACTGGCTGTACATGCCGTGGAGGCGTCACCGTCGGAATGGACCGCCGAAAATAGCAGTGAAATTTGGGGATCTTCGGGCTTTCACTCAGAATAGATGGTCTTGGATCCAGGCTTTTCAAGACTGGGCAAACTTCGGTCGTATGCTGCCTTTCTAATAATCGACTGTGCCGGGATCCTGTTACTGTCCACCGTCTCCCTAGATCTCGGGTGCGTGCCCGAATCCTCGAACAACCTCCCTTTTGCCGCCTTAACACCATTACGTCCATCACGGCAGGTCTGCCGTCGGAGCGTGTATTAATTTAAATTAATTCGCTCATCTTACGCATTCCGTAGCGGCACCGCCGGGAACGTGTTATATGAAACCACCGCTCCACTCTTTCTGATACCCCGCGCCTAGTTAACCAACGTGAGAACGCTATATGCGCGGTGAGTGGTTTGCAACCTATCGAATGGCTCCACCGCTCCACAGTTTACGAGCGCGTAGTTCCTTTGTTTGAGGGATACAGCCGCGACATACGCCATTCCACTTTCGCTGCGTCATCCCAAGAAAATGTATAAAAGGTAGGGCCATCTCCTCCAAATTCTTCACTCGAACTCCTCCCTCTGTAGTTCAAGCTCTCCAACAACCTCCAAAGATGTTCTCCAAGCTCTCAGTCGTCGTCACTTCGGTGCTCATTGTGAGCCTTCATTCTTTGTACAGTATCCACATACTAATTGGCTGTCCAGACCCTTGCTGCCGCCATTCCCACCACGACACCCCCGGTGACCCCCCCTACCTCGAACCAGTGCTGCAGCAGCGTCCAGTCGTCCAGCAGCAGCGCCGTCTCCGCCGTTGCGGCCCTCCTCGGCCTCGTCCTTTCCGGCCTCGACGTCCCCGTCGGCTTGGGCTGCAGCCCCATCACCGTCATCGGCAACAACTGGTCGGTGATCACATATGTCGAGAATTATATCAGCCGCTGACCCGTGCCGCTAGCGGTGGGACTACGGTCACCTGCGATGCTCCGGAGCAGGAGTGGGGTAGCCTCATTGCCATCAACTGCCTCCCCATCACTCTTTGAGGTGGAGAAGGTTCCCGGAACTAGCGGGAACGATGTCTGGGCTCGTAGTCTGATGTTATGAGATTTTGGAAATGATAATATTTGTCTTCTGGAACGGAAGGATCAATATTGAGCGCTGAATATTGAGCTCTGATTTCTGCTATACTCACGTCCGCGGGTGGAAGCAACTTTCAACGTTACATTATAACGTACGACTCGGACGGACTGATGCGGATCACCGACACCAGCACTGAGTCGCTCACTACATACGTACCTCACAATGTTGTTGCTGCATTCTGGCGACCCATCGGCGGCTGCAGACTCGACATCAAACCGATCTTCATCGTTCTCATTGGATGCTAGTGCCCCGTTGGCAGACCCAATACCAAGCGCTTCACGCCTACAGGAATACACCCAAGTCTACGGCACACAGAAGGCGTCTCTCTGGAGATAGGCTTTGCTAGGCGCTGGCATCCCGTAATACAGGGAACTGCCAGCGCACACACTACATACACGCACACGTCCATGAAGAACGGAATCGAGTGGCTTCCGCACACGGTGACCGCTGCGAGCATCGACTTTCCGTCCAACTGACAAGGTGCTTCCCTAGGGAACGCAACCCGTCAAGCTGCCACCAATTTTGTCATCGGTGCGTGGCTGCGCTACCACCTCGGATTGAAGGTACCTACACAGTTGCGACATCTCGCAGGCGGGAGGCTCGTCGAAGGGTCCTGGGAAAATACTATCCTGGAACGCGTTTGGGAAATGGCTGAAGGGCCGGGACACAGTCATGGATATAGAGCTGGATCCAGACGAGTTCGAAGCATACACGAAGCGCTGGGCTCTTAAGTGGCACTACTTCCAAGAGACCTTTCCAGAGACGTCCCAGGAGAACGTGGATGGCATGGGCCGTGACGAAATTGGCGCGCGCATTACCTGGCTGGTGGGTTGCAAATGTCCATTGGCCCTCGGAGAATCCGCACCAAGATTTTGTGAAGGAAGGGGACTTGAATCAGATCGTGGAACGGACATATCGAATACAGTTAGTAACATCATCCGGTTTAATATGATACGATTGATTCCTCTTCGCAGACCGACTACGAGATCCTAGCTGGAGTAGCTTCCGTTGCAAACCCGATAGAAAATTGCCAACCCGACCTTATCAGTGTGCTCGTATGCGCCCGGAGTCGGACGTGTTTGACTCTCACCACTGCCACAGACGGGATCGAAAGCTAATGCAACCTTGACGGAGCAGACTTCGCAGGAATTGGGTTCTCTGGTGGGCCAGGTATGTATCCCGCACTTCATGTCATGTCGGCGGTTATGCGCCTGCTAGGCAGCTGAAAACTATGACGGTTCGTTTGTACAAATAATAAATTTAGGCGCGCGCGTGGACCATTAGTGATGTTTTGGCTTTCGCTTGGCCTGGAAGCCGCGGCTTTGGCCCGGCTTGGGGTGGCTTTGGCCTAGCAAAATCTCAGGCCAAGCCAAACTGTCTGGCTTTGGCTTGGCTTTGGCTTGGCCTTGGCCCAGGCCTTGGCTTTAGCATACATTTTGTGAATCCGGTTGAGCAGATACAAGTTATTATTCTACTGATACATCTGGCTCGTAATTATCGAGCACATCGTCCAAAGACAATCCCAACCTCCTTCAGCATTGTCTTTGACTACGGGATCATCGTCGTCCTCGATCACCATCGAAGGTGGTGCATAGAACATGTCCTTCACCTTGATGAGGGATTTTAAGACCTGCAGTGCCTCCACAATATCCCCCTTCAGTCTGTTACACCGCTGAATGATTGTGATCCCTCCAGCTGAGAACACGTGCTTGCTGGAAACGGACAAGGCAGGAATGGCAAGACGGTCCGGAGCCAGTGAACACCATGTAGGAAACCGTCCCAAGCATGCCTATAAAGTAGTTGGAAGAGGTACGGACAAAGAGCGTGGAATAAACTCACCCCGCACCAAGTTACCATCGAAACACCCTCGGGAATGTATGGTGGTGGCATGCTATGATATGAAAAGCGGCGAGAGTCGGGTGAATTTAAGAAATTTCAAAGTTGGAGGCCCATTTGGATGCAGAAAGCACTGGCAGAGACTTAGCAGAGACATCACTTGAGAGTTTTTTCTGGTTTTTGAAGGGGCATAGTACTAGGACTGGTTCGTTTGATGAGCTTGTGTAATAACCGACTCAGCCTGTGAGTTGCGTCCAAAAAATGGCAAAATGAAGGTAGGTCTGATTCATCAGATACGAAGGTGCACCGCCACAAAGCACCTGATTATAGGCAAGACGCGACGCGACATGATTCAATAAACAATGCCAAAGGTCGAGCTCGGCGAAAAAATCTCTTGAAAATACCCTGAAAAGCCGCGGCTTTTTAGCTTGGCTTTGGCTCGAGAGAGTCTCAGGCCGGGCCAAAAGCCAACCCAGGCCAAACTTTTGGCTTGGCTTTGGCCTTGGTACCAAAGCCAAAACATCACTACTGTCATGATCCGGCTTTTCAAATCTTGAACACCGGGTCAGACCGCGATCACGGGAATGCGTTATCCCGCGACTGCATCACGACAAGTCACACATAGCACCACATCCCTAAAGACGGACGACACGCGACCTCGATATCCCGACAACTCGCGATCATATACCGATCGCCTATACATTTTCTGGCTAAACATCAAATCCCGAGCAACCGGATAACGCACGATCACGATCCTCCGACAACTCGCGATCATATCCCTGTCGTTCGAACCCCTCTTTGGTTTCAACAATAACCCTTTACGCCTCATATAGGGTATATTGAAACACAACACATAGGGTAGACACGATCGGACTCCTAGTTATATTACTATATAAACCCGAGGTAGAAACTCCTGTACTTTAGATTCTACCTCGTCTAATCTCAGGCTTTACCTTTGCTTGACTCTTGTTTCCTCGGGATTACGAGGAACGCTGGATTCTCACCTGTGGCACTACATATGTTGTTGCCTACGACCTCGCATCGTCTTCCTCAGCGGATACCACTCCGTCTTCGGCTCCTATCGGTTCCCACCGGTACAACACTCGTGGCCTTACATCCCAGGACCGAACGAGGAAGCCATTCGTCTTGTACTACTCCTCGGCAACTGCACAGGTTAATAGACGGGTTGTTAAACCCCGGGCGGGATTACTATTTGGACGACTCAAGCCGACCTATAGGCCGTCGTTGACAACTACACGTGGTTTCTGCGCGCAGGCGATCCCCCCGGCACACTATCTCGGCTATATAATCTAGACAACTTGCACACACATCGTCAAGGCGGCAGCATGGATACACCGGGGCTCTCTCCAAGCACTCTCCAAACTCCTTTGCTCCGACCTTCTTCAGTGTCGAAGCACAGGAGTTCGGCGAGGACTGGAGAGGGTAAGGCCGAATCCCTCGTGTAGGAATGTGGCCGACAAAGTAGGGCGAGACTTGATGCCGATGAGGAAGGCGGCACGTCGAGCGGGGTGTAAGTAGGGACAGAGAGGGAGAGGGCAAGGTGAAATTTTCATTGATATATGTAATGATGACTTGATCCGAGCTTGATCCAAGCAAATCTCCATGGGTCACTAGGTTTAGGTAATCAACAGAAAAGTCGGACTCACAGGCCTACAGGTATGGCTAGCTCAGGAAAGCACATCTGAGGCTTGCGGAAGGAATTTCGAATGGCCCGCCGATGCAGAGGCATTTTCGAGGGCCAAAGCGCCGGCCAAGCCAACGACCAATGATTCGCGGTTGCTGTGCTTTGATCATTGATGGGGGCTGTGCCGCCATGTCAAACGTGCTCAGCGAGCTGCTGCGACGGTGACGCTGAGTAAGTCCATATGGCACCATAAACTTAAGCCCTCCCTTATGTCCAGAAATAATGGCTTCATTCGGTTACATTGGAGTACTCATGTGCTCAGGTTGCCATTTTTCACTACCGGCACTACTAGTTTTCGCGGCCACCACAAAGCCAGCACAGGCAGTGATGTGCGTGAAGGGAATATGCACTAGGAGTCATCTAGGTAATTTAAATTTAGGTGGCAAAAGTCATATTGATTAAGACCCTCACGCGCGCCTAAATTTATTATTTGTACAAACGAACCGTCATAGAAAACTGTCGAAAATACGCACATATTTGCCCTCCGATGTATCAACGAAATAATCACAATGAAGCAAACTTTGACCGCCCGGTCCAAGCTTCAGATATGTGATGCGTGTTCGATAGCGCTCACGTTTGAAGGAAGGACTGCCAGATTCTCGAATCTCAAGCGAAACTGAGTCCAGATCATCGCACAGTGCTAAGAGCCCTGCGGCACCCGCCGTGGAGACATTGGAAACAAATGCGACATCATTCCATTCGCTTGGAAGAGACTCGCCCGTTGTCGAAACAGGTCCCACGGCACAGTCCGACTTGATAACTCTGCGGTCGTCACTCCCTGACCTTCACAATCCTCACGGAATCCCAAATGTCAACACCCGCAATGCCCCAGGGATCCTCGTCAGCTCTGCGCTGTCGAGCCTTCCACCTGGTTTAAACCCGGTCGTCTCACCGTGCGCCTTCGGTTTAATCACACCATGGTATAAACCATCGTTCTCCATGTAGTACTAGTACATAGCCCAAAAATGGATTGAACATCAATTAACCCCAATTAAACTGACGAAACTTTAAAAGCCATGATATATCCAGTACACTGCAAACTATGATTAAACCTGGCTGTTCATCGAGCGAGGAACAAGCTAGAAACGATAAAGTGTTTGTCAAGAGAGACTAGGCTGACACCGAGGCCCAGTAATCAACCAATAATCTCTCTACCCACCAAAGTCCGATTAAACGAGGATTAAACATGCGTGAGTTTAAACCACTCAATGGATTAAATCACCCGCTTCAACGGGCACCAATATTCCCTCGAAGAACTCTTGCATTCCTTAGATCTAACCCTGGAGCGCCGCCGGGGTATGCGCTTGCAGGCGAGTATGGTACTTGCCCACATTATGTCAAAACAGACATGGCATACAAATAATGGAAGGGACGTACAAAAAATATGCAAGTGGTGGCACGCTGCAGGCACGCGTAAGGTTGGTGCCCTCCGGTAGTTTGGATGGGAAGAATTCATTAACAATGCTACGGGGAGGGTAGAACAAGCTATGACAGTTTGTTTGTACAAATATTAATTTGCGCGCGCGCACGACATCAGCGTGCGCGTGCGAACAAACCACTACATACATAACATTACTACTATTATCTACTGTTATCTACCAGCTCCTTGGTAGCTCCTTGGGTCAATTGCAAGCTCTGCCATCCGTTTGTCTCGAAGGGACAAAGGAACCAGACAAGGAAACCAAATAAGGTGCAGAGAGGGCGAGGGGAGGGGAGGGGAGGGGGAGGAATGGGATAAGCAGTGGCCACTGAGGAATCCAATACAGGCCCACCATCGGTGCACCAGCGGATGCTGGTAGCAGAAGAAGATGGGTGACATGTCCGATGGGCCACTCTCTGGGCCTGGAAGCAAGAACAAACACTCTCACGTTAGGCGAAGATCGGAACAGGGGGCAGCGCTCACCATCATTCCATCTTTTTCCCGTCTTCTTGTCGCTCTCTAGTAGAGTCTCTACACTCTCTTTGTCCCAGCCTTCACGTCCCAGCCTTCACTGGTGAAGGCTGGGAACCCCTCGACTCCTGAACATCTCCCACGTGGGAAGGCAGCCGCGGCTCACGGTCAGTCCTCGCGGTTTGAGCTTTCATCGTGTTCTCGATGGAGCCCACAACACGGACGACTTTAAAAAGGGTTCAAAAAGAATTTGCGACAGGATGTAAGGGACAAGGGTACCAGGGAATCCCGTACATTGATATTCCCCTGCACAGTGCATGTAGACACTCGGTTACTTCGAATAGTGTAGTGTAGTGTGTACGCGCAATATTTCCTGCTGATACAGTCCACAGTTGACTGTGGGAGCCATCCACACACTCAATACTTACTATGTAGCAGTGTATGATTTCAATGGACCAGTGCGCGCGCGCTAAATGATACACGCGCGTGCGAAATCAATTTTTGTACAAACGAACAGTCATACAAGCCACGTACGAACTACACAGTTTCCCGCTCGCCGGAGGCTAACAATTGATTCAAATGCAGTTGATGCAGCCCCTGGGCCCTCAAACAGTTGACGGTGGGGCCGCGCAGAGCTGGAGAGAGTATTTCAACAGGGGAAAGCGAGAGAGAAAAAAATTACACCAGGACTTACTTGAGGGGTGCTGCGCGCCGCCGGCGCTCCCGAGAACGTGGCAAGAATGAAAAGTGGCGGGTTCGCACGAATATAACCATCTGATGCCGGGACTTGACCATAATTTCAGCCTGAGTGGTTGCCACTGGGCATCAGAGGCAACAACTCAGCGGGCTGTGGAGCCGGGGAATCGTAGACGGGTGCTGAGGAAGGTCAGTGGTGCAATGGGCGCGGCACACCGATGGCGAGGGAATTGTTGGTCAGGGACAGGTGGTGGAGAAAAGACGGTGATGACTAAGCAAGAGGTCTCCGATCTCGTTATGATTATCGGACCCACTACCAACAACACGTGCTCTGATTTGATGCCACCCGGAAAGTGCAAGGAAGGGTGAAATAAATTAGTCTTGGTGACTCTCCATGAGTTGAGCACCATTACCAAGCTTGTAGAGTAGTGCTTGATTTCTTTCCTGGAAAAATGGCTACATTGATTGAAACATCGGATTTATGTTCTAATTTGGAAGATACCAGCATGCGACATCCTGGAACCAAGAGTCTGTTTCGACCAAGGGGACAGGGGTTCAAAGTGCTAAAAGCTACACTCTACATATTTTTTGTGGATGTGCAGAAGGGTCCACGGGGCTCGGGTGTTATGTCCTGAGGTGTATTTGAATAGAATTTTTATTCAAATACTCGGTGGAGAGCACAGCCTATAATGCTAGGTGGCCAGCCTAGAAATGCTACAATCGCAGCATAGTTAAGTTTACATATTTGCCTTTTTAGGTAGCCCGCGAGTTCGAACCGCTACATTGCTCCTTTTTTCGCCTTTGCCTTGCTTGCTTTCTACCTTCTCAGACCTACATCCTTGTGCAGCCCACATGTGCTCTATGCTTTGACTCAGAAGCTACTTGTGATTCTCTGAACCCTTCACCGAATCCTTCCGCGGCTTGCTCAAGTTAGTTTCTACCTGCCACGATCATCCCTTTCTCGCTCTTTCTCGTTTGTACTGCCGTGCACCACATGTTAGGTGCCGCATGGATATAGTAGGTGCTGCTGCTGTATTATTCCGCTCCTGCTTGCAGCTGCCCCGGGCGCATCTGTTCAACTGCGGTACGGGTACCACATGGCCCACGTCTCGCCGTATTTTTCACTCTCGATTTCTCAGAATCCTTCGACGCAATCGATCTGTGCTCGATGCATTCCCGTTTAGGTTCCATGCGGGGGATGTGCAGTATGGCCCGGAACCAGCTCCGTACGTAGTGTGTGCTGTTAATGAGATATATGTTGCGGATTGGCCCGAAAACCCTTAGGTAGCTGTGCATTATTGTAATTTATCGGTTCTGAATAGCTAGGCCTGTACTTCAAGTTCGCGCGGCACCCGAGGGAGCATAGACTGAAGTAGAAGCACCACCTGGACTTGCACGAAAAAAGTATCATTGTCATGCAAGAAAAATACAAGTTTGATGTACCCTATGTAGTATTACAATACCGTGGGCCCATCCGAGAGATCTGCGGTCGCTCTTATTGCGTCGTTCTGTGTGCTGTTAAACAAACAGCCATGCACATAAAAATGTGAGACATACCATCACCGAAGGTCTGACCATGGAGCACGGGTGCAGGCTTCCGCTTATGCCCTATTCGTGCTCCTTCTGGGGCTATGTAAACAGGTAGTCAGCATTGGAGCACTATTGTGGCGCAGCTGACCTTGAGTGCTGCAGTCCGTTACACTGCTTGCCACATTTGAGCTTGACCAACTCCAAGGGCCCCTTGTGGCAGATGGACTGTGTGTTATATTCGTGCACACGGACTTTGGTCCGTCTCCGACTTCCGGCCTCCGACCTCCGGCCTCCGAATGTTCGGAGGTCAGAGACGGAAGATCATCGGGTTTTTACGCAATGAAGGTTTACTGAGCGTTTCCCATTTATCCGTTTTTCCGTTCCTTCTTAACTTCTCGTTTAGTGTCTTGCTTAGTCAGCATACTTCTTCATCCAAATTTAGACTCTTGCTTATTGTTATGTTTTGATTTACCATATTTGGGTTAACAATAACGGACTTAGTATAAATACGCTTTAATATCCTCATGTACTTCAGTTTGATTATAAACGTTGCTTTGCTCCTTGCTTTGCTTCCGAGTCTTCCTCCGGTGTCCCTTCGGACTCCGTCATCCTCCGTCTTATCCATCGGCCTAGGATAGTACGCACACCCTGACCTTCCTGTGGTGTTTGCGCTCACCTCCAATATCTCCGACCTCTGGTCTCCGGTCTCCGACCTCCAACCTCCGACCTCCGATATTCCAACCGGAGACCTTCGGCAATAGCCCCCTTTATTGGCACGGGATATAACACTGTGCGTACGCGCCGTCCTACGTGGCATCAGCAACAGTATGATATGCGAGAAGGAAAGGCACGCACTGCAACATGTTCTTGTCCTCCTTGAGCTAGTCACCTTCATAACGTTGGCGAAGCCTCACTTCTTGGACATGATGATCTTTTGGCGACCGGGGAACTTGTAGTATGTGCGGCGCAGCACAGCACCGCCATGATGGGGGTGTTTGTGTCCTTGCAGCGAATGCTGAGGATAACCTGCCTGATGGTGATGTGCACAATGATCTTTTGGCGACCGGGGAACTTGTAGTATGTGCGGCGCAGCGCAGCACCGCCATGATGGGGGTGTTTGCGTCCTTGCAGCAGATGCTGAGGATAACCTGCCCGATGTTGATGTACATGATGATGCCGTACGGCTCAAGTACGGCTTGCCCCACGCGCCATGCATGCCCGTCTGCACGTGATCGGCGCCTGCGCAGGACAGCATCTTGTTGATGCGGATGACGTGGAAGGGGTGTATGCGCACGCGTCTGGCACCACCCATTATTCGTCTAAGCAGTGTAGTGAATAAGGAAGCGGGAAAAGAGAAAGAGGAGGGAGGAGGGAGGAGGAAGGAGGAGGGTAAGGAAGGAAGGGAAAACGACAGCTCACCGCACTCACACGATGCATCACCGCCGCGAGTACGTGTACTCAGATGGTGGTGTCCTCACTGTGGGGGATGTGTAGGCAAATGCTGGCACAGCAAACGCTCGCCGCACACTTGTGACGACCACGAATTCGCAGTAGTCTCCGGGTGTGCGGGGTTAAAATCTTGGCTGTAGCTGGAAGTAAGAAAAAAGGGGGGCTTGGCGTGAAAGAACTGGTTACACACCGAGCTACCATGTCCCCTTCCTTGACGCTCGAGCGCGCAAAGTCTGTGTACGATTGCAGGCCCAAATCTGGGAGTAAACCGTAGCAGAATGGGATAAAAGAGGAGGAAGTTGCACGCACCGTGTGTATGCATGGTCTTCCCCATGCGCCAGACCAACGACACGGCACCTGAGACTTGAGTACCATGCAGAGGGTGCCCACGAGACGCAGATTGCACACCTTCGGGCCGGCGGAGATCCTCAGGGTGTCAGAAGAGCAGCGAGAGCACAGAAGAGGATGCAGAAGGAGGTGTCGGCGTCGAGATAGTCAAGACTCCATAGTATCACGTGGACTGGTTTTTTCAGTTCTTGTACACGGCTATCCCGGTTGTCCTAGGATTTTGACGGGTTTGATCGCCGCGTGTGTCTTCTTCATCAACAGCTCAATGACAATGACATTCACCCTCACGTCAATGCAGGAGAGTATTTCAAGTGTTTACCGACAAATGCACAATGTCAAGTGCGAAAATATGAGGGAAAAATATTGGGCTACAGAACTCAACACTTGCAAAGCTTGCCTTGTGGGCGCAGGATATGCATATGCAATGCGCATTTACTTTCCTGTACCAGCCCACTGGTGTTGTATTGGCGGATCAGAGGCGCGCAAAGATGTTTGGCAAAGACTGATCAAGAAGTTATGATTATGTATATAATTGCATTAGGCATTTGAGTAAATGTTACTGAAAGACCCGAATCCAATGACCCAACCTTAGGATTCCGCAAATTCGTGTATTCAATGGAGCCCAACGAGGCCCAACAGATGTCCATGGATTGCCGCCGAGCAAATCGTTGGATTTTGACGGGCATCAAATCCTATCAAATTCTGATGACTCCCGGGATAGCCGTGTAGCAAGAGGTGTCCGATTCGCTAGCCGAGCACACGATCAACAGCACGTGCTCAACGGGCACCTTCCATATCAGGTTGTTGATATCCCAAACATCTGCACTCTCTCACACTACGACCACAAGCTGCGACGTGTCCCGCCCGGCCTGCGACACGTCCACCAGCTCCCCGGGACACATATGGCTTGATAGGGAGTAGCAGACGCGTCCCGCTGCTCCTGAACTCTTTGCAAACCACTTGGCGACCCGCGTAACAGCGACATCGTGAACGACCACCAAGCCGCCAATTCTGGTTTACATACTGTCGATAATACCCCTTCGTCGCATATAAATGAACTTTGTACATCTCAATACCCCCAAAATGTGTCGTTTCAATCCTACTCCGGCCCGCCACCACCGCATTCAGCCGGCACGATCACTGCACATTCATGGACAGCGGTTAACTTTAGCGGCTCGAATCCCACAGAGGTAGTCAAAAGCGCCCTGCTTTGAGCCCTCCGAGTTCACCTAGCTGTAGCGCTAACAAAGAGAATGAGAGGGTCGCCGTGTCGAGCTCTGGCAGCATGGTACGCGCATCAAAGGTTAGGAGGCTTGTTTATTAGTTATTACAATTCGAGCACTTCCAGAAATATTCCCTTACATACATACATCAATACCGTGTAAATATTTTCACAATTTTCTGTACACCGCCAAATTGCCGGGAGCCGGCTTCGATGTGACAGGATCAGCTTTGATTGATCCAACTGCCCACATCTTATTGTCCCCCAAGCCACCCCCCATCAATCTGGAGACTGAGCCCATTGGACAGCTCCGGTGGACGTCATTGTTCGATGGATCAGTGATGTAATGTGTGGTGAAAGATGGCCACTTCCTCTGCTGTCACCCATGTGGAAACACCGAGCACTTGGTGATCTCAAAGCAGATCATTTTCACTGTGGTATTGACAAGTGTCCCACATGATATTCAGCTGTCCCCACTCTCCGCGCTCCAGATAATACAATATTATATATTTGGTAGTGTTAATACAAAGAGCGAGCTTGGCGGTGATTGTGGTGCATCAACCTCAAGTTGTGTGTATAATTGACAACTGTTTATAATGTGGAAGAGGCCTGTCGGCGTCAACTTCTGCCAAGGCGGCGCACGGTCTTGCGCGGTATACCGTACTTCGGTTACGGAGTTATACCCGAAAGTTTGCTGATGGGCTGTGTCGGAAAGATCCGGTAACCACTCTGAGTCGGGCATCACTGTCACTGTCACCGTCAGCATAAAACCAAAACATTAATCTTGCCACGTCGCCATCCTTCCTTCCTCTCCCCCACCATCTCCTACCATCCCTCTCAACGCATACATGGATTCTGACTTATTGCCACGATGCTTGCCATGCCCGACGCCACTGCCTCCCCCTTCCACAGCCAAACTGCACCCGCAACAGATCCGTACTAGTTTCTAAATGCATGTCGCTCGGAGTCAACACACCTTTGCCTCAAGACTGGTACCCAGCAAATTTGCTATCAAGATCTTGTTCTCTCCTTCTTCCGCCCACACTCCATGCTACCTCTCTTCTCCCTTATACCTAGCAAGATCTCGCTCATCAAGATCCCGGCCGTCACCATATCACTTCTATTCATGTTCATCAACCTGTCAAGTTGAGCTTGTGAATATACCAAACCTGGACTGCCGCAAATTATGTCTGCCATCGCCTCGTGTACTTTGTAGTTTTGTGTAACTATATAGTTGATTGAATTCATAATTGTTTCCACCTCCTATGTGATCTTGAGTACACTAGTATCCTGAATGGTTAGGGTGTAAAAAGCTTTAGATTTGGACGGGTAGTGGCCAGTAAAACATGTAACGAATGAACAATGGAAAGTGTCGATCACAGATGATGGACACCCTGGATCACAGACATCAAGTATACGTGGGACCCAGCTACTAATGGAGACATGATGGGTCCATTCCAGACCAAACATAGATACCTCGTGAGTTTCACATGGCAACCAGCTCGGTAAAGAGCGTCAGCCTGATGTCGTGACCACGTTGTTACCACGTCGAGGAATTTTGGCGGTGTACAGTACGAAGCGCATACAATCCGAATGGAATGCGACACCGGCGAGACGTCCAAACGGAGACAGAGCCCGATATGGAAGGTGCCCTTTGGGCACGTGCTGTTGATTGCTCGGCTAGCGAATCGGACACCTCTTGTCTTGTAGCCATGAATTGAGGAGGAACCAAAAGGAGTGGTTCCGACTCCGATCTGACTCCGATCCGAGTTAAAATGGAAGAAGTGGGGCACAGGGAGGGTGTAGCATCGACGACGAGGATTGTTTGGCCCCCTCGTCGGCACGTGTTGTTGATCGTGAGTCTGATCGCTGATCTCGAGACCTGCGTCAAAGACAAAAACAAATCAGATGGCGGTGCCTGCATCAATTATTTGACGACTGTTCCGATCACTTTCGCTTCTGCGCATTGTCTTAACCAAGTCTTAACTCTAATCACCATGGACCGACGACCGAAGGTGCCCGCATCAACCCGTCGACCACAGCTGATGGCTACGTCGCTGCTCCAGACTGTTCACCTACACCAACCAATCCCACCTAGTGATGTTAACGTTAACATCATGCTTGGCACCCTGGGGCATTCACTTTCAGTCGAGTGGCACCACCTGATACCCTTGGCTTTATTTTGAGGCTGAAGAAAACAGCGGGTGAGTGGCCCCTCCTTCCTTTGGTTGCACTGCTCAATTTCTCGGTGCCACTCGAGTGCGCCACCCTTGTAGGGCCACGTGGCAGAGGTGTCACGATCGAGTAACGGCGGAATCCGAAGAGGATGCTCCAGAGGAGCACAGGAGTAATTGGTATTCATGTGAGTCTTGATTGCATACCCATTGGACCTTGCTGAATACATAGCCCAGACTCGAGCGACGAGAGCTCGGATCGGAATATATCTATTTTCCTACCGCGCACCGAAGGTGTCCGTTTAGGCACCATGTCTTTGGCCCATCGCAATCCTATGGAATGGGGCGCTTCCCATGGGATCAGGTGGGCTCCATATGTGGTCGTTTAATGTCGGTTTAATCCGGTTTAAATCCTGGTTTGATCCTGCTTTAATCGGAGTTCGTAGTGTAGCTGGTAGCACAATATATGGTAGTTGGGGTTCACTCCATTTAATCCGTGTTTAATCCAATGTTTTAATCCATGTTCAATGTATTTCTGGGCTATATACATGCAGTACTACAGGGAAGTACAGGGGGAACCACGGTTTAAAGCGGGAGGGGATTAAACCGAAGGCGCACGTTGAGACGACCGGGGTTCAAACCCGGTGGAATGCTTTTCATCTCTGCGAATTCGCACATGTAAGTACGCGGAAGCAATTCATTCGTCAGAAATTGACACGCCTAGGAAAAAACTTACTGCACTGCTAGGGATTGCGTTCTTCGGCGCCTCCATCACATGGTCTACCATCTTCTCCGGAACACACGGAAATCTGGTCTTAATCTCGTGGGCTCGCTTGTTCATTGTTGGCGCTGTCGCCGCCGCGGCAGCATCTATGCTCGTGATCTCGGACGAGGACATTGTTGCAGCATACCCTCCCGTACGCTGGACCGTGCGTATTCTCTCGCCTCTAGCGATGATTCACGAGCTAGCGGGTATGTTTCTCGTTGCTCCCGCTACATTGGTTTTGGATCCGCAGAACGAGGATCTTGACGTGCGAGGCGGCCGACGAGGGACACAGAATGCAGGCGGGTATGCTATTCCGATCTCAACGGTGTTCTTCATCGTTGCCGGTACAGTGTGGAGACGCTATACACGGTGCACATGGTTTCGTTGACATCGCATCCTTTCTTCCCGAATGGGCTGGATGTGCTGAGGGAGGCTGTAGGCCCGCGATATTGGACGAATTTGCATGACAAAATTTACTACCTAGCGTGAACTGAGCTCTTTCCGTGGTTCCGTGACTTGATGAGTTGGGTCTTATTTCTTTGCTGGCTGTTTCGTGTGAAGTACGTCCGCTCACAGGGTCGATTATGAGTAGCATGTATCAGTGAAAGTCGTACTTCCGAGTGTTCGCGGACATCGGCAACTTGCTGATGTTGCAGACGGCCCGAGAGCCGATCCCTCAGCAACATCATTCCGCCAAGTACGTGCCGCTAGTTCAAGTTTGTAGAGCGGCAAAAGAAAAACTGGTTTGAGGGTTTAATTTCCTCGTTCCAGAAAACAGGGATTATCATTTCCAAAATCTCATAACATCAGACTAGGAGCCCAGACATCGTTCCCGCTAGTTCCGGGAACCTTCTCCACCTCAAAGAGTGATGGGGAGGCAGTTGATGGCAATGAGGCTGCCCCACTCCTGCTCCGGAGCATCGCAGGTGACCGTAGTCCCACCGCTAGCGGCACGGGTCAGCGGCTGATATAATTCTCGACATATGTGATCACCGACCAGTTGTTGCCGATGACGGTGATGGGGCTGCAGCCCAAGCCGACGGGGACGTCGAGGCCGGAGAGGTCGAGGCCGAGGAGGGCAGCAACGGCGGAGACGGCGCTGCTGCTGGACGACTGGACGCTGCTGCAGCACTGGTTCGAGGTAGGGGGGTCACCGGGGGTGTGGTGTTGGGAATGGCGGCAGCAAGGGTCTGGACAGCCAATTAGTATGTGAATACTGTACAAAGAATGAAGGCTCACAATGAGCACCGAAGTGACGATGACTGAGAGCTTGGAGAACATCTTTAGAGGATTGTTGGGGAGCTTGAACTACAGAGGGAGGAGTTCGAGTGAGGAATTTGGAGGAGATGGCCCTACCATTTATACATTTTCCTGGGATGACGCAGCGAAACATCCTTCGGTAAACAAAGGAACTACGCGGTCGTAAACTGTGGAGCGGTGTAGTCCGTTGTTAAGGTCAGGAGCCCGATCGGGGTAGAACCTTATTACATAATCACGGTTTGAGGCCCTTGCCCCAGCCCTTGAACTTTGGATATATCTACATTGGAAAGGCATAGATGTTTTCTGTGTGCCCAAATATTTCCATATTTCTTTAGTACCATGGGACGAGGCCATTGACGAGTCAAATTGACGGGTTTTTGGCAAACTGATGTCCCATCACATTGAAGGATGTGCTCCTGCACTCATTCAAGCACCATTCAAAAAATTCTGAAGAGGCAGATTGTCTCCAATATGCTCTAAAATTGAGTTCCACCCCAAGAAACCAGAGAAAGAGGTGCCGCACAGCGAAAACGACACCAGGGCAGCTAAGCGAAGATTATGTAACAAGGGCCTACCCCACTGCAATCGAGACCCATCACTTAATAACAGACTTCAACACGATCGAGGTACGAGATCATACCGTGTTGAAGGCTGGCTGCGAGAGACTAGGAGCGGTGGAGCTATTCGATACATTCCAAACCACTCACCGCGTGGCATATAGCGTTCTCACGTCAGGTTGGTTAACTGGGCGCGGGGTATCAAGAAGAGTGGAGCGGTGGCTTTGATAAACACTTCGCGCGGTTCCGCTGTTGGGGGCGCAATGTCTAAGATAGTCGAATTTAGTCCAACGATCCGATGATTCGTAGGGCGTCGATTGGGTTGTATTCGCCGTTCGGTCCTATACATCGAATTGATCCCAGGTCGTAGACTGAGAGACTCAGAAGTTTTTCTATTTCCTGTTTGTACCGGAACGTCAGTTTAATCATGCCCAATTTAGATCCATACCCCAAAGAATTTAAGACCCTGAGTGTTCATATTATACACGTCATCTGGGACCGAAGATCAGTCAAGTTGGCCGTTATACATAGATGGTGGCAGATCTTTCATGAAAGTTGGTCAATGGTGGCTATGGAAATTAGTGTTTCGACCGTGATGGGTGGTCTCGGCGCCAGTCAGATGGCATTATTTTTTCGCAAAACTTTCGGCGGGGGCCTCTCGAGGAACCATACATTCTGTGGAGTAGGTCCTTCTTAAGAGGCTGGACTAGGCTGGACTTTGTCGTAAAAAGCCATGTTTAGCTGAGTGGTACTGGGGTTGAAAAACGCACACGCACCCTGAATCCGCGGGATTACACATGTCAAGACGGCGGCTGACGTTGGCCGCATTCCACGAGGCAACATATCTTCGGGAACAAGTCACCAGATGGGGACATCAGTCCCTGACATCGGAGATGGTAGGGCGCGTCCGGCCGTTAATTTCCCGCAAGTGTACATCCGATTTAATCCGAAGATGGCAGTACAGGCAAGGAACATTCTGATGGCTCACCTATCGATCCCGGCGAATTGGCTCGTTAATATCTTATTGGCATTCCTACTGGATGGTACACTATGGGACAGATCATAGCTTTCTTCAAGTTCTAGGATGAACTGCCCAGCTCAACAGCTGTACAAAGCCCCAGTAATACTTGATACACGTGCACTTACGCCCCATATAAAGCAGGCTGCGCCCTCGCTCCACCGCCTGCGTTTCTTACGTCGAGAGAAAACTCGAGCTTGTGCTGAATTATTCCGTCTGGAACCATTGGCATGCAGTAAAATCAAAGACACCTCGTCGCAGCCTATCAGAGGATTATTTCCCTCGTTACATCTCGTTTTGGCTGCTGCATCCACAAATCTACAAGACGGCCACGTTAACTTTGTGTCTGGGTCGCATGCCGCTCAGAACACTATACAGTGGTACTCGGTGTCCCGGGGACCCAGACACGGCGGATACCGCTTACAGCGCTTACAGTAATGGTCCATGGATAGTGACGTCGTTGGAATATTTAATATGAATTATCAACGAATGGTACGCGTCGCCGCCGGTGGAGGGCGGCGACTTGGGACGGCAGCCCAGACTGGTTCAACAAATAGCGATGCCCAGGAGTTTACAGCTTTGCTGATCTGATCAGTGCATCCGTCATCGCATCACGGCTTGCGGCATCATGATGGCGCGCTGGCACTTCTAAACGACTGTTCTAACTGCGGGTTCGCGTAGCTCATCCCGCATATGCCACCTGGATTGACTTCCTACAAGTATGAGGCTCTCACTGCCAATGGTGACGATGACAGGGTGAGACCCCGTATTCTTGAATTTTGCGGTGGTGCACCCTAATGGTTTCATAGTGGCCGGGAGGCAGTGGGGAGGAGTATGAGATGCAAGCAGAGCGCGATGCTACATCACTGCAACTCCATGAGATTGACGGCATCCACGACGGATTGGTGTGTCCCACGGAGGAAGAGCGGGCCACCCTAAGACGCGTGGCGGACACGATCCCGTGGAATGCATATTGTACGCTCATGCATTCACACATTCTTTGCAGGTCTTACATCAGCCCAGTGATCGCACTCGTGGAGCTAGCGGAACGGTTTTCGGTCCGTTCTCTGGTTTCCGCTCTTGCACGAGTACTAATTCAACGCTCGCAGTTTTACGGCGCTGGCGTTGTGTTTGTGAGAACGCATCTCCTCAACTAAGTTAAACGCATGATTTACAAGGGTGTACAGACAAATTTTGTTCAATATCCGCTCCCTGCCGGCTCGCATACCGGTGCCGGTATGCGTGACGGGCAATCAGGCGCTCTTGGTAAAGGTAGGGATGTATCATCACTTTCTCTCAAAATTTACGCTCGCAGGCCAGCAAGCGTCCACAGGTATAACAACCTTTTATCAATTCTGGTATGCTTTATATCCTGTCAATTATCCACCGAAAGAGCCGGACTACTTAGGTGTTATGCGATGCCGTTTCTGGGCGCCTACGTCGCGGATGTCCATCTGGGCCGATTCAACACCGTCTGCGTCGCTGTCTTCGTCGCACTGCTAGGACACATCATACTCATTCTCGCGGCCGTCCCCGGTGTCATCGAACACCCGGACACGTCTCTGCTCATTTTCCTCGTCGCTCTCGTGATAATGGGCCTCGCTAGGCTGCGATCCGTCCTCCATTCGCGCGCGGCATGACACAGTCCGCGTAGGCACCGGGCTCTTCAAGGCGAACATCTCGCCGCTGGTTGCGGAGCAATACAAGCCCACGAAGCTGTTCGTCATCACGACTGAGGACGGCGAGCAGGTAATCGTCGATCCTGCGCTCACGGTGTCGCGCATCTACCTGGTAATTTAGCAACCCATATTCTCAGACCGCTCCGCTAACGTCCTGAAAGTACTTCTACCTGATGATCAATGTAGGCTCCCTGCTCGGGCAAATCGGTATGACATATTCTGAGAAGGTCAGCCACGATATATGGCGCCGTTCAAATGTAATCTAACACCTTATTTCACAGTATGTGGGCTTCTGGCTCGCATATACCCTCCCCACCTTCGTCTTCCTACTTTGCCCGATCATACTAATCATCGGCCGCAAGCGCTACACCCGCGCCCCGCCGACGGGGTCCGTCCTCGCGACGTTCATCCGCCTATTTCGTTTCGCCGCACGGGGCCGCTGGGACCCCAACCCGCTACGCACCTACCAGAACCTCACCGCACCCGATTTTTGGGACGCCGCGAAGCCGAGTCAACTCAGCCCAGCGGTGCGCCCCGCTTGGATGAAATTCGACGACCGGTGGGTGGACGAAGTGCAGCGAGGGTTGAAGGCATGCGCCGTGTTCGCTTGGTTCCCAGTCTACTGTCCGTTCCCCTTCCGTGTGACGCTTTTCCTCCGTGAACTGAAAGCGGCGCGGCACAGGGCTAACGGCGAACCAGCTTAACAATAACCTCACGTCGCAGGCGGCGACGATGACGACAGACGGCCTCCCGAACGATATCCTGTCGAATATAGATCCCTTTGCGCTCATCATCTTCATCCCGCTCTGTGATTTCTTCGTGCGTGATATTTATGCGTCCTCACCCAGCACTGATTTGTGCTATCTCAGTTGTATCCCGCCCTCCAGCGCCGAGGGATCAAATTCACCTCCCTGAGGCGAATCACGGCGGGCTTTCTCACCGGTGAGTCGGTTACCTTCATCTTATAACTATGTTCACAGCCGTAGGTTCTGCTGCCATGATCTGGGCCGCTGTCTTGCAATACAATATCTACCAGGTATGCATAGTCGCTTCCAAACCAGCGCTTCTCAAATATTTCGGCAGACAAGCCCGTGTCAGTACGCCGCCGCAGCCTGCAGGGACGCCGCGCAGCGCCCGCTCGTCTCGCCTATAAGCGTGTGGGTGCAAACCCCTGCATACGTGCTCATCGCGCTGTCCGAGATCCTCGCGGCGATTACCGGGCTGGAGTATGCCTTCACCAAGGCGCCCGCCAACATGCGCTCGCTCGTCATGTCGCTCTTCCTCTTCACCTCCGCCGTCAGCGCCGCGCTCGGCGAAGGATTCCTTTGTGCGTCCGCTTTCCCTCTTCTTGTTTTGGCGCGCACGCTGGATGTTAATCAGGGCTGGCCGCTGACCCCCTGCTGGTGTGGAACTACGCCGTGATGGCGGCTCTCGCGGGTATCGGCGGGGGCGCATTCTGGGTCGCGGTGCGCAAGCTCGACGCGCAGGAGGATACGCTCAACAGTCTATCGGCGGGGCATGTCAGGAGGGATGGGGGTGATGATATAAATATCGAAGAGTGAAGATAATTTATTTCCTTACATTCGTGTGCGTTCTCGCGGAATCAATACATGTAACGGGGTGAGCAAGAGAAAAAGCCAAATGACACTCACATGGAGGTTGGTGATGTTTTGGCTCTGGCTTGGCCTGATGGTGTTGGTGGATGCGCTTTCATTTTACCCAACCTTTGCATTGTTACGTTACGTATCGCGTATATTTTTTACTGTTTCCCGACTCCGGTCTGTGGGACTCAGGCCAGAGATTTCGTCCGGAATCCAGAATATAAAATACCCTAATGACTTCTGAGAGGGGCAGCACATTCGCGCACACATTTTCAACCCTAATGCTGAAGCTAGCGCTGAAGGCCGGATCATTTGAAGATGCCACCGGCTCGGGTGCCGCCAGGACACGCAACATTTGATATCAGGGCACATCAGGCTCGCAGATTTCGGCTGACGTCGGCTCGCGGCATTTCGGCAAATACCCTACTGTGCGCGCATCACTGAACTTGACTGAAAGTAGTTCGTAAAGGGGATCCATACTTACACGGGACGGGCCCTTCAGAGCCACGATCATGATCCTGTCGAGCAACTACCCGTAAACGCGGAACGAGCACATGCTGTTTGCGGTATTTCGCTGTTGAGCTTCAAGCTCAGGAGCTTCATCTGGAAACGCCTCGTTACTATCCGTGTCTATCCGGTGTCTATTGGCGTCTATCTGGTCTAGCCGAGACTTCCCCTGTCTATATAGACCGGATAGACACCAATAGACATGAGGCATTTTCCAGATGTTCACGCCAGCTTACATAAAAGCATCAAGTATGAGCCCGGCCATGCAACGTGGGGCCGTGGTGTATGGTACACATGGAGGGTGGTGCCGTTGGTATGCGACGACGTGGTTGAGAATCTTTGATATCAATCCAAATCGGGAACCATGATCGGTTGTCCCGGTGTTATCCGTGCAGTCGGCTTTTCAAAGCTGCGGGCGGCAAACCTCAGGTTTCAGAATTTGGGCTCATTCATCATGAATTCTGATGCTAGCCCGCAATATTACATTTCTAGGGTTCCGGCACTACCTACGGCTTTGAACTTCGTAACTGCAAATGCAATGCTTCCACGGTAGAGGCCCGTGATTACCATATTGAAAGACGCGTTTCCTTGGCGCCCGAAGCATATGCACGCTCAATGTACGCAGGTCATTTCGAGTTCGCCTCGATATACTTGAGCAACGCTAAGTAGTCCATAGTCGTCTCCGACTCAAGTGAACTTTACACGGCGCCTCCGTCGTTCCTCCGGTCGCCTCGGTAAAGCTGGCACTGGGGCTGTATTTCTAGGCACAATTAAACCCCAGGTCCCAGGAGCATTTGATAAAAATTCCCGTGATCGGGAGTGGTTGCAAATGCGGATGTCGCTCATGGTGTGCGGCCCGCAAGGGCACACCGTACACCTATTTAAGGACTCAAGGAGAAGGCATACGGATCCCATTTACTCCCTCCAACTTCTCTTCCCAACCACATTTCATCCACGCTCGCTATTGCCCCATGAAGGGATACATTTCGCTCATTTCCCTCGCTGCCGCGTCCGCTGTGTCCGCGCGCACATTCACCGTCAAGAACAGCTGCTCTTATACCGTCTGGTAGGCACTTATGCTGCCGTACTGACAAACGCTCACTATGTCGTTCTCCATAGGCCCGCGGTAATTCAGCACAGTTATCAATCGACAACTTTGTAAACGCATTGACTATAGATCTTCACCGACCTCAATGTCGGAAGTGCGCTCCCCGATCAACCTACCGGGTGCGAAATCTCATGCCCCGGGATCTGTTTCTCACCGCTCATTGCCTCCGCAGATGGGAAGCCGCTCCGGGCTCGTCCGTATCGTTCAATGTTCCAGACAACTGGACCGCTGGTCGTATTTGGGTGAGCATGCTCCCTTCCTCGTGGGCGCAGGACTAACGACCGCGCAGCCTCGTACCGAGTGCGACTTCTCCAGTAACCCCGGCCCGAACTCGTGTGCGACGGGTGGTTGCAACGGCGGACTGTACGTTTCTTACTTTGCTGTCTTTCACTCAATTCACAGCGAATTTCTCTTTCACAGCCTGTGTGACCCCCACACCGGAACTGTACGTACCCGACCTCCGAAGTGCTCATCTCCCTCCCACTAACCCGATTCCAGGGCGTCCCGCCTGCAACCGTCGCCGAGTTCACGCTCTCCGGCGGTGGAACAACCGACAACTACGATAGTGCGGACCCCCTCGTAATCACACAAATTCGATTTCTGACATGACCGCAGCGTCCCTCGTTGACGGCTTCAACGTTCCCATGACCGTCACCAACACCGTGGGCTGCGCCGTCCCATCGTGCCCCGTCGACCTCAACGCTAATTGTAAATCACCACCAATTTATCAATTTATCCTGGGCCAGTACTGATACGTTTCTTGTCGCCAGGCCCCTCGGAGCTCGCGTCCCACGACGCGAACGGTAAGGTCGTCGGCTGCCAGAGCGCCTGCAAAGCAAACCTCGACGGAAACCCTCGTGCGTCCGCTTCCAGCTCTCAATTTCCCAATTGCCGGCGCTCATCCATCGTCTGCAGAGAACTCCCCGAACTGTTGCTCCGGAAACTTCGACGTCCCCGCCACATGCCCCAATTCCGGCGTTGCGTTCTATTCCTACTTTAAGGGCGCATGCCCTAACTCGTATGCGTACGCGTACGACGAGTCCAGCGGGACCGCGCTGTTTTACTGTGCCTCGAACCTGGCAGCAGATTACACTGTTACTTTCTGTCCTTGAGGCCGCGCTGCGTGCCCCAGTTGATATAATTCTGTATTATATTAGAAGTAGACTCTGTGGTTCCGTCATCAATTAACCTTCACGCACCTGGCGCTTGTGACCGTATCACATCAGACCTTCGACACATACGACGGTCTTGAGTTTGAATTTGGTTCCCCCCACTCGTACAAATATGAGTGCTAATCCCTGCGAAAAGTGAGCAGTTTGACCAAGATCTTCGCTGGGTATGGCGACCGGGGTCCTGGCTCACGGCAGCGAACACAATGTGGTGTCGTCTCCCTCGGATCAGGAATCGAAAGCGAATCACGCACAGGAGCGACGGCGGACCCGCGAGAGAAGAAGGCAAAGTGCACGGCTACGAAGACTGTAGACCGCGTCGGTCTCGAGACTTTTTGGTGTGAGGGGAATGTGGTTTTTGAGCGTAGACATGATGCTCGCGTGGTTGAACTGGCGGTGATATATACTCCTTGAATGGACATCTGCAAGGGGTAGAAATAAGTGGAGGCTCCCGGACTGTATGAGAATGCAGCGACCTATCCAAAATGTATGAACATATGCATGTCGGGAGCACTGCGCGCACCCAGATTCCGAAGAAATTCATCCACAAATGCGACGATATTTCTTTCGCTGCATCCGGCATTTATTCGCGCTCCTGAGTCCCGGCATTTGGCAAGCACGGCAGTCACTGAGGGCCGACTGAAGGCCGGCTGCGGCTATGGGCGGAGCTCTGATCATGTCGAAGGGGACATCAGAAGAGGATATCGATCTTCTTTAAGTCGTGACCGACTCAGTCGCATAAACGGGAGCGTGACGAATTTCTCGGAATGGTTGATGAAGTATGCGATCATGTCGAGCTCGTTTGTGGTCAAGACTTTGAAGTTGTCGGGGGCCAAATCATCCACCTCCTCCGAAAGGTGCACAGACTGCGCTGCTTTTCAGCTTTCCGATACGGAAAGTACATGCCTATGCATGCGAGAGTAAACATACCAACGGATCATGCAGCGCCTCCATCATGGTCTTCAGCTTCGCGGCCTCGAACTCCTCGGGAAATGCGCGCACAGCGTCGATGTAAGCGATGATCTCGGTCAGCCCGCCACAGCGACGTGCTGCTCCAGCTCCGCCGAAAAATCGAGCTTCTGGTTCAAGAATGGGAGGAGCACCGCCTCCTCCGCGTCGTGGAAGCCCCCGATCGAGGACTAATAATTCAATGATATCAGGACATGGTCGACCGAGAAAAGATGGATGAAATCTGACGTACAGCCCAGGCGCGGACATAACCCAGGAAGTTATCCAAATCTTCTACAGGCGGGCTATCCAGGTGCGGGAAAATGGTCTGATATGCGAACCGGTAAGTATCATGCGCTGGGTGTGATCCCTCAGTTTAAATTTTTATCGACGCAAAGTTTGGATCTACCGTGACCCATGCTCGCCTGAAGGCGTTCATACAGGTCGGTGGGGAAGGCCATGTCTGATGCGAGGAGGGGGAGAGATGAAAAAGACCTAGGAATAAGTTATACAACGAGCTGCCTTTTGACTCAAAAGGCAGCTCGTTTGAGAGCGTGAAAACTGCGATCTGCGGCGAAATCAACTGCGCAACATCAGCCAAGTGATTATGATCGGCGATCATTGAACTCGGACAAGCCGCTGACATCGCAGCCGAGCGTTTTCTTACCGACAATCATCACCGTCGCTGCGTGCACAGGAAGTAACTCTCAGGATACTCAACTTGGGTCCATTTGGATCCATGTATCTCACTGTCTCATTTGAAACTTGGCCATTACTCCCACTTTCCTCTGCCAGCGCCAGTTCCGAATCTCGGGGTCACTCTAACTCGTGTTGGGCTCCTCATACATCTTCTACCTGGACGATGTAACTGCAGCAGACGTTTGGATCTTACTCATCAAACTGGTGCGCTTCCACCGGGATGGTTTCACACAGCAACCCACGGTTTTTTTAATATCATTCCCTGATGATCCGGTCATGGCTATGACTTCTTCATCCCGCCATCCTTCAGCTCCACGTCTCGGATTCATTTGAAGCTTTTGAGATTTCTTGGAAGCACTTCTGAAACTGTTTTACCTTGATTCCATCTCGGCAGCAAAGAGCGCCAAATTTCTTATCAGCTCCAGACGCCACTATCGTGATGGTTGACAAGGTCCACGCACCGGATTTAGTACGGCCCTCTCGGAACAGAGGGACGCGCAGCGAGATCTACAGAGATCACTAGTTGCGGCCAACGCATACAATACACGTAGCGATGGTGAATTGTCCGTCGCTTCGCGTGGGGCGGTTAATTCAAGGCCTCAATGATTGTTTCTGGCGGATACGAACCGGGGACCGGCTTCGACAGATGAACTCAGCTCCCCGTTTCACCGCGCTGCGGATGGCCATCACGCTGCTGCTATGTGGCCCTTAGCAAGGCGCGGACTACATAGATGCCAGCAGAACCACTGCTTCTCTTTCCCTCCGTCTTGCTCTCCCCAGCTCTTCCGCTCCCTACGGGAGGCCATCGGCGATGGCTCTCTTTAGTAATCTAAAGTAAGTGCTCTCTGTGAGTTACTTGAGCCCGCTGACGACGATCTAGTATAGTAATTATCATACTGTCATTTTATTGCGGTGCCGGATTTGCGGGCGTCATCCCACCCACAGCTACGGTGTGCGTTACCAGACAAACGTTATAAGCATCATTCTCTGACATGCAGAAACTGCGATGTATAGCACCGGGACGTTTAGTGTTGTATATTCGCCTTATAATGAGTACGTGCGCACTCAGCTGCATACCGAGGTACCGTAATCCGCACTTTTCAGGTCCACTGCAACGAGCCCAAGTCAGAGCTCAATCAACCCGACCTCGTCCACGTCCCTTGCCAGGTATTCGCCGTGACTCGGAAATTGACTATCGAACTAAGCAAACACACAGTTCCAGTACATCCATCGTACCTCCACCAATGAAAGAGGCGGATGCATCGACTAACAAGTCGGAATTCGTGTGTGTTTATTCGCCCAGAATCAATGCAGAATAATGGAAAACTGACGACCCATACAGATCCCTCGTGGATAATCCCCTCATCCTCGCGAGCCTGGTTATCCTCATCATCGCGCTCACGGTCCTCGCCGGCTTTATTTACCAGGTGTGCGGGACTCGCCGCCGCTTGCGGAAGCTCCCGCCCTCGCCAGACGCGTACGCGATGGGCCCGCGCCGCTCGCTTTCCGTCAAGCGCGTCGTCATCTCCCCGCTCCGCATACCGTCCCCTACGCTTCGCATACCGTCCCGTATACTCCGAGCTCCCCCGCCCCGGGATGCGAGCCTGCCCGGAAACCCGGCCCAAAGCCGTGGCCCCGCTCTGAGCCGCGGCCCAAGCCGCGCACGCTCCCTCGTCTCGCAATCGTCCATCTCTGACCTACCCTCGAGCGACATCCACCAGGTGCAGCGCGAGCTGCGCGGCTTCAGCGTCGTGGGAAGCCTCCCGAACTATAACGGCGAGCTGGCGGCGTCGCGCTCGTCGCTTGGGACGACCAAGACGCGCCCGACGTCCGCTGCGAATGTCTGGAGTCCCGATCGGGTGCTGCGGTACGGCTGGCTCCAGGATGGACGGCGATACGGCGTGCAGTGGGATGTGGAGGCGGCGGGATAGCGCGCGGCGTATCCTAGGTGGCCAACAAAGCAATGGATAGACCTACCGAGGGCGGGGCGGGCTGTGGGCTCACAGCCGATCGCCTCAATCTAACTGAGCGAGAGGCTCAAATGCGGTCGGGGATTGACGTCGCCTTCCATGCATGGGATCGGCGTAACCGAATATCCGCAGGGCCCAGACTCGTAGGTCCGTCCATCGCATTCTGACAGTATTTCACCGCTCATATATCGCTAGCCGTGGAAACAGCACCCCGGGGGCGAAATTCCAGTGCTCTGCATATTCAGTGTAGCAGCAAAAAGCGCAGCGTGCATTGACTCAACTTCTGTGCGCCCACGACGATGATAACCGCGTGCGTACTACGGAACAAGCGCGCGTGGCGGAGCCCCAGGAAAATCTACGCATGCATGCGTGGTAGAGTCCTGTCCTTACTGTATATTTATTTACGAACCTGTTGTACATGACGGATACATGTGGTGCAAGCGTTGAACGTCCCCCATACTGGATTACCCCTAGAGCCTCATCGTACCTGCGAGCATATGGCCGTCAGTCGACCGCATAGCAAGAACATTAAGCACGGACCGTGCATGTAATCCCGGACTACCAGCACACCCCGATCGCACATGCGCACAAAGGCTTTTACGAGTCGCGCATGGGCGGTCGGGATCGCGTAGAGGGATACCCCGTCGGCGTCGACGGGCGCAGGGGGCGGAGGCAGTATAGATATCTCGACGCGCGCGAGCGCGGGGGCCTGTAGTCGCGAGAGGAGGAGATCGATGGACGAGAGGGGGTCGGGGTCGTCGGACGGTATGTTGGCGCGACGGAGATTGTCGACGTGGAATGTCTCGCTCCCCAGCCACAGCGTATGGAGGGTGTCGAGGGCGGGCGGGAACGTGGACAGCGCGCGCGCAAGCTCGCCCGGGGAGCCAGCGATGTGGAGGGCCTTGAGTGCCGAGAAGGGAGCGAGAGAGATGCCCGCGAGGACGTCGCCTAGAGAAACGATATATGGGCATTTCGCGAAGATAGAGAGAGGGAGGAGGACAAGTACGCACGGGCGTGCAGCCGGAGCACCTCGATAGACGCATACGCAGGTTCGAGGGCCGCAGCCAAAGCGGGCGATGCTGTATGATTAGCCTCGAGGGTCCTCAGGCAACTGAGGTCGAGGGGACACTGTGCGTCTAGGAGCCAAGCACCGAGCTGAGGCGACCGCACCAGCGCAAGATCTGTGATTTGCGCGCGCACGGACGGTGCTGCGGGGATAGAAGAGTGGTGCAATACACCACCGTCAGACAAGCTGACACAGTGTATGCGAAGGGTGCGGAGGCCGGGCGTGCAGCGAGCGAACACAGGTTCGAGTCCCGAAAGGCCGCTGTGAAGGAAAGTGTCGATACAGAGCGTACGGAGCGACGGGAGAGCGAGTAGATTCTGTGCGGCGCCGAGGACAGGAAACCTGGTGGGGACGGTGACGAGGGTTAGCTCCCGTACGCAAGGGAGGCGCATTTGCTCGCATTGCGCTAGAATTTCCCGATCTATCGCCGCGTGGACGGCCCGAACGAGAGGTCTGAGATGGGGCGACGTTTGCAAGATTTCTCGGAGACGGATAACCGCATCAATATTGTAGTCAAATCTTTCTCCAGCGGGATGGAGGCGGATGGTGTGGAAAAGGTGTCCTTGAGCGAGGAAGGTGAATGCGCGCGAGACCAGCGCACAGGATTTGAGATCGTCCTCGGAGGCGCGAAGAAAATCGACGATGTGTCCACGGAGTTCGGTCGTTCCAAGAACGGCAGAGCATGCTGGAGACGGGACAGCCATGAGGGGAGCACTCCCAGTCTCCCACCAATGTGCTGGTGGAGGATGGAGCCAATAACGGTCGGTCGAGGAGATGGGGATGCGTCACGGTGATTTGTCCACGTGTACCCACTGCTCCGGCAATCGCCGAAAGCCGGCATATTTCTTCCATCTCCTGTCTTAGTCCTGTCAATGTTCTTTTGTTACCTGGGTCTTGTCTTCGTTCAAATACCTGCCCTCCGTAATCCTCAAGTAAATCCGATTCATCCGGCGACTATATGTGGTAAAACAAGCAAGGAACCAACAAGGAACGGAGAAAGGGAAAGCGACTTGCAGCGTTGATCAACCACATAGGTATACCTGCGAGGCTTAGTCTGCCCCATCTGATTAGGCACAAGCCCAGATTCCAGCGATCATGTCTCAAACGATTTGCTTCCCCGAAACACCGCGGAAACATAAAATGGGCGGAGAGATCCTCACTCGCCCCTTCACTCTCTTCTCCCCACTACCATCCTCCTACAAAAATGTCTTTATTACCTCTCTCGAGCACGGCTGGCCCGTCTTCGACAACTCTTAGTGCTCTCTACGAATACTGCGGCTCCTCCGACCCCTCCACTTCCTCCTTCACGGCAGTCTCGACACCAGTTTCTCCTTGATTTCTCCTGCGTCTCCTATTTCCTCCACCAGCTCCGTCCCCCAAATCCCGACATCCTCGCGCAGCCGGGCCGCTTTCAGTTGACCTCCGTGCAGGAGAAAGTGCTGAAAGCGCTTAGATTAAGCACGGGGTCAGACTTCAGAGAATATGGTCGTGACCGCGCGGGTGGTATCGTGTCGGCGCAGGTGTGTCTCATACATCTTCTTACTACTCAACCCCTCTGGTCTTGATCCCAGGGTCTCCCGCCGTCGGCCAGCGACCCGTTCGTCAACAACGCGCCGCCCGTGGCACCATCGAGCGGAGCGCGTGTTAGAGATCGCTCTAGTAATGTCGCGTCAACGCAGGTATGTCTCGTGTATCCTTATACTACAGCGTCACCTTCTGATCTTGATCCCAGGGTCTCCCGCCCTCAGCTAGCGACTGGTTCTTCAATGACGACTCACCGGCCGTCCAGCCGATCACCCCGCTGCACGTCGGCCTCGGAGTCGGTCTCTTCGTCCCCCAGCACCAAATCGCTGCGCTATTTATGCCCCCTCGCCATACGCCGCCTCTCGCCCACGCTCGGTATAATCCCAATGAATCATGTACAACCCCGCTTGCTCTTCTCGCCGTCTCCTGTGATGCGCCCGAGCCCCTCCAGGCGCTATGCGGGCCTCGGCTACGGGCTCCCCAGCCATATGCGCATCACCAGCCCACGGAACGCCTCAGGCTCTACCATGTCATCAGTCCGTCTATCCGACCCCGTCCCGTCCCTCTTCCCGTCTGCCGCCCGGGACAGACTGTCCTCCCTCACACGGTCCCCTCGGATCGGTCCCTCTGCTCCTACCACAGGTGTCCTCAGCCGCCTCCGTACAACTCTCGCGCTCCGCGCACGACCGCTCGAGGGTGCTCAGGGTCCGAGACGCACGTGGAGGGCGGCGCTCGAGCGGTTTACGGGCTCAAAAACATATTTCGAAAGGCGGGTGCCGGAGAGTTGAATTTTGGAACTCATAGATGGAAAGGCGGGTGGCGGAGGGGCATGTTGCGGTGTCGGTGTCGTCACAGTTGTTATAGATCCCGAAAAAAAGTAAACAGCAAATACAGTCAGTGTAAAAACACCTAAATACGGTCCGACCGAATTCAAGCTTTGCATCATACTTGCTCGACAACTCAAAGACTTTAAGACTCAAAAAAATTGTTCATAAGAGGAGACACTCGGACATCATCAACTAATACTACGGGCGTCAGTCATTCGCCACGATATCCCTCTTGTCGAACCCGTTCAGAGGGTAATGGGGAGGCAGTTAATGGCGATGAGGCTGCCCCACTCCTGCTCGGGGGCATCGCAGGTGACCGTAGTTCCGCCGCTAGCAGTGCGCGTCAGCTTCTCAGAAATTTCTCGACATAAATTAGCACCGACCAGTTGTTGCCGATGACGGTGATGGGGCTGCAGCCCAAACCGATGGGGACGTCGAGGCCGGAGAGGTCGAGACCGAGGAGTGCGGCGACCGCGGCGACTGCGCTGCTACTGGACGACTGGACGCTGCTGCAGCACTGGTTCGAGATCGGGGGCGTCACCGGGGGCGTGGTGTTGGGAATGGCGGCCGCAAGGGTCTGCGGACTGATATTAGCAGCGTGAATGAGCTCCGGCTCCGCGACGTACGATGAGCACCGAAGTGACAACGATAGAGAGCTTAGAGAACATGTTTGGTGAATGCTTGGATACAGAGGGGTGTATTCGAGTGAGGATGATCGGGAAGGACAACGCGCCTTTTATGCAGTTCCGCTCGCGGCATTGCACAATGGTTTGAGACGGCGTTCGAGCGATTCCGGCATCAGAACAGTGGAGCGGTGGAGTCGCCTAGTAGGGTTCCTGGTAAGCGCAAGGACCAAATGACCGGCGATACGAGGGGAGGCTCAATTGCGATTCCTATCGGACTCTCATGTCTAGCAGCCACGACGCCAGGGATCTGTTAGATGAGTGGAGCGGTGGAGCCTTCGTCGATCAGAGCGCGAAAAACATCCCGAGGGCTGGGCTGGCTATGTTGGCCTCAAGAATAGCCATCCATATGTTGTCCCACGTCAAGTCTTTGTGCCCGGAGGGGTAATACAACGCAGGAAATGCGGTGATTGACAACCTCATGGGGACTCGGGGATCTCGCGGAGATCTGTTTAGGTCATGCACGGACGTTAAGACGATGTTGTGAATGGCCAAAGACAATCCATGAGAGGGTTTAGGGTAGCAGAATTCATGATCGCTAGGGAAAGCTAGAATTCCTCGGTCCAGTAATCGACGTTTGACCAGGGACTTGCAGACCGACGAGCTTCGGTAAAGTCACCTCCCTGATTGCATTTATAAGTTGGCCGATCAAAATAGATTATTGAGCGGAATCGGATGGAGAAATTCTGAACTTCTGAGGTGAAATTAATTACTCTACTGTCATGTGTAATTTAAGGGTCTAACATACCCAAGGAGGCCGCGGTGAACTTACAAACCGGAACCATCTTCCTTCCACTGTAATACCAAACGGAGGCAATATGCGCGTAAACCTCGTTGTTGCTCCAGGCCCTCCCAGGCTCCCACGAGAAGTTCGGGTTCCGCGAGGATGCGAGACTGGACCCGCCTCGGCGCTGTGTCAGGTTCTCAAGCATGAGGCTTCATTCCAAGCGGCCAAACCAGTTTCAGGATCTCCTCGGAGCCATTCGCCGGAGCCGCTCACGTAGATGGAAGAACGGCGGACGTCATCTAGACAGTTGATTCAGCCATCAACAGCCCTGGACTTGGTGTGGAGTTTAAACGGAAAAAACATAGCCTATAAAGAGGCGTAGATACATACAAGGGCAGAGTGCCGTGCGCAGGACTGAGAGTCACAAGTGTTCCATCCACGAAATCATCGAGAGACTTCGATCCGAACCACGATTTCAGCGCACTCGGGCTTCCCGGAGCTCTTCTAGGTTTTTCTGATATCGTCTGTAGTAATGTGAACCCACGCGCCGGTTTACCGGCGAGCAGTAAGTTCCGAGTGCTGTGTAGCGGGGTTTCCTGTCATGTGAGCCCATCCTGGGCGTGTCGGAGTACTCTGCACCACTAGTTGCCCAAGACTAGCAAACCTTAGAGTGAACTGAGGCTCTCTGAGAGGCGTCATGTCATTTGTTGAGCATTCGGCGGTGGTGACGGCGTGGCGTCGGTTAAGGCCTTCGAAAAATACACGCTTATCCTGGCGAGTTTTGCGACAGCGATTGGCCCAGCTCGAAGTCGAAGCAATTCGAGGTTTAGATGAGAGTGGGTTCCAAGTTGGTGTCGCCGAGAATGTCCATGATTCGGGATATTCCGAGGGAGCAGTTTTCACGTAACAAGGGGGCAGGGACCTGTAAGAGAGTAGACATTAAAATCCAATTAAAATCTGGAATGTAAGCAAAAGTGAATTCGTCAGTACACGAGTCCCCTAGGGTGAAAGTAAACACGTCCCAAAATACCGCTTCACTTCTTGAACCGAAGCAGGACTCCAGATAAGCATAAAATTTTTCGACTATCTCAAGTTTTTTTGCATTATGGAGTCTGAAATTTGGGAGACTAGAAGCAGGAAACTAGTTACATCCAAATACCATATCAAACCGTCCGGCCTTGCCCATGACGCGCCGACTCTCTCCCTCAAGAAGCGGGATGTCGAGTTTCCAGTTGCCAAGCAACAGCGCGAGGAAGCACATCGCCTCTGTGTGACTGAATTTCCGGCCGAGGCCTGCATACACTCAGCCATGAACAGACATTAAACATTGGTGAGGTGCGCATCGAACATCAGCACGTCGGTTTCCGCGGCCCCGTACCATTCGGAGGGGCGATATTCCTCAGGTTCTGGGAAGAAGTGCGGGTTGTGCTCTGCATGTATGACGCCGTCAGAAACGGGGGTCGCATTCCTATGAACTGAGTACTGACGGACGGCGATCATGTTGAGGATCATAAGCGCCCCTTTCTTGAAGACGATCTCTTTTTCTGCGGGTCGCGCAACTTTGACCGTGACGTCCTCCGTAATCTCCCAGGTGAGAAATGCTGCCGCCGCTGAAGGGTACGTCAGACACGTTTACACGGGATGCAGCGATCACGACTGACAGTACATCCCGAGAGACTCGTGGAAACAGGCGAGCAGGTGTGGAAACTTTGATAGGTCGTATAGGACCCATAGGAGCATTAACTCGGTCGTGGTTGAGTGGGAACGACTTACCGGGTCTTTAGAAGCAGGGATTTGTTTCAAGATTTCCTCGTACACAGTCTGTTGTTCCTCCTGGTGAATGGCGAGAAATCCGAGGGCGGCAGCAAGACCGCATGCCGTCGATTCTGTATGTCAATGAGGGTAGATAAAGCTCGCAATCGATGCACATACCGTGGCCCGCAAACAGCAGGGTGAAGGTATTGCCTATCTACTTCGGGGTAAGGATCGTAAGACTCGAGGTACCACAAGCGGCATACCACTTCTTGCTGCTCCAGGGCCAACTTGCCAGTTCCATCCATAGCTGCTACCAAACGAGAGAATATATCCCCACGCTGGCCTTCGTCCTCCGTCGCACCGTTCAAATTCCGCTTGGCGGGTGCGCAGAAAGTCGTGCATGAACGATGCGAGACTCTTCCACGCATTATCAATGCTGGTGATTCTATAATGATGTTCAAGACTAATGCTCAGGGGACTCACTGCAGCGATCCCCAAAACTTAGTGGGAAAAAAATGGGTTAGAATCATGTTGTTAATTTACTGGGCCCAAAACTTAGTTGAACAAAAATTACACTAAAAGATGGGAACTTTCTATTGTAAGTAGTGTGACAAAAAGGATTTTAGTGCTAGTTAAAGTCGACAAAAAATCTGAGTTTTTGTGCTAATTTTTCCGCCGAAAAAAGACAAGACTTTTTGTCAGGAAACTTTGGTCCCAGAGTTTCTCCACTAAAATCCCATCCTTCAGTGGGGGGAATTACCATGCTAAAATGCCAACTTTTACATAAGATTTTCCCCGAATAAAAGATGGGATTTTAGTGGCGGAAAAACCACGGTAAAATCCCATCTTTTAGTGGGGCTGTTTCTCCCACTAAAATATGAGCACACGCTGGCAGGAGCTCCGTGCCCGCCCAGTACGCTGCTCCGTGCGTGCTAGTACCTCGCTCTGCAGGCGCTAGTACGCCTGGGCACGTCACACGCTCACTGGCAGGCGTGATGCACAACATTAATATTCATCTTTGCCTGGTTATGTGGAGGCTGTGGAAAGTGGACAGACCGAAACCTGGCACCATGGGACGTTCATGATCGAGATATCAGAGTGCGCGCCCTAGCGGGCGCGGCGCACGCGCGTCTTTATTCTCTTTCTTCCTGTGTCGCCTGTCGGCCCGATTCTCGAGCTTCTTTCTTTCCTGATCCCTTTGTCTTCTTGTACGCTGGGATCGTGACGGTGCCAACACAAACATTGAAGGAAGGCACACAACATTTACAGAGTACACGGCCCCAATGTGATTTACCCGGGCGCGCCAACTTGAACGCGGCGCGACAAGCGGCTTTAATCGGAAATCCCGATTTGGCGCACGCGATTGACATGTGGCGGTGCTCGACAATCACCTGGCCTGGCGCATCGCGTCGCATGTTGGCGGGATGCTGAGGGAGCCCCCGCCTGCAAATCATGTTTGTTGAGGCCGACACTGTGCCTTTTTTGTTCTCACCATCCCAGTGTACACTGAAGGAGGGATCACCGCAGAAGGACGTGCGGGATTCGGGCCGACATGCCATCGACAAAGGAAGATCTATAAAGAGAACAAAGACGCGCGTGCGCCGCGCGCCCGCTAGGTTGCGCACTCTGATATCTCGATCATGAACGTCCCATGGTGCCAGGTTTCGGTCTGTCCACTTTCCACAGCCTCCACATAACCGGGCAAAGATGAATATTAATGTTGTGTGTCACGCCTGCCAGTGAGCGTGCAACATGCTAGGGCGTACTAGCGCCCGCAGAGCGAGGTACTAGTGCGCATGGAGAGGCGTGCTGAGTGGGCACGGAGCGCCTGCCAGCGCGCGCTCATATTTTAGTGGGAGAAACAGCCCCACTAAAAGATGGGATTTCATCGTGGTTTTTCCGCCACTAAAATCCCATCTTTTAGTCAGGGAAAATCTTATGTAAAAGTTGGTGTTTTAGCGTGGTAATTCCCCCCACTAAAGGATGGGATTTTAGTGGAGAAACTCTGGGACCAAAGTTTCCTGACAAAAAGTCTTGTCTTTTTTCGGCGGAAAAATTAGCACAAAAACTCAGATTTTTTGTCGACTTTAACTAGCACTAAAAATCTTTTTGTCACACTACTTACAATAGAAAGTTCCCATCTTTTAGTGTAATTTTTGTTCAACTAAGTTTTGGGCCCAGTACATTAACAATATGATTCTAGCCTATTTTTTTCCACTAAGTTTTGGGGATCGCCGCAGTGAATTGAGGAGAATAGACGGACTTTTGGATACCCAGCTTGTCGCTCCAGTTTGGCAGGATGAGTCGTGCGATGGCGGTTTTTGTGACCATAGCGAGGGCCGTCCCGAACGGAATCCCCTCGTTTTCACTGTCGATCTCGGTCTACGGCATATTGGGGGGAGAGAACTCCTCCCGTACACTGGCTGCATATTTTTAGCTGGTGGTCAGGTCCCACGAGTTGTTAACCGGAGGTCCTGCCTTTTCGAGGCCAGCCAGTCCACAGTAAGCCAATGTTTTGTGATATCGCCCCCCTGGAATGATGCTGTGCTCGGTCGGCATCTTGTAGGATTCTGCAAGGATAATCACCCTATACAGTACTAGTTTGTCTTCCGTAAACTCGTTGCTCAGCCTGTGGACCGCGTGAGTATAATATACCCCCCCTTGCCCCCCCGGATGCCAAATCCGCAACGTGCGATAATGATCAAGGTCAGCTTTCCGATATGTTAATCATTGAAATAAACCACATGAAAGTCGACGGACCTTATGAAGAATGTGGTTATGTATGACGGTCACCGTGTCCTGACCCTTCCACCCCTCCGCGAATACGAGTTTTTTGTAGATCGCAACGGTCTCAGCGGCAACCAAAGAATGACTGCCGGTCAGAGCTTACATGTACATTCATCGCGGAAAGGGATTGCTCACGTTTTCGTAGTGAAAGCCGGAGCCATGATTCTTCGATGACGTTTCCACATCTCGCCGCTCGCAGAAATCAGATTGTCGCCCCAGAGTCTGTTAAATATCAGGTAAAGAAAGCATTTGGCCAAGAATTGACTCGCAAAAGAGGGGCCGTGAGCCACCGCGGATTCACCAATCTGGTTTTCGTGTCCCCGTTCAGGAGTTGCCTCATGACATCCGGGGACGATGTATAGTAACACGGCTCGTCGACCAAGAGAGGCACCACGGAAATGATGTCGTATCCGGGATTGAAACAAGCCGCTGGGGGTGCTGTAGCTTAAGAATAAGGCGCTGGAGACCACTCACCCGATTTGCGCCACTCCCAACTCAAGTCCAACCCAGGATTCTACCAGAAGGTCGGGATGATAGCGCCCAGTAAGCCGAGTGGGGAAAACAATCGGCGCATTCCCGGTGCATAATCGACGCTCTGTCCCGAAATTAGGTGAAGCGATCGGTGTAGAATTACCACCTACAGCGAGACCGGCGATGAGACGGTAGCTTACGGTAACAAAAACGGCAGCGCCGAGCGCCAGTATGAGCATCTTTCAGAAGGATGGCAGTAGAAGTCTGGAGAAAGGTCGTGTGGGTTGATGTGGGTCCCGACTTGACTTGAAGGACGTGTCGTCATAATATCAGATAGAGTCTGAACTCGATGAAAAGAACCATAAAGGATGGGCCCGGCGAGTACGCGAGATACAAGCTTCAGGTTTTATAGCGACTACCCGGTCGTGCGATCGGCTTCATTGTCTGAAGAAAACTTCAGAAGCAGCTTCGTTAGCTCCCGCGCTCATGTTGATGAGCCCGTACGCAAGGAAAGAAGCAGCCGTCGACTGGAATACACAGCTAGTGAGGCCAGTAAGCCAGAAGCACTTCGTAGATCCGCTCGTCGCTGCTAGGAAAATGGCTGCGAAAGAATTCTCGCTTGATTCAATCGAATCGAGGCTGCACAATGCAAGGGACCCGCTCCTCGCGCCCCGGAAGCTCGGCCAAGAAGCCCATTATCCGCGCGACAGAAGCCCGAGAGGGTGCATTGGACTTACATACTTACGGACACTCGGACACCCGACTCACCCACTCACTAAATCTGGTTCAATTTAGCAGTCACAGACTCTGCTCGATATAAAAAGTGCGGCGTAACCTTGGAGCATCGTTAGGTGGCTTTGAAACATCGGCTTTCCCATCCGGATTCTCGTGGGCAAGTAGAGGGAGCGAGATGAGCACTCACGAAGACGGTGCATTGTCGCTGGCTAGATCAGCGCGCACAGGAGAGTATCACCGCCATCGGCGCTCAGGGTGGGGCGGCCCGCAGATATCGCATCACATCGCAGCGGGGTAGCGCAGATGTTTTCCGGGAAGTTGTTACCGAGTCAGGCGGTAGCGATATGGACGTGTATAATAATTATCGATGCGCGCTAGCCGGTGTGTCCGTGAAGACTGATAATGATAGGTAAGCGAGCGAGCGGCAACAATGAAACAAAGCAGAAACAAGTCCGTCCGTATATTTACAAATGCAAAAGCAAACTGGAGATATGCAGACGGGAAATCACTTCAAGTCCGAATTTAAATCGACGAGCGGCGCCCTGGCTCCTCGAGCAGCATGATTTGCGACTCGCGTGGGGGGCACTGAAGGGCGCGGTCGCGCGAGTGGGCCGGGGCGTCTGCGCAGCCTGCACTTGGAGAGCGCGCGCGCCGCCGTAGATCGTCCACGAGATTGTACCCACTGCGCGCACATAGATAAGTTATCCGTGCAGTAGGTAATCAGGGAGAATTAAATGCACGCATGAGGATGAGCGCGAACGGGAGGCCAGGCTCCAGCCCGAGGATGATGCATTTCGGACTCATAAACTTAAGCGCGTGGAGAATCAGTGCGTGAGGGTGGGCATGATGCCAGCGCCGACGGTCAGGGGGATCATGCCGACAGCATTCCAAATGAAATTTAAATTGAAGTTAAATCAAGTCAGTGCGGAGCGGGGAGAGCGCACCGGAGAGGACCCAGCATAGGAGCAGGAAGTTGATGATGACAAACTGCTTGTTTAGGCGCGAGACGGGGTCGTTGTCTCTGTGTGTCATGTGTGGGATCCTGGAATCCAGGGATTGCGATTCAGCGACGCACATGTACAGCATTTAAACTATGTAGAACGTGTTGAGCGCGTAGAGGATCGCGATGAACTGCGAGTCGCCTGGGACCAGCACCATAAGGATACCAGCATCAGAACGAGCAGAAAGCGGCATCTCACGAGCAGTGCCCACGGCTGTGCATATCACCCCGCCGTTGCGTCCGCGCACCGCGCCCCGCAAACCCGCCCGCTTCGTAACCCGCTCCGCGACCCCGCATACCACCCGCACCTCCTCTCGTCCGGCACGCCCGCAGCCGCTTCGCCCACGCTCCGCGCGCGCTGCCCTCCACAGCCGCGAACGACAGCGGCACGCGCCGCTCCACGCGCCGCCCGCCCTCCGCGCGCCCACCTCGGTCCGCAAGCCCGCCCACGCCCCACATCTGCTCCACGCACCGCAAGTCCTGCGCGCCCCGTATCAGCCGCACCCTGGCCCGAATACGTCGTCGGGCGCGGGCGACGAGCCCACCGGACGACGTGCCTCGAGCGCAAACGCAGCGAGCTACAGATGTCGCGTATCGTATTTGTTCGTGCGCCTCCGACTCCGCGTCAGTCCGACTCTGCGCCTCCAACTTGGATTCGGAAGCGCGAAGTGCGCGCGACCTGCGCAGGGTTCTCGCCTATGCCCAACCGACGCCCTTCAGCCGACGTCGGGAGGGAGGCACGGAGACGTACGCACGGTACCGCAACGGCGCGGACGTGCGAAGTGCGCGTTGTCGCGAGCCTACGCGCGCACGGGGCAGGCGGGCGAGGGACGCCTCGGAGTCGGATGTGCGCGCCCAGCGTATCGTTCGAGCCTGCGCACGGCACGATCAGCAGATGCGGCGGCGGGCGGGAGCGGAGCGGGGGCGATAAGCGCTTGAGGGGAGCGCAGCAGAACGACGGGGACGGGCGAAGTGCGCGAGATCGTCCCGATCGGCCGACGCAGAGGAGCGGGGCGCGGATGATACGCACAACAGCGCACGGACGCGGACGCACGAAGTCCGAGGTGCGTATTGTCCCTTGTCTACGCCCGATCAGCTGACGCGCACGGGCGGGCGGGAGGGACGAGGGGCGGGTGATCCATACCTTCATAGAAATTTATAGCTCCTCATCCCACGCCCCATCGCCCGAGTCTGCAGCGCCGCCTGCAGCACCCTCCAGCGACGCACCGACGCACCGCTCGCCGCTCCGCCATGGACGCACGGGAGAGGAGGAATCAGAAGGGAGCAGAGGACAACAGAAGCGGGCACGGCGCCGGTGGTGTATATACCACCACGTCCGCCGTCCGCAGCACCCCAACCCTGCCGGAATCAGTCGGACATGCGGCGCTCAATGTGCGTGGGCTGCGCAGGTGATCGTGCAAGGACTTCGCCAAGCACAAAGCACGAAGTACCAAACACGAACCGGCGCGTTCCGATTCCCACGTGCGTGGTCAGATCGGGGGAGAAATGGAATGCAGGCTGAGTCCGAAGCATAAGCATAAGCACGCGCGCGGAGGAGCAGGAGGACGCACCACGGCTTTTTGCTACCAGCTTCTACATGTTTGCTTCCTGCCATGCGTCCGCGCTCCGCAAGTATCCCATCAGCGCAAATTGAAATAGTCGCGGCAGCGGTGTCCGGTCACGCAGGGATCCAACATCGGGATGGAGACGGCGCCGTCGTCGATGGGGGCGATGAGCTTCGAATGTGGGTACGGCGAGGACGGGTGGAGTGGGGGGTACTTGTACCGGACATCAGCCGTGTGCTCCTCTGTTGCGGACAGCGACGAGGAAGACTTCGCGACTAGGAAGAAAATAGGTCAGCCAAAGACGCGCGCGAAGGCGGGGGCGGGGACGGCCGCACCTATACTATCCATCTCGATATTCCATACGGGCGATCAGCGACGAGGCCCGGCGTGAATGGCGTCGGTGCGTTGCTTGCGAAAATTCGGGACTGCGTAGGCGCCGAGCGCGAGGCGCAGGGGGCGGGGGCCACGCAAAGGAAGCTTGCGTCTATACGCGGAGTATTCGTCGACCAATTGCGGCAAACGGCGGTGCGGGACGATGGCGTGCCACGCACAGACGGCAGTAGAGTGGCATCAGGACTTTACTGCTGTAATCGGCACAAAGGAAGGGAGGACACGCACCAGAGACGAACGTGAAGTACGCGCCGGCAGTGACATTAGAGCCGCATGGCCGTCGAGAGAAAGGCGCATCAGTGGCTATACAGCCCGCACAGCTTTTGAAGCCGCTTCCGGTCATGCCGAGTCGGCATCTTCTATCTGCTACTATACTTGCAGCAGCTACTTGCTCCTCGTCCTCCGGTTTTGTGCGACCTCGCCCCCCGCCTCTAGAATCGATTTTCGGCCATTCCGTGTCCTTCTCAGTTACATTCACGACCGCTCACGACCGCCGTCGGTATTCTACGCCCTCGCTCTTGAGTCTTCACGAGGCACGACAGATGGAGACTGTCAAAAGAGACTAGCCTCGCTCTATTCTAACCGATGCTGCGCCTATGTACTCGGCCTACTCGCTTGGTCCCCCGATCGATCCACGCCCGGGTCGCAATCCGCAGCAACGACATCGTGATCCCTAAAGAGAAACAGCTGGCTCAAATTCTTAATTCATCGCCGTATTCCTCAATGCTACTTGTCCGCGTGCAACTCGCACCCCGCCCCCGGACAGGCTAAGGTACTTGTAAATATATATATATATTTGGTGCAGCTGATCTATTGCGCATTTCATGAGGGACGGTACTAGTTGAACTATGCGGATGGCTTTATATCTACTGAATAAAGCACTCAAGGATACGTAACGTCGCAGTTCCGTCCGGAATTCGCACTGGCCAATATTTTCTCATTCTCCGAGTGCGCCGGCCGAGGAGATTCATCGCCGGCATACTTACATGTCCAGATTGCAGCTCCGGGTCTCCCAATGCGCGCGCGGTGTTAAAATTTCCCCCGGCCACTCTACAGGCAGACAGTTGATTAATATTCGACTCCCCGCCCCGAATGCGCCGGATTCCGATGGTATTTTTGGTCGCCTCGTGGAGATACAGTTAATCTATTGCGCATTTTATCGGGAACGGAATAGGTAACTTGTATGTGCAGAGCGCAAAGGAGACGTCGCACTCCTAGTTTTTGCGCACCCAAAATTTACATCGGCCAAGCTTTGTGGTACGCCCTCATTCACCCCTGAGTTCTCACTACCCAGTTCATCGACACAGCACCGGTCTTCATTATATGTGCATGATGCAAGTCCTCTCCTCCCTCCCCGGGCCTTCGACTGTATGCGTGTCTTGCATTTTTTCTCCAGCTGCAATTTATATGTGTAGACATTTGCGTTGTTCCTTCAAGTCAGCGGACGTGGCGTACGGAATCCCTGAGGTTTACGGTAAATTAAACTCGTGGCCCGGAGTCTGACTCCCCACGCCCGAATAAATGTGCCCAAAGCCTTTTCCTGTGGTGCGTTACTCCAAGTCTGCCCCTGATTATTCGTCAGTTCACCATAGAGCTTATGGAATATTAGCGTCGATCAGGTGTACCGCGAGCGCCCGCTGAAGCAACAGGCACACAAATCGCAGCTCTGGATTCCAGATGGCGGATTCCTGGCTGCGAAGACCAATGGTTCTCATCACTTTCCCAGGTTTGAAGTCGGTAAATTAGTACTCAGCGAGCCCAGCGGACACAGCGGGGACGCGTCTGAAATCAACTACTCACAGAGATCTGACTGGCACGCCGGCGACGTCTCACCTCCCCGCACCCGAATAGATTTTTTGGATCAGAAACTTCAGTGCAATGCTGAATGCAGAAGGTTCATGCTTCCAAGTCTCTGTTTTCCCAGTGCGTTGCTGAAAATTGGACGCAGATTATTTGTCAGCTCACCGGGGGCCTTGCACAGAATATTCGGGCGTGGCGCGGTATATCCCAAGTACCCCAAGCTGCTTTGCTTCCTACTGGATAAGCAAGCAAACAGCGCCCGCTGACTGCATTGCATAGCAATTCCCGGTATCATGCAAAAAGTCGTGAGGCTGCCGATCTCGCGACCCGTAGCTCTCCTCGACTTCTCTCCAAATTCCTCGTCCCAAAAAGTGAGCGCCCGATTCCGGATACATTATCCTGGCATGCCCCAGACTGTTCTCAACCAATGGGGTGGTGCGCATTCGCGGAATCGCTCCAGCACCGCACCACCCCTGCGAATATTAATTCCTGCGAGGTTGAGCTTCAACATACCAGTTCCCGAAGCCTCTCACCCAACCCCCCTGGGCCTACACCAGGCCTCTGGCATGCTTCCCTGCTGCTTCGCGACTAGTACTGGATTCTCGACATCCATTGTTTCGGCAGCTCGGGAATTGCCGCTGAGAATAATAAGTTTTGGCTCATCGTTTCGGGCGCACCGAAGCCGAATCTAGGCCGGTCTAGACCGGTCTAGGCCTAGTTTGGGGGATGCCGAATCGAGTGCCGAAACTTATTGTTCTCTGTGGCGGTTCCGGAGCTGCCGAAACAATAAGTTTCAGCATGCCCACTGGTACTGAAACCTATAGTTTCAGAAGCAGCTTCAACCGGAGGTGTGCCGAAGCCATACCCGAATTGGGTAGTTTCGGCTTCAACTTAGGTCGCGCGGAAACTCGATGTTTCAGGTACGTTTTCTATGGCGATCCCGTTGTACATTTAATCCCGCACCATATAAACTCACCTCCGCCCTTTTATTTATTTTTTATTTTATTTTTGGTAGTACGATGTAACCGGGGGACAGGTAACAATAGGTTACCCTCCCGCGGTCGCGTAAAATAGGAGGAACTTGCCCTCCGGGAGTGTAGTGTTTACCCCGAGGAAATGCTTTACGCACATGTTAGTGTGGGGCTCAACGCCAGTTATCGGTTTCGGCCTCGCCTGCCAACAGGCGGGGGCGGAGATCTACGCGATCTCATCGGTGCCATACCCACTAAAACCCCGGTTACTCGTAGCCAGTCATCTGGCAGCTTATCCTCTTCAAGGAGAGTGCCCTTCCATGTGTTGAGAACAACGGAGGGAAGCAGGGAGTGTTGCCTCCCGAACTTTAGACGGTTTGTTAGGTTCATGTCTATCTCGAGGCGCTCATTGATATTTTTCAGCCAGCGGTTGTGCACTTCGTGTGTGCTCGGGGGCTCCCCAGCACGGCCTATGACGCTCTCGCAGCGGAGCTTCCAGATGAGGTGCATCGATTCAGAGATGAGAATTTTATATAGTCTCTCGTGCCCTTCTAGGGGCTTACCGTCATTGTCCTTGAAGGATGCGAGACCGCACCCCATCAGGGTCCCCATGGACAGCTCAGGCCAGTTTTGGTGTTTTTTGGCCCAGAGGACTTTTGCCAGGCTCCAGATTTCTTTCTGGCCTGGCCTATCGCAAACTAGCAGAATATGTTCGAGGCTCTCTTCCTCGCCGCAGTGGGTGCAATATGCCCTATCTTCACATTCAGGGATATGCTCCCAGTATTTTCCAATTCTGTGTGCACTGTGCAGCGTCTTCCATAGAAAGTTCCGAATGTTGCGTCCGATGTCCTTCTGTCTTATTGACTTCCAGATCGCCGAGCTCTTGGGAGTAGCTGAGAAATTCGCCTTTGCTGCCTCTTTTATCTTCTGAACATTTTCGTTTATCACTTTCCGTCTGACCTTCTCCTTCATCTCTTTAATACCCTTATAGGCAAGAGCTTGGGTCATTGTGGATAGCTTTGCACCAGGGAGGCCGTCTCCATCTCGCACTTGGAGGTGGATTGCATCTTCCGTGGTCTTGTTGGCTCCGAGCCGCGCATTTTCGGTCGCGCGTGCGCTTCCATGTGTCGGTTTTACTGCTGCAAGGACTGTCTTGGCTGTCCTCCTACGTAGGGCTGCAGCCAGAGGCTGCAGTACTTCTCGATTCTTTACTCCTATCCAGCCTCTATCTTCCCAGTTGCCTAGGTTTGTGGTCATAGCTTTCATAACCCCGCTCTGCTGGTTCTCGAGGCGGAGTTCCGTGTCCTCAGGTATGGTTTGAACGCTATAGAGCGCTGCAATTGCCTCGGCACTTCGGCGTGATTTATCAAGGTGTTCAGGTATTTTGAGTGAGGCATTGCCAGCGTGATTTTCTCCACGCCAGATGCCGGCCCCTGCTCTCGCCTCCTCCGTGTCGGACCTGTAGGAGGCACCTGCATAGGACACAGTTATTATAGCATCATCGGAGGATTGCCTCGCTGGTGGGGTGGTATCCGGCAGAGCTGCCGGGGTTTTTTGGTTTGTAAATACCCGGAAGCCATCTGTAAGGCTTACTAGCTTGGTCTGGCCTTTAAAGGCCGCTTCATTTTCCCCCTCTGGGTTCTCTTCATCCAAAGAATCTGGTGGGTCGTGCGCAGTCCGTGGGTCCCATTTCGGGAGGAGGCCTCTGGGGGGTCGTGTACTACGAACTTTACCCCTAGTTTCTTCGCCACGTCTGTCATATCGCGCAGACTAGACGTGAGCTCGCTCCTCTTGGGCCACCATTTCTGGAGGAACATGTTGGAGTGGGCACTGGTGTCTCGGACCTTGGAGGTCTTTTTGTCGTTGTTGGCAAATCTTCTGTCAGCAACGTAACACCATGAGGCCCGTTTGGATGGGTCTAGCTCCAGGTAGGCTTTAATTTTCATGACCTGGATGGCCTGGTTCCGTGCGACGAGATCGAACAGGTTCTTTCCGCCTTCACTGATTGAGGCTTCGAGCATTTCCTTGTTTACTGGTGAGGACTTACTCCCCCCCCACATAAATTCGCGCTGAAGTTTAACAAGATGTTTCTCCACACTTTTGGGCATCCCATTTACTTGGGTTAGGTACTGGGTCATTGACCCTATGGTCATTTGTATAATATGTCGGCGCATCTCAAGGGTCGGGTGGCTCCTATCCCACTTTTCCAGGGCGGCACTAATTTTCTCAACTGTTGGGGTCCAGATACCATGAATGTTGACCTTATTTCCTACCCGTGCTCCGAGGATCCTAACTGATTCGCCATCCTTCGCGATATTCACAGTTGCAGGGATTGTCACATCATTTGCATTAATTTTGCGGTTCTCGAGCACGTACCTCCGGTACTCCTCGGTCCCTATCGGGATTATTTCTGTCTTGCCAGAGTTGAATTTCGCGCTAGAGGCTCTGCACCATTTGGTCAGGATGGACTCCAGTCCCTCATAGGAGTCGTCAGCATCTAAATATACAGTAGTATCATCTGCGAAGAGTGTAGTAATGATGCGATGTCTGAGGTTCGGGACTTCATAGCCTTTAAGGTTTGAGTTCCTGAGCATCGAGGCAAGCGGTTCGATCGCAAGGTTAAAGAGCAGGCAGGACAGGGGGTCACCCTGCCTCACTCCTCGTGTGATTTTGAAGGGAGTGCTAAGCTCTCCATTTATAACCACACGCGTCTCGGCATGTTCATATAAAGCTTTAACAGTATTGATAAAGCTTTCCGGGATGTGGTTGTGTGCCATTACTTGCCACAGATAGTTGTGTGATGTCTTGTCGTAAGCTTTTTCCTGGTCCAGGGCCATAATGACACCATTGTGTAGGTCTTCTTCTGCATACTCGACCATCTCTATGGCCAAGAAAATTTGATCCGCTATCTTACGTCCCTTCATGAAACCAGCCTGGTTTGGATGGATAAGGTGCAGTGCTACCCTGGCCAGCTTGAATGTCAGTGCCTTGGTAAATATCTTATAGTCTGTATTTAGGACCGTAATTGGGCGGTAGTCACTGCGTTCAGCGGGTCTTTAAACGCGGTTTGCGTTTAGGCGGCTACGCGGGAGACGGCGGGCCTAAACGGCCATATGTGTTTAGATCAACTCCGCGCCACGTGGCCACACGGGTCTAGGCGGGCTGATCGGGCTAGACCCATATCAACCCACGCTGTCTACTTTGTGCACGCGCGCCGCTTGCACTTTTTACTTCAGATTGTTGACGGTATACTAGCAAAAATTCATGCAACTCAATGATACATCCATGTGGGGGGTTCAGGAAGAGAGAGCAGCACAAGGCTGGTGCAACCATTGCCATTGGAGTGCACGTCGCCGCAAAATCACAAAGTTTAACTTAGCGGAAGCATAATAGGCAGACACGAGGACATCAGATTACGTGTAAGGCAAACCCAGCGGATACACTTCCCTACGAGAGCTCGAAGTGTTCGAAGGGTGCGAGAGGGCGGCACCTCGACGCGAACACGGCAAAGTCGCTGAGGCAGAGGTAGACGCGTCGGTCGAGGGTACTTACACTGACCTTCGTTCGGCTAATCGAAGGCTGTTCTAGGCGGTGCCTAGGAGACCGAGATCACACCGATCTAGCCCGGTAGACCGAAATAGACCGGGATCCGCGGCTGTGCGTTCGGCTAGACGATGCCGTGTTTAGGGACCCGCTGAACGCAGTGAGTTCGCTATATCAGTAACATCCTTTTTCTTAAAAATCGGGCACATCCAGCCCAGGGTAAATTCTGTGCCTTCTGTGACACCGTTCCGCTCAATCGAGTTGAAAACACTACAGAGTAGTTTTATGATATCAAACTTCGGGGGAAGTGGAGGTGAATCGGGTGCTCTCGGGCCGGCCTCTGCAGCCCGCTTTTCCTCTCTCTCGGCTTCCTGGAAAAGCTCATATAGTGCCATCCAGAACTCCGTTGGAATGCCATCCATGCCAGGTGCCTTGCCTTTCGCGGAGGAGCGGAGGGACTCAATGATGTCCTCCTCCTGTAGTTCTTTTTCGAGCTCATGCATATCTGGAGCTGGGGGGACCAGGCCTGAGGCTTCCAGTACGTCTCGGATGAAACTTCCCTTCTGTTGTGGGTCCACTTCTGACTCATCTATTTGCAGATCGTTATGGTAGTTTCTGGCGAGCTCCGCCATTTCGTCTGACCTCTTGCTTTCCTGGGGTGGAACAGTGTCCGTTCGACGGAGGAGATAGGTTGTATCCCTAGGCTTTGTGTCTTTGTTAACTCTCACTGAGAATTTGTTTATGGTGTCTAATTCGGTCCTGTAGCGGATTTTAGTTGTAATCTTTTTTCGGGCTCGTTGTTTACTCACTATAGAGTTTATCTCCTTTTGCAGTTTTCCAGCTTCGAGAGCCCGGGTCTTCTGTTGGGTTACATTGTCCCCGGTTGTGCTGGGGGGTGCATTTAGTAGGGCCTCCCGCTCTTTCTGCAACTTCAGCTTCTTCTGCTCAAGTGCTCCTATAGCCTCCTTGGCCCTATCTCGGGCAAAGACGTGGATCTTTGACTTGTATTCATGGTATAGGACCTGGACATCCTCTCCAGTGGTGGTGCGCTGCCGTTCCTGCAATTTACACCCTTCCAAAACTGCAAACTCAAGAAGTTTTTTATCTTTTGTCAGGAAAGTTGGGATTGCGTATCTGCCCTCACCAATGTAGGGGGCCCCCGGAGCTGTAATATCAACTGAGACCATTCGGTGGTCAGAGAGGCGTCCCGCCGCATCAGAGATCTCCCATCTCCTGCACTTTTTGTACAGGTCATTCGAGACATAGATCCTGTCCAGTCGGGAGTGGGAGCTTGTGGTTGAGGTGAAGGTGTATGCTTTTTCGTCGGGGTTTGTCACCCTCCAACCGTCTTTCAGCCCCAGGAGGTGCTTAAAGTTTGCCAGTGCATTTGTGGCACCGTCATCATCCTCATGGTGGGGGAGCCTATCTATGGCATCTTCTACTAGGTTTGTGTCCCCCAGTACCATGTCTGGGACGGGGAGGACTTTTGTCCTCCATATTTTATCGAGTTCCTCCCAGAAGGCTCGGTTACTGGACATTGAGTCTGCTGGGGCGTATACCGCCAGCGCTGTGAGTACATTCGATCCGTGCCATGGCACCTGGACGAGAAGGGCCCGTCCCTTAATTAATTCCCAGGTCTTTACACCTTCGATATTTGTTATGTCCCTGTTTAGGATCACCCCCACCCCTGCGGCGTTGGGGTGGTCAGGGTCTATTGAAGTGAAAAGCTTAAGGCGTCTGCACGCTGGGTTCTCTTCAATCTCGGTAGCTTGCTCTGGCGTTAGGTGAAGCTCACCCCCAGCCAGGAGCCCGAGTCGTTCATCATACATCATTCTACTTATATCCGGCCATTTACTGGTCCCGTCCTCGGAATATTTGCGCCCCTTAACGTTGAGTGCGCACGCACGGAGCGTTGCTCGCGTGTTGCGGGAAATTTTAGGATTATTTAGGTGTTGCATCCTGCGCTTCCAGTTAAAGAAGGATGCCGCAGATTCGTCCTCGCGCGGGACCCTCTGGGTCCCCGTGTTAGCCACCCTAGGGTTGGCTTCGCCTGGTTGGGGGTGGCAGTCAGAACTGGGTCTGGTCTCTCCCTTTATGGAGTCGGCATTTGAAGCCGTGGGTCTCGTGGGGCCCTGTCGTCCGTCTTGCGGAAAAGCCCGATGGGTCGCGGGCTGTGTCTGGGAGACACTGGGGGTTCTTCCCCTACCTCGTGTTTCGAGGGTTTGTGAGGTCCGGGGGCGTCCGGAGCGAGAACCAGATGCAGTACCGCTGGGGGGGGGAACCAAAGTATCCCCCACCTGCACGGCAATTCTCTGGGAGCGCTGAACATCTCCCGCACGTTCACTCGTGCTACCACCACCAATCTCTCTCCCTCCTTCATCGGGGCTTCGGCCGATGGTAGAGCCGTCGGCCCCTCCAGAAGGGGAGAGGCTTGAGCCTTCACCGGTTTCGTAATCCTCAATGTTTAAAAGGTTAAAACGATTTGTAGCAGTCGCACCTACGTCACTCGGATCGCGACCAAAGGCCGAGGACGGGGTAGACAAAAACCTGCCTCCAAGGCGAGCAAATGTCAGGAGTACTAGTCCCCGATGGTTGATGGGTGCCATCGAGTCGTTCCCCAAGACTTGAGCCTCTCGGCGCGGCTAGCTCAGGCCTAAATAGGCCTCCGCTGTTTAGCGCTCGTGTGGCTTTTCTGTCCTGCCGCCGAAGCTAGCAGTCAGTATATTTGGGCCTACAAACGGCTGCTATGTACTGGGTACGCTCCTGTTGAATTGAAATTGACATTCTTAAGCTTATTTTGCGGCGCGGGCCCATCCCCGAAAACGCCGAGCTGCCCGTACTCTTAGCAGACTTGAGTGTGATTTTAATGTCTTAAAGTCTTTCGTGGTTTTATAAGGAGAGTGGGGTATTTTTATTGAGGTATGTAAGGACGGTTATAGGTCGTAAACGACAAGGGGAGAGCATATAGTAAGTGGTGCGATCGTAAAAGATATTTCGTGTGCATGTAGTAGAATTAGGAACCACGGAACCCCCTTCCGCGGCCGGTGCCGCGTCCTCTCCCTCGAGCACGGCCATTTCCGCGTCCCCGACCGCGGCCTGGGGCAGTGTTGACCGGGAGGGCGGGGAGGGTGGTGGGTGTCGTCCCCATCCACCCAGGGACCAGGAGGGGGCAAATGGCGGCGGGATGGTCGACGGATGTGCAGAGGCGGCAGAGAATATCCGCGCGCACCAAGCCCACCGAGAAAAAAGTCATGAAGGTGATCCGGGCGAAGCCATTGCGGATGGCGTTGTGGTGGGGGACGTTGTTGGTCGGGGAGGTGAGGTAAACCCGCCACGCAACGCGTGTGCCCTCACCGTGCAACAGTTCGATGGGCGACACCCGCACGGATGCGAGGATGTCGGCGAGGGCTTGCCTAGCAGGAAGGTCGGGCGCGAGAGCATCGCGGCGCGACATGAGGAGCTGGGCGAAGGGCTCGTCCGCACAGATGGCAGCGTGGATGGCCGTGCGTGCCTCTACGGTGCCGGCGGCAGTGTTGGGGAATGTAAGATCTCCTATCGTCCCCATATAACCGGAGAGGCGGGGTTAGATCGGGAAGATCTGGAAGGAAATACTGCCGGCGCTGACAACACGCTCCTCCACGAGGGCGGTCGTGGCGTCGGCTGGGAGGCCGGTGAGTAAAAAGATATTAGGGAGCTCGACTTGCCCCGGTACTGGGGCGCCCACAGCGACCTGAACGACTCCGGGGGGGGCGTTAGTGAATTTGGTGACACCCTCCGCCAGTAGAGCGGCGTCTCCGATAAGGTCGGTGGTGCCTCCGATCCGACGAAGGAAGGCGGCGGGGTTGGTCCCAATCCCCGCGGTCCAGATGTCGCGCTGTGCCTGCATGACGTTGTCGAGCGCGGTGGCGGGGGCCATCCCTGTCGTCTCCTCCCATCCACCAGGTGGGGGCTGGGTGTAGTAGAGTCGGGGGGCACGGCCGTCCAACGTGCGGAACACCCCCAGCGCTGGGTTTATGCCGTGCCCGGTGAACACTTGTGGTGGCGGCGCAGCAGCGGGCGCGATGGGTGGTGCAGGGCCCGGTGCAGCGAGGGGCACGGTGAGGGTAGGCGCGAGGGGAGCGGCGGCGGGCATGGTGGCGGGTGCAGCGGCAGACGCTGCAATGGGCGCAGTGGGGGGCGCTGTAGCGGGCACGGTGGGGGGCGCGGCGAAATATGCAGCAGTCGCGGCAGCATTAGGGATGCTGACGAACACAAGGGGGTTCGCCCCAGGACCGGCGGGCGCGCGGCGGGGGACGTGTGTAAAGGGGCCAGTGAGGGAGGTGTTGGGGAGCGTGAGCGTGGTGGGGGGAATAAATGGGGGTGCGGCGGCGGCGGCGGCGTAGCAAGGGGGTGGGCGCTGCTGCCGACCTCGTTTCGGGCACTAGCTGCGCAGACAGCGGCTGCGGCGGACGCGCGGGTAACGCGAGGTGAGCTGGTGTCGATGGGCTCAAGACTAACCAGAAGATTAGAAAGGAGTATGGTGGAGGAGGACGGATGCGCACACTGCGTACCGTGGCTTCTTTGGTGGCGACGGGGAGACGCCTGACGAGCCATCTGGGCGACGCGCGGCGGCCGGAGGGTCGTCGGCGAGGCGCGAGGAGGATGCGTCCTGCGACGCGGGCCCAGGGTCCAATCCGAGGCTGTTTGCCTTTGCGCACGCAATCTGCGATGGGTCGAACTCAGGAAGCGCGCGGTTCGCGAGCACGTTCTCGGCGATGGCGCGCTCCATTTCCGCGTCGAGGTGAGGGTCCGGGCGGGCAGCAGAAGGGTCGAAAAAGTCGCCAAGCTGGGGGTCAACGAGGGGCATGTCCTCGTCGACTTCCCCTTCCTCCATCTCCTGTGCGATGGGCGAGAGGAACGCGGAGCGTCCTGCTTCGTGGGCTAGTGATTAGGCTGGGATTAGTTCGGGACGGCGTGGTTTGGGGCTGACATACCCGGGGGTTCCTCCCTGCCTTTCCCTTTCTGGGAGCGCCTTGCCGCTGCGAGCGATACTGCTGCTTGGATGTCCTCCGGGGACAGGTACTCCTGGTCGATGTTGTGGAAGAAACATCGGACTGCTGTGATGGCAGACCCGTTCGCGGCACCATCGGCTGCGTGGTCGTCTTCGTCGATGCGGAAGGCCGTCGCATCGGATTTCTCGGCGCGGAAAGCGGCCGCTATGGCGGCTGCGGCCTGCGCTTCGCCCGTGTCGGTGGTTTGGTGTGAGGCGGCGAGCTTGTCGGCGGCCTGCACGACCATCCGGACGAGGGCGTCGGGCAGGGGGCTGTGTGGCTCGGGGCTGCGGACGTCGTCCCGCGCCCTGGAGTCGGAGACCTTCGAGAGGGCGAGGTCCGTGGTGCCGAGCGGGTGCTCGTGGGGGGAGGCGACGTCGGGGTCCTCGTGGGGGCCTCGACCAAGGTCGTCTCTGAGAATCTTATGTTAGTAGATATAGGGGGATGGCCGCGTTATGCGCACCTGCGGAGCTTGCAGGGGTGGCAGCGGCGCTGCTGGTTTGCGCTACAGCGTCGCGGGTAGGAGAACCATCAGCCGAGTTGGTCGGCCTGATGGCGTCGTGGGCCGATACGGGGGCGGCGGGCTGGCCTGCGCGGGGCATTGCTGACAGGTGCGGCAGTGGTGGCGCTGCTGCTCGGCGCAGTGCGTGCCGCCATGGCGGCGGCGTACGCACCTGCCGGGGTCTCGGGTTGCGCATCGAGCGCAATCGACGTGGGGCGGATCGGGGTGCTTGCGGCGGGGAGGCGCGCATTGGTCCCGGTCGGGGTATTCTTCGCAGTGGCGGTCGCGGACCTGGTGGCGCGACTCGTCGTCGAAGGGGTGGTAGTGGAGTTGGTGGTCCTGGCCATGGTGAGTGGGAGGAGATGCTGGTCGCGGATGCGGGAGGTTAGATGGATGGAACGGGGGGGATTTCCTCTCACCATCATCCGGGCTTAACTACTGGGCTGCTGGGTGGAACTCGACACGCCCTGAGCGCCCAGAAGAGCGTTCTGGATTCGTTAGTACAAGGAATTTTACCGGAGAGGGAATTTTTACTCACCTCGTGTGTTGGCCTGCTCGTTTAGCGACTTATTCCTCCGTCGCAGATCACTCACGCTCATCGATCCCTTTGTGGGCGCGCGAGAACTCCTTCTCCCGTGAGATCTGAGCTGGGCAGGATGTGCCTGCAGGCAGGGGTTTCGTCCGCATGGTATTATTCTCGGTGTTATTTGTCTCCCGGGGGGTTGGCGCGTCGCAGCTGTGGGGGGAGAGTCGCCGCTAGTCATTTCCTTGTCGTCTGCGTCGTTGAGCCAGTGGGGGGCTGCACAATCCGACGTGGCGTGTTCCAGAGCATGGCTTGTGGAGGTAGGTCGCATCAATTATTTTGATCTGCTCGGCACGGCGGCACAAAACCGGAAGCTGACCCGAGAGGGTGCTTTTCGTCGACGGCGTGACTGGGGAGGGGTCGCGGCGAACCTGGGGCTTGCGACGCCGTCGGCATTCGAGAGTGCCCTGGGGCTCACTCGTCCGCCGGCGTCGCCGCTCGCCCCTCCTTGCACGCTCGATGGCGTGGGAGTCTCGCATCACATCGTGGTGCGGGATCAAGGAACCTCCCACTCACCTCCGCCCTTAAATAGGGCTGTTTTGGTGATTCCCGCCCCATATGTAGCCTACCCCATGGGGTAATTTATTTTGGGCACGAGCGGATCTCCCTCCCTTATAAAATTGAGCCCCATCCCATAAACTCAGACCCCCACCCCACATAAACTTGACCCTCTGCCCCAAAAAACACTTTGAACTACAAACCATTGCTAAGTATTGTTGTTCACTCAAAACAAGTCCAGCACTGTCCGAACCTTCATCTCAAATCCATAAGACGCGGAATAACTATGGTATTAACTGTTTTTTTTAGCAAGATACTCCTCGTTCACTGGTACATGCTGTGCTCCTTTCTCCATTTCCACTGAGCTTCATTCCGTCTGCTCCCCTCTGATTGGTATTCAATAGGACGAGAAAGCTGTTTACAGTGGTTAGAGAGTGCAACGAAAATAACTAAAATCCATGGCCAGCAGTGGACACACAAATCATTGTGTTCGAGTTTATGACATCGACGGTGGAGCAAAGGGGACAAAACACCCTCAAATGAATGTAGGCAAGGATCAAGGAGCACCACAGTCTTTGCCTTTTCACCCTTGAAGTCATGACTAAGCATCTGCTTATTTAGAAGGTACTTCCACGCGAGTTTCGGAAGACTCTTGGCCTGTGATGTGTCTTTCATTCTCCGACTTCCTGGCCGGACAATGCAGCTTTTTTCTTTGTCCCCCCACCACCATATCACATCCTGTTTCCACATTATTCCCTTAATGGTCTCTCCGACAGTACTGATATTACCTATGTAGTCCTACCCCTACATGTCATGATCCGGCTTTTCAAATCTTGAACACCGGGTCAGGCCGCGATCACGGGAACTCTTTATCCTGTGATTGCGTCGCGACGTGTCACAAGAACACCAAATCCGGAGGACAGGACGGCACACTGATAAGACACCATAATTTTGACTATTACAACGACGCGTTACATGACCTTAGTGTGCATCTAGAACTAGCATGAGCTCTGAATGGCTAGTTTAGGGCTAAAACTGTCACAACAAACCCTATAAACAAAGAGGTTAAATTATCCACTCTGTGAACAATGGTTGAAGCCAAGGCAGCACTACAATCAGTACTTTATCCTAAAGTATTGCCTTGTTTATGCCGGTCCGAGTGTAGCCATACGGGAAGTGGCTGTCGGACTTAGCGCCGACGTCGGGATAGATCGGTCGGACCTAAAAGTCATCATGATTTGTCAGACTCAGGATCCTTCCGGGGCTTCGGAACATTAACTTTCGAACCACTCAACATGAAGAAGTGTAAAGGGTACCAGCGTGGAGCTAGAATAAAGCCTTACCTTATCCGTGGTACTAGTAAACGATGGGGCCAGGACTTTAAGAGTCGGGCTCATGAATAACCTTGTTCAAGAGAGGATTTCAACTCGCGATCAAGTTACCAAGACCGCGACACCACCCGGCTGACATGCCAGGACATATAGGGACTGGGCCAGCCAATTAGAGAAATAGCGCAGGACAAATAGTATACCAGATAACATGCTGAATATCTGTTTGTATACCAATGGTAGAGTCATCACGTAGTGTAAGCATAATTAGAGTAGTATAAAGGCAGGGCAGTTCTAGAGGTTTAAGCACTGAATCTCACCCCAGCGTACCAGAGGCAATCACCATTGCCCCTCTGTACCAACGGTCTCGATTTAGGACTTACGCTCCGAACACCCTCCTGTCTGGAGAATGTTTGCGAATTTAAGTTTATCTTTGATCTATTTTGTGCAGGCGGTGAAGAACTGTCTTGAGTACCTATCTGAACAGGTTGTGAAGAACAGTCTTGAGTACCTATCCGTGTCCGTGTGTGTGTGTCTGTGGCCCAAAGGATTTGATATCCAACAAAAAACCGAACTTAAGTTCAACCAAATTCGCCGGCTTCGTGTCATTATCGTCTTTCAGCTGAGAAGCTTATAATCTATACCAACATACTTGTGTTCAGCTATTGTCAAAACATGCGTAGAACCGTACAGTCTGAAGTACATTTTGCGGAACCATACCCAAAGTTCTTTAACACAACTTTACTCGTAACAATCTCAAACTCTCGGTTTCCTTAGACCTATATTTGTGTCTAACAAGACCCGAATTAGTCGGATAAAGATCGAAGGTGTGACAAAAGAGTGTTTAGTGGTTTAATATTTCATTATTGGGGGCTTGTTTGCACTATTCTCAATTGTTGAGCTAGTCGCTGCATCCTCTTTCAAATAGTGAGGTTTTGTTCATTTTTCATTTGCACGCTTCGAGTCCGAGCAACCGTTTCAACGCGACCGCGATACTCCGACAACTTGCGATCGCATCCCTGTCGTCTATACACTCTTGGGTTCAACCATCAAATCCCGAGGGACAGGACGACACACGATCACGATACTCCGACAACTTGGGATCGTATCCCTGTCACCTAACCCCTCTCCAGTTTCAACAACATCTCTTTATGCTCCACATAGGGTATATTGAAACCTAACACATAGGGTAGATTTGATCGAACTCCTAGATATATTAGTGTATAAACCCGAGGTAGAAACTCCTGTACTTTAGATGCTACCTTGTCTAATCTCAGGCCTTACTTTTGCTTGACTCTTGTTCCCTCAGGATTACGGCGGATGCTGGATTCTCACCTGTGGCATCACGTACGGTGCTACCTACAACCTCGTATCATCTTCCTTAGCGGATATCACTCCATCTTCACCTCCTACAAGTTCCCACCTGCCCGACGCTTGTGGCCTTACATCCCAGGACCGAATGAGGGAGCCGTTTGTCTCGTATTACTGCTCGGTGACCGCACAGGTTACTAGGCGGGTTGCTAAACCCCGGGCAGGATTACTTTTTTGGACGACTCAAGCCGACCCATAGGCCGTCGTTGACACTACATCTCCCTGCTCTCCCAACACTCCGATCCGACCTCCCCAATGTCCATCGTCGGGACTCCTGTGCCACTTACGGGCCACTTTCGGTCTCCCGACTCGAGATGACCTGGGATGTGGTGATTGTGATGTGTGCGGAATGGGCCTTGGGTGGGTCCACAGACTGTTCTGTTGGGGCACATAATGTACCTATTACTATACTATGTACTAGCACTGTACTTCCATAGAGCTGTTTCAATGCATATGCATTATAGCCTTTTTCATGTGTTGCAACACCTGTGCCACCCCCATGAACACCATCCCTCCCTTCAAATTCTCCTGCCATTGTACGGCATGGCGAGTTCCGAGAACGACAAGCTGCTGCTGCTGCTGTTCCTAAAAGGGGGGTGTCCGTTTAAAGAAACTTAAGGGCGAAAGACAACAACTGAGCACCACTCTTTTTTGAAACCAACTGTAGGAAATGAACCCAGACCAGAAATTAAAGATCTAACTGGCCAAGCACTCCATTGATCCACCCAGTGTGATTAGAGTAAGCTTATTTGAGTCTGAAATTCTGCCATATTTGATAAACATTTCTAGTTCAAGTTAATACCAGTCGAGATTAATGCTGTCACCGAGTTCCCCGAGGTTTCGAAACTAAGCAAGGCAGCTATGTTAGGGTTGGTGTAAGCCTTCTTTATGGCTGACAGTCGGGGGACTCGTCGTACACATACCCTGGTGGGAGATAAGGGTTATATAGCAGTCACCTGCAGGCCACAAGCTGAATCCGAGGGTTTACAACCTAGATGAGGGGTATCCAGAGGAGAGGCCCTGCACTCAGATGGATTCGTAGTAGCACTCTACGGAGATTCCAGCAGAGCGCAAATATGTGCAATAGCATGAGAATGGCAGTAAACCGATAGGTCAGTGGAAGGCTTGGATAGTGCAGAAGTATATAGATGTCACTTGATGCCTGCAGGCCTCTTCTCAGAGAGTCTCATGAGGAAAGGCTAGTTTGGGCTCTGAGGCGATGTGGTTTGGTGTAAAGATAAGATGATGATTTTACATAATACAGAGCACATGACTTGTAGCTAAAGAGTAACCAAAATACCCATACAGTTGGGTCTTGTATATCCTACCCCCTATCATAGCTTACCTAATTATTGGTGGTTGGATCACTGTATGCTCCATAGCAGTACAAGTACTGGACACTTTATTTACTATACTTTAGCTTTACCTTGATCTTATGCTATGCGCACTCTGCTTTGACAATATAAAAGCTATGCATGTGGTGGAGGCTGGAATCTGTGCTACTGTGTACACGAGGGATGCGGAGGACTTGCTGCGGGCCTCTCTGCCGCCGTGGCACATGTCGAGAATCGCGCAGCTCGACACATCCAGGGTGTTTCAAGCGAGGTCTGCTGCCAAGAAACCATTGAGGTTCACCTACAGGCATATACGTGTCACAGCACATCGCAACATTGTTCGAAGTTAGCAGATCCGTGAGCTTCATTGTACGAGACTAACAGGATAGCTGTTCAGAATGGAGTGCACATTTGAGGTCATTGACAGTTGACCACCACCCAAAACTGTGTGAGGGACTCATCAATCTGGGCCGAGATAAGATTGGCTTGCAGACGCAATTTCGAGTAATATGGATGGAAGGTTAACCTTCGGAGTTTTCGATGTCTTCTGGCTCTGAGTGTGGAGAATATTGGCAATGTAACGAAGTTTGCTGTCTGACATATTAATGTTTTTGGGGCGGAGGGTCAAGTTTATGTGGGGCGGGGGTCTGAGTTTATGGGGCGGGGCTCGAGTTTATAAGGGGCGGAGATCCGCTCGTGCCTAAAATAAACTACCCCATGGGGTAGGCTATACAAGATATGCCTTTGCTCCGCTCCGGCAGAGTGTAATGGCGGTAGGCACGTTGAAATCTTGAATTCAACCTTACAGCGACCACTAACGACGATGTTTCCGCATGAAGAATGAAATTTGTAATTACGTACTACATTGCGAGTGCGACAGTCAGGATTCAGACTCGTTACACAGGATTGAAGTGGCGGACTGCGGCCCTGGCGTGAGCAGACCGAGGAATGGATAGCAGCGTTGCACCAGAGGGGTAGACCCGTAGGAAGCTCAACGGAATATATTCTTCAGGCAATATTAAGCAATGACAGCGAGACCGAGTTGTTCAGCCTGAAATTGTTGCGGTTGTTTGAGACGGCAGACCGGGCAGTGGAAACGAAGAAGCCATACGTAGAAAGAATAATAAAGCCAGAGGAGATCAGAGAGGAGTTTCAGTTGCCGGCCGGTGAGACCAGGAGGGAAGCCAACGGTTGAATAAAAGTTTGCCCAGTAAATTGGATGCAGAGAGAAATCGGGCCTGTATTGCATGCAGAAAGGATCCTGTGTCGGTACCGGTATTTATGATGGAATATCCTCGGCCGCAGCTCAAACAGCATGATAAACTGGGCTGCGCCATACTGCGAGAAACTGCGGTAAATCCAGTGTTCTACGGCGCAGTGAGAATTTTGCTTACTTTTCAGGGATGGCCGAAGATGGCCGAGAGCACATTAATCCGCAGGACCCCGCACTTTGCTTGAAAAGTCTGAATTGGTGTCAATTCCCGCAGCTCGCAGTGGTGCGGAACTTGGGACATTACGGGTACTGCAACTTGAATATACAATATCGAGGAGGATACGTAGTTCTTTGAACCCCTTCCCATTTGAGTGGAACTATAGAATGAAGCGGAATGGGCTAAGGGGCACAACAATTAAGGCATTCTGTGGTGGTTGAATTAGTTCTGGTGTGGTTGAATTTTCTGCCCGGTCTCGTGGACAACCTGAGGCTTGCGAGGAAATATCCGTAGTCTGTAATGATCGGTCCGCAGCTGTGTCAATGGAGCAAATATATCCCACAATGGTCCATGGCCCGGGTGTTCAGGATGAGAGCGAAGAAGAGAAGAAGGAGATAAGTCCAGATGGAGAAAGACCACAACACATACCAACGAACGAGGAGCATCTCGTTAAAGAACGGTTAATATGTAGCCCTATTTAAGAGGCGGAGGTGAGTTTATATGGGGTGGGATTAAATGTACATCGGGACCGCCATGGCCCACTCAACCACCCCGTAATATATCCATGGGCCCGTCCGATTCGGGTCCTAGTTATAACAAGTACGCTTTCAGTTTTTATTTGCTTCATTTGGTTGATGTCCGGATCTAGCGCACCTAAAATAGTCCACCCAGTCGCCGCGGAAGTGGGATGCCGTCCGTGTCTTACCAAACAAGGCAGCTCGTCCTGTGGCCCCGGGCAACAAACCACAAATGAATGGAGGCATGCTTCCCAACTCCGCATACGCATGTGCAGGGACCGAGGGCCCGCATACCTCATATCCAGCCCAGGGTCGCAGAACCCCGCCTGTGAGACTCAGGCCCGAGTCATGTGCTGCGGTCCCATGGTAATTTTCTGTCGCGCTCCGTGTACATTTCACGAACCCTCACATGATCTCCATTGGATGTTGAATCCCTTTCTGTCTCAAGGTTTCAGCCCTAACGATCATCTCGATCTTACAGTCGAATCTCAAAACGCGTCCCTTTACGGCTGTTCAACCTAGGAGAGTCAGAAACTCGGTGGTGAAGCCGCATTATATTCGCTTTGGCCAAGTCTTTCGGCGCAAGTCGCCTGTTTGATCCGGGCCCGAGTTATGTGATCCCCGCCTTCCTTTTTCCACCTTTACCAGTCCCGGATATTTCACCTGATGACAAGTACATCCCAGATTCCAATGCCCTGGAATATTGTTCACATCTAGGTTATTCAATATTTCAACCTAGCACAGAGAAGGACCGTTCAACTCTCGCATATCACCTAAACCGGTTGAGTTGGAAACAGAAGCGTCACCGCACATCGTTTGCGCAAGATATTCAGAGTTACTTCAACGTGTGAATATAGACGATTGTCATCTACTGACCTACCGCACCGGTGTGCACAACTCATTGTCAAACTTGTTTGCCGTCGACGCCGGCCCGTGTGTCATCTATCCCAGACTCATCAGTCACCACTTACTCATACAGGCACAAAACGAACAAACATACCACACCGCAGAAGGTAGTCGCGCCGTTGGCATCCGGCCGTGTGATCACCACCCGGAACTTGTTGAACTTTGGGTCGTTGATTCCGTCCATGCTATTCTTGAAGGTACCCATGCCCACTCCAACAGCGTGCTCCAAGAGTTTCTTACCCGCGCATACCTGGGCCACGTTCACTTCGAGTTTTCCGGTCTTGCTTTGAACGAAGTTGCTGAAAACATGCGGGAAGAAGGGGCGCTCCACAGCCGGGACCGTTCGTGCGAGCCTCACGGCCTCCTCAATGTCCGCGAGGGGCACTACGACGGACTTGCCGCCCTTCCCTTTTTTTGAGGGGCGGGTTTTGCATACGACGGCCTTGCTGGGCGCGTTCGCGACCGCACCGAGGACCTGGAAGGGGGATTTAATGTAGTGCAAAAATAGAACGGCGGGGACAACTCACGGACGCTGGCACCGGGACCGCACTGCTGGGGCTGCCTGCCTGGACTGGTTTCGCTGGGATGGCTGGCACCGATTTTGCTGGCGTTTCTGGCAGTGGCTTCGCTAGGGTTTCAGGCACCTGTTTCCCCGGGATGGCGGACACCTGCTTTCCTGGGACCGGTGCCTTGTCCGCCGAGACCGGGGTCACCTTCACCGTAGCGGGCGCCTTTGTTGCTGAAACGGGGGCCTTCTTTGCCGGGATGGCAGGCACTTTTGCTGGGACTGGTGCCTTTAGTGCTGGGACCGTCGATTTCTGTGCTGCGACGGGAGCCGGTTCTGCTGCGACGGCTGCCTTCTTTGCGGGGATCGGCCCCGCTTTCACCGCGACCGGTGCCTTCGGTGCTGGGATCGGCGCTTTCTTGGCGGGAGCAGGTGCCGCTTTCCCTGGGACGGGTGTCTTCTTCACTGGGACAGGCGCCTTCTTCGCAGGGATTACGATCACGGGTTTCTTTGCAGCGGTCTTCTTCCCTCGCACTTCAAGTGCCTACAAAACTTGTGTTAGTCAGCTCTGGCATGGTTCAGGGAGGGTACTGCAATCGTAACGCACGAATTCCTTGCCGGCGTTATCACTTGGAACCGGGGCCGTCAGCGTGGGCAGTGCAACGACAATGGCGAATAGGATGGAGATGCTGATACGCATGGTGAATGAGTACAATTAAAAGGTGATTAAATTTAAAGGAGTGGTGCGGTGAAGGAGAACAAAAGGGTAGGGAAAGAAGAGGACCAGCCAGATGAATGGAGGTTTAAGTCGACGTTGGAATGGTTTATATAGTAGGGGTTCACTTCGTCGTAATTTGAGCGGGGTTGATTGTCGCGCGGCCAATGGGACAGATCAATAACAATTGAATCTACCAAGCCGTTGTCCATGTGCTGCACGGCGAATGGATGTTCACAATTGAATTGAATTCCGAAAGTTGTTGCAAAAGTGCCGAACGGTGAATGACTGTCGCTTGTAAAGATCCCGGTCAACTCCTGAGCTGAGGTCAAATTGCCATGTCCATTAAATCGGTTGCTACTGCCGCAGGTTATATTTCCACCTCCCTTCTGAGAAGCTTCTTGATAGTCAATGTCTCACTAATCTACTTAGAATATGTACTGGAGCCTTGTCTAGAAGAGCATAATTCCGGATCATCATGGTTCGCTAGCGACCATGAAACTAGTGGCGGGAAAGCAGCCCACGACATCACCGCCAGCACTGCACATTTGTGGGTCCAATGAGCGGCGTAGTGTTTCAAATTTGAAATTTGTGAGCTACGTGAGCGGAGCGCACGCGCTTCCGAGGTTTGCAAGCAATAAATATTGAAGTTTCGATAATCTGAGGAAGATGGGGTGATGAACACCGGCAGAGCAAGGAAAGCAAACGACGGGGGTAATTGGGGTACAGGAAACAAAAATCCGTCGAACACGGATGCAAGTTCCGCTATCAATCCCAAGCAACGGATGAAACACGGGCGGCCGAAGTGTGACCAGTAGGCGTGTGTAGGCGGTGGCGTAGCTTCCGCGCATCATACACTGCCTTCTGTGTGCATCTTCCATCCTCACTCGCCTTCACTGCTCGAGGATCCCCCCGATGGCTTCCCAGGAACCTCGCCTCTGTGCGCCCTATCCGCGGGGAGCGAACGAGGCCGTAGAGGAGAAAGCATGGAACGCTACCATTCACGCTTTCGTGAATAACCTCGTAATCCACAAGCTCTCGCAAGACACAACCGCAGCGCAGTTGTTCGTGCTCTTCGACGCGCCAGAGAACGACTGCCTGCTTTTTTATGTCGCGTGCACTCATTTGCTGCGCGCGACGCGCCAGTTCCGCGAGGCAGCGGAGCACATTGCGCTCATCGCAACCCTCCTTGGGCTCTTGAAAGACGAGGGAATCAGACGGGACAGTCCAGACGGCGAAGACGCATTTGAATTCTCGTTCGCTGGCGACATCTTACGTGAACTGGGAGGGTGAGCCGGTCCTTACTGAAACAATGTGCCTGCTAAATGGAAGTTGGCGCAGCGAGACTCCCCCCGTCCCTCCAGGGTATACCTACAATGAGATCACATTCAGGTTGGACGCGGATCCAGGATACATCAAAGACGATTCCTTCCTGACCGAGCTCGCGAGATACGGGCGCGAACAGGAGGGGATGGTACGCCTGTGGTCGTTGGCTGGGCGCCTCGAAGCGGATCGCATCCTCGGATCACCCGGCGGAATGTCGCTGCTCCTCAACGGCGGATTTCAGGACGCGTTCGAGGATCCAAGGCAGTGCAGGGTGTGGGAGACGCTGTGGGCGGCGCTCCTGCGCTGCGGCGAGGATAAGACGTTCGGTGATTGGGACCCGGAGACTACGCGCTGTTATATGGAGATTGCGAGGAAGATCGCGCGCGATAAGAGGGCGTCGTGGGAGTGGCGCGGGCGTTTTGCGGTACGAGCGGTTTTTTCTATCCCCATGACGTTCCTTAGTACCCGCGCAGCTTCTGGCGGAGGGCCTCGCGAAGGAAATTTGACATTGATTCGTACGGGGTTCGGGTCGCAGGTTTTTGTCGATGTACAGCGTCTGTCGAGAATCCATTGTCCGGAATGCGGAGCGTTGGTACCCAGATTCGGCAGGATATACGGGCAGAACGTCGTTCCGCCGCACATTGCCCCGAAATGGAAAAGCCAACATGCCAAGTTGACGAGGGGCGACGAGATTAGTGGGAGTGGGACTCGGCTAATCCTCGGTTAAGCTCGGCTAACGCTCATTAGTGGGACTCGACACCAGTAGTGGGACTCGCGTAATTCGGCCATCAATAGATCACTCATAGTTTAAGCCGCCGCCGAGTTGTCTGCACCATGCAGTGGGCCCAGCGGCAAGCAAAAAGCTCCACGCAGTGGGCCTCCGCGGCGAGCGGCAAGGGGGGTCCGCGGGGGTCTCCCCCGCGTAAGATATTTATTAAAAAACTCTTAATTAGCCGCAAAAACACGATGAAATGATAAAAAAGGGCTCCGCACGCAGCGGAAAAGGCCAGCGCCAGCAAGAAGGCCTCACACCAGCGAAAAGGCCCTGCGCCAGCGGAAAAGGCAGCGCTAGCCAAGCGGTGGAGTCTGGGGGAGCCTTCCCCCAGTGGAAGTGCCGATGATGCCGCATAATTGATGGACTGATGGATGCTTCGTCCCGCCCATCATTAGTGGGACTCGCTTAATTGTGCGAGTCCCACTCCCACTACTCTCGTATATACTCCAAGTTGATGCAATAGCTTGTGAGACGGATCGACCTACTGGCGTATGCGTAAGGGGGGAATAATATTCACTGCGTTCCGAGAGGTCCTCGGCGCAGGCTCTGCCGACCCACGTCGGCAGAGATCGGCGGGGCTGGAGGTAGGCGGAGTACTGTATAATTACGTTCAATTCGACCGGGGGGGTGATGCGTGACTCAAATTAACGATTCGACCATTCAACCACGGGCGGAATTTGGCGTAACAGTACTGAAAAATTCGTCCATTGCAACGAAATTTCCAATTTTACGTGTTGCGGATGCGATTTTGAGCAGATTTCGAAGGGCCGTGACGGAATTTATATTCGACCACCCGGCGGGTGACGCGTGACAAACTACCAAAGTTGAGTCGCCATCGACCAAGGGGGGAGTGACGTGTGACGGTCAAATTGAATGTAATAATACAGTACACGGATGTCCATCGACCCATGCCTCCACTTTCTACCATACACTGACATCTGTTCTGGAGTCTGGGCAGCTCAGACGTACCTCTATTTGAGTGTATTGAGAGCTGAAGCCTTCTCGGCGATCAATTTTACGTTGCCGTCGGCCGACTATGCCCACACATTCTCAGCTCCCACCACTCACCGTCAGTAGCATCCTAGTCCATCCATCACGGACAGATTGGCTGATCATTGAGCCTGGCTGCCTCAGATTCCTCCCTATTCCATATTCCCGCCGCACGGGCAGGGCCCGCAAGGGTCGACGCTCCAGAATTATTGCAAGGCAACAGAAAGTTTATTTATAATTATATAGTACATTAGAACGAGGCTGTCCAATCTCACGGGTATCTCAGGGAGTGAAGTAGAGGCCAGAGCGTGTTTGAAAGAGGCAAGGCCTGAGTCGGAAGAGATGTGTCGAGGGCGAGGGCAAACGTCGACAGACCGTGCCGACCCGACATCCTGCAGAGGTCGACATGTGTCAGCCCAAATCGGCAAAGCGTTGCCGATCTGATGTCCGCAGGGTCGGCACTGCCGACTCGGCAGACGTCAACATGTGTCAGCCAAGATCGGCAGGCTGTGCCGACCGGCCCAGGGAACGCAGTGAGAGCTACCCACCGGGCCATTGCGCAACGCTACCGCCCCGCGGTATTTGGGGGAGATTTAGGGAGCATAATACTTCACTTTGGTAGGTATAGGGATATTTTATTAATTTTTCATGCCGTGCGCTGCCATCGCTTACAGAAAAATGTCGATTTTCATGATGCCGACGACACAAATGTTGGGTTCTCAACGATGACACTCAGAAGTGGTCCAATTGACTCAAATGCATTCGCATCCTTCCTCCGAAACTTCCTGGAACTCATTTTGTCCAGCCCTATCCTCTGGCTGCCATGCGACACCCGTTTAATCAACCATATGGCCGAAACTGTGTGTAGGGCTCCTAACCCTCACCTTGTTCTACCACTTTCATGCATCCCATGTGGCATTTAAAGGTCTTGAATGGGGCATTTGGGTCCCTCGGACATCCTTAGATATTGGGGCCCCGGATATATGGCCTGTAACCATGCATTTAAACGACTGCCCAGGTACCCCGTCAATTGCCTTCTTTGGAGTAGCGGCGAAAATAAATTCACCAAGCAGTCAAAGTCTGACGGAAATTCGTACAAATAATATCGACCTGTTCCCACGATGCCCGCCTTTCATTTAGAGGCCTCGGATCCCCAGAAGGCGCTAAGTAAAAGCCATCAAGGAAGGAAATGCATTAAGGGGCCCAGCTTCCCAGCGGTATATAGTATATCAACAGATGCTTCTTTTGACTATATCTCAAGGGTTAGGCAATAAATTTGCGAGAAATTACATCCGAGGGTCTTCAGGAAGTGCAGGCGGGAATATTGGGATGAGTGATGCGATCAAAAAGCTTTTGATGCGCCGTTAGGCGGGTCAAGAAGGAAAACGCCGAAATCCCTCGTTGGCTATGCACATTTTTCGGAGGGTCCGAGTCGTCCAAATGAAAGCCAGAAATGTTCCCATTGACTTCTCCCTTTGAGCCTGTAGAAAAATGTAAGGGGAAAGGTATATTCAGCAGTCCTACAAGCGCCAGTATTTATATCCACAAGGGAACAATGGTGTCCTAGGGCACTGCCAAGTTTCCCACTACAATAGTAACTATGCCACAAGAAAAGTAAAACACATTTGGACAATCGTTTCCACGGTTGAACAATGGTTGCCGTGCACAGCACTGCTCTCCGACGTGTCTCAACTCATAACCAGGAGTCCAGCTCCATGGTAACATACTCAACACGTCAGCTACACGCGTCCTCCACGTCGTACACCTACGTGGCCTTGACGGGCTGACGTCGCCTTTCCGGTCCAATTCCAACAGAGCCGAACCGAAATATACAGGGGATAAGGAGCTACAGCGCTAGCAAAACCGCAAGTTTAGGGTATTTTTGGCTATTTTGTCCAATTTGGGCACTTTTTTGTACTTTTTGGCCATTTTGCGGCATCAATAGCACCCTATTGCCTGTATATTTTTGCTCCATTGAAGCTGTGGGATGGCATGGTATGGCATGCCCTTCAATTTGGGTGGTTCAAATCTCATGGAAAAAAATCAGAGCCCAAACTCTAGATTCGGATATTGGCCTTTTTTCGGTTTTTGACCGTAACCCATGCCACATCAATATTATTTGATCTCAGTATTGACCCAAAGTTGTCGATTAGGTCCCCCGCTACCGTCTCACTCTTTTCTTCATGCGAAAACATGCACTCAATCCTGAGATATGGGCGAAACAATCATATGACATTCTTTTTGTTGATATAGTGTATGTCTACGAGAGACTCAGTTTGTTCGTGAAATTCAGATCGGCCAGTTGAATCGCCCTTCCGTGAAGTCGGAGAAGGTGCGGGGTTGTGGGTACAACTCTGCATCCGCAGACCGTGGAATCCGCAATTTTGCACTTTGATACTTGATGGAAATCGGCGTTAAGCGGGACCGGCCGCTGCCTACCTACCAAGCAACCAACTAAGCACTTTCAATCGGCCGAGCCAAATATTAATCACCCTTATTTCTTCAGGGGAGCCCCTGCTTAGCAATGTGCACGCGTAAACCACTAGCACTCGGGGTTCTGGTACTGTTGCAGCGTACGAGGGAGGACACCGTATTCGTTACAGTGCTTTGTTGTTTATAACCAGATCCGCGTAGCACCACCACCTGTTCGCGCAGAGTAACGCCTTGGCTACATTTCGTGACATCAGAGTTCAGCTTTATCTCCGGATTTCCCCGGCTCAGCCCGCCTGCTTTATAACCTAAGGGGTACAGTAATGCGCATGACAAGCTCCAATGTTGTAACCGTTCCATTAGACCAAGCAGTTACTAGTTTGGGCTTGGATTAGTTTGATTGTTGGAAGCCGTCAACATCGCAGGCCGCTTGTATTGAATTCTATTTTTGGACGGTGAGGTGCTTTGAAAGGACTGATTTCGTTCCTAAGCGGGACCGGCCGTGTAATACTAACCTGCGGGCAATCCCGATCCGCGAAACATCGTTTGGCGCCTGTAAGGGGAAATTGAACTCTACTTTCAGGTGATAGCTTATGAGGGGTTGAATTTAGAGTCCTTGTTAACACCCAACATTCAATTTCTAGGGCCAGCTCCAACCAGCGCCTGGAAACTACGTAAAAGTGCGGAGTACGTTTCTTCCTGATCGACTGTTCAGATCTCAAACTGACCCACCCGTAGATGCAGCGTGAGCATTGGTCTTGCCGCCCCGTGAGAACGTAACGGCGGGGACCGTTTGGGGCCGGTCTATTTCGGAATCCACATATAAAAGATCGCCCTGAACACCATTTTGGCTCCAGTTTTGTCCTTTCTCTTTTCTCAATCTTTGCGTATTTGCGTGCTGAGCACTCAATCTACATCCTTCCTTCCTTTATTCTCTCCAAACTCACCGTAAACCATTCACAATGTTTTTCAACGTTCATTGCAACTTCGGCCGGGTCCGCTGCTGCAGCGCCGTTGATGGTTCGTTTCCTCACTCCATCCACATCGTACTTCGAGACTCATTGTCCGCAGGCGCGCCATCACACAGAGGGAGGAGTAGCAGCGGTACAGTATACAGTCCCATTCACCCAGAGTCGCACTGACATTGTCGGGGTCGGGCTACAGTTTGTGGCGATGAGTTCGGAGGCGCTCAGCGGCACGCTCGGGGTCGCCGCCGGAGAGCCTGAGGCGTTCCCTGCGAACGTTAAGGCTGCGCTTTTGGACTTCCCCGCGTCCACGCAGCCAGACCTGGGTGCAGCGATGCTCGGGACGCTCGCCCCAATACACCACCATTCGAGATATTTATTTCCAAGATGTTTGGGCTAAATCTCGCAGAAATATCTGATAAAATATCTAACATAGGCCATGTGAATATCTCACGCATATTCCTAGCCTAATATAGCTGGCGGATATTCTCAGAACATCTCCTAAGTGTCCCAAATAATTGTCTTGTCTGGCGGTCCGAGGTCCACTCTGATCAGCACACTTGATGAATGTACAACCACCAACAGTGACAATTCAGATCACCCGGTGCATAATATGGGAGCTCGGTGCAAGCTCACTGGCGTGACTCAGTGAGAAACCATTCTGTCTGAACAAATTTCGATGGTGACGACTTGCGTGAGGGTTCAGCATGTGAGTCTTCGGAGTCCGGGAATCCAATCCACATACTGAGATGGATGGCTCACAGAATTTAGCAGTCACAAGGATATCTGTTCTCTTTCCCTTTCAAAATGCAGAATTTTCAACAAGGTCCGTGCACTTTGTTTGTATGCATATGGTTCAGTCACGTGCATGTTGCTCTGACTCGCTCCGTCGCCTTGCCTTTCTCCCTCTTCCTGCCCCCAGAATCTTTCCGCTTTCGACGTTCAACACCGGGTTCTTCTCTCCAACTTTGCTCACGCACAAGCCTCGAGACCCCAGGCTAAGCCCCACCTCTGTCTGCAGCTTGATTGCATCGTTCCAAACGCAATACATGCCTCCGAAGGTTTCGCCCAACATAAGGCATCTACCAACGCCATTCAATAGCTCAAGCAGTATCATGTGGTGCCTCAAGACCTTCAATCACCTTCCGCTAGTCAAACCGAAAACTCTGAGACAAGGCGCACCGCTAGGGCTGCGCGCCGTGCCCGTCGCGCCGGTTTGACGGGTCCCGTACGACGGGTAGCCGTCCCGTCCGTCGGGGGTTCCAGAAATTTTTCTACGGGACGGCAACGGGACGGACCTAGGGCATGACGGCCGGCCAAACGACGGCCGTCGACGGGTGACGGAAGGTGACGGACTTGTCTAAATCTCGCCTGCTATCAGTACATCACTGCCCGGGCCGCGCATAATCTGGCAATCATCTATTGATCGGCGTTTCTCGTTTCTACTTCTCTTCCCTGAACCATCACTGTCTCGTACTTGCCAACCCGTTCCTCACTCTGACCCTGGCTCTGCCCTCGATTTAACCTTTTTCGTATGTTTCTCCGGTCTCAACCCATGGCTCAAATTCATTACCGCTTTTTTTTCAGGGTTAATTCTCGATGCGCGCCTCAATCTCTACCTTTTTCTGGTGTTTCTCCGGTCTGGACTGATGCTCGCCGAGTACTCGCAATTCATTACCGCTCTTTTTCGGGGATAATTGTCCTCATGCTCTCGACCTCTGCCATTTTTTTCCATTCTCCTCGTTAATTTCATGGATAAATACCATCCGACTAGTGTTTTGTTTTTACTCACACCCAGTTGCCATTGGTATATTATCTGGTGTGGTTCCGCTTGCAAAAACAACGACCAGCGATGTCCGACCAATGTGCGCTCGATGCCAACGGCAACCTCCGCGGCACCTCTGAGATCGCCCTTGATGATGGTCAAACAGCAGCTTCGTCTTTCGCGAAATACAGTGAAGGAGATTCTCGGTGATGCTTAGGACCTAAATGAATACATACACTGCTCGAATATACTCTGGTTCTGTTTCCTCTGAGTGATTTCTCGCCCTTGCAATTTGGCGACTTGCCGTCGCCTCCTGTTCCCCGGTGACGGCCGTCCCGTCACCCGTCCCGTTCCGTCAAGGATTTCTGAGACCTCCCGACGGGACAGAGATGGGACGGGTTTGCCCGTTCAATACCCATCGAAACGACGGCCGTCCCCGTCGCCGGGATGGCGTGCAGCCCTACGCACCGCAGGATCGTGAACCACAACGAGCGCCGCACTGCGAAGCTTGTTCCACTTCAAGACAGGTCTCAAAGCCTCAAGCCGAACTTCTGTGAACGATGCACATAAAGATAAAGGCCTGGCGGAGTTTAGTTGCGCGGGAGATGTGGGAACGACGATGCAGAGGATCCAGGTGGACGTGGCGGACTGTAGGGAAATTATGGATATGGATCAGAACGAGGTACGCAACACCCTACTAGTGTCTTATTCGCGGCGCTTACAACGGACCTGAGCTGCTGGACCACGGGTGGGTTCACGAACGACCAGCACCCTTCACACCGCCGCACACATACTCGCCATCGTCCCGACACGGACACCCTGGATTGTGTCGTCCACATCCCCAAGGCCAACGCCCCAGGCCAATTTGGCGACATACTTTTTGCATTCCTTTCTCCGTACATCCATGCACTTCCTGTTCCATCCATATGTAGTTCCAAAACATCCGAAATTGTGTTGCATTGAAGGCCTGAGTGCCATTGTCAGATACTGGTGTTCGGATGTGGCGCATATGTCGTGGGACATCGATGAAATGTCTGGTGCAACATCTCAGAAATATTGTTCTTAAAAACCCTGCGGGGATTGACTCCACAATGTTTTCAACATGTTCTAGGCAATATCCAAGTAATATTTGATGAAAAACATCCTGAACACATGGTTTTCAAATAGCGGTGCACTCGAGGCGCTCACCCCGATACTGAACGCCGCGAGCTCTGCCATGGCCGTACAGAGCGGGTCGCTGAGTGTATGTTCTCCTTGCCCTGGCCGCGCGCTCCGCAGTTGACCGGCCTTCAGGCACGCCACACTAAGGGCAAGCAACTCGCGCTGTCCGCCTCGCCTGCAGCCTCCGCCGTCGCGCCTGCCTCGTCCGCCTCCGTGGGCGGCGCTAACCTCACAGTGGACGCGGCGATTGTGGCGGCCACCGCCGCCGGTAACGGCACCACCGATCCGGTGAGCCGTGCAGTCTTGCATTCGACGAGTTAGCGCGCTGGCATTTGCCCCCGCAGTTGATGTCCATGACAAAGGAGGTGCTGGGAGAGCAGTTTCCCGACAGCGTAAAGACGGCCCTTTTGGGGTTCCCCGCAGGCGCGCAGGAGGACATTGCCGCATCGCTGCTGACGCTCGGTCCGCAGATGGAGGCAATTGTCCCGATCGTGCATGCGTCAGCCGGGGCGGGCGCGGTGTCGGACTAGGCGGTATCGAAACATTGATGTAATATTGAATTCTACGGCTGATCTTGCAATGATATTCTTGGGAACTCGTTCGTTAATGATGAAAAATATGATACAAGAGCGTACAACTGCATCATTCCTAATTGTGTTGGGGAGAAACATCGAACTCATTAGTTCGGCGAGACAGTTGAAGGTCTATCCCTGTTGAGAGAACGAACATATAACCTCTCGCGCTAGGCGAATTTTGGCACGGCAGTCTGCATATGTCTTTGTGCATCGAGGGTTGCTCGGGTGCCACTGCGAAATTGATGTGCGAAGACTCACGTGCGAGCCTAGCCGAACGGTACGTGCCTCGTCTCCAGACGCGACTGGGATCAGCCTCCAGTGTTCGCCGTTGAGATGGGAAGGCTGATCAGGAGAGGAAAAGCAGAGATTACGGGTGTTGGACTGCGAAGTGCTTGATAGTCCCGGGGGCGAGTACTAAACTGGAATCATAGCCGAGAGCACGATATGCAGCGGCGTGGGCGATTCATGATGCATACATTCCTGAGTAAGTGGGCGTGTGCCGTGTCGATTGAGCGAAACAAGGAACCACAGATAAAGACCACCGAAAAATCATGACTGCGAGGCAAAGTCGAAGTTGAATCGCGTTGATTCCAGTCCACTGAAGGACTCGAGCTGAATCTAGAGTCACGTCAGCGAAGGATACAGAAGGAAACGCATACACCGAAAGTCCGCTTGGGAATTATAGCGCACGGGAGTTCTCGAAAGAAAAGAAGATGAACGACGAAGCCAAGGTAGAAGTGAATTAGAGAATTGACGTGGTTACATCATATAATCTTGAGCCCATTCGACAATGGCACGAAGCGTAGAAGGATATGAGAAGGAAAAGCACGAATAATATGATTAAAGGGACAAGCCATCGTTTGATCAAGCCAAAAGTGAATCAGAAATCATGGGCACATGGTAACGGCATCCAGAGAGCTCGGCTGAAGGGATTGGATGGATGGAAAGGCGAGCCAAAGCGGCGGAATCCCAGCGAGATGAAGATATTGTGATCCTAATGGTTGTTGGAACGAACTTATTGCAGGATCATAGTTTTGGCGTGTACGATCGGACGGGCAGTGCCGCAAAGAGATGGCTTGTGTCATTTGCAGAAAATCTTGAGCGATAATAACAGTGCGCGGGCGCGAGCCGAGTGATTTCGGCGGCCAAGTCGCGGGAGGGCGGGCGCAAATTTGAACGAAATTTGTAGGAGCATCGGCGCAGCGCGCTGGACGAGCCATAGCATCGGTGTGGGGGCAAGTTGCGGACAGAAACGCGGAAAGTGCCGGTGCAGAGGTGTGGGTAAAGACGTCAATGGGAGCGATGAAGATCTGCAAAGGATCAAGCGAGGTTGCGGGAGCTAAAAACATGCCGACGAGGTTGAATAGTAGCGAGAAAGGGACGAGATGCCAGAAGCGTCTGGAGTTCAAGCGAATTTCGCAGGAGCATGGTTTCGGGCTATTAGGAGGAGGATGGAGTCTGACGACCGGAGTAACGGCCTAGCAGCGATTACAGTAGGAGGAGGGCGAGGATCGAGAAGACGGCGCAGAGGGTTGCTAAACGGTCTGCAAGGAATCAAGCGATGGTTGCCGAGGGTTTGCGACATACTGATGGAGTGGACGAAAAGTTGCACGACCATAGTTCGGCGTGCATGGGATCGGCATGGGATCGCGAGCCAATAACGGTATGGCGGCGATTGCGGGCAGAGGAGACGGCAACTCGCCGGAGCAGAGGTGTGGCGATATGCGAATTGAATCAGCATCAAACAATGAGTACGGGGGTTTAGAACATACCGATAGCCTGCGGCATAAGAACGGTGCAACAACAGAGATTGCTGGTTCGTGTCGGCGGCAGCGAACATCGGTGCGTGCGGTTGAGGAAAGGAGCGCGTCGGTAAGGGAAGCGCGGGCGGAGTGCATGTAGAGGTGGGGAGGGAACGCGAGGAAGAGGGGAAATAATGAACGAAGGCGTAGTATATACTGCGAAACGAAGTAGAGGCGCGTTGCTATGTCAGTAAGAAGCTTACCTTCCGATGACAGCCAGCGTGGCGCGAAGGATCGACTGTGAAATGAAATTCTCAATATATCGCTCCATCCGGAACACCGCTGAAAGTCGTGAGAGTTTCCCGAGCCAAATACGACGCATGTTTCAAGGGGGTTGGGGCTAGAGTGGGGTCGTGGCGCGGCGCGGATTTTTCGATCTCGATGAAAACGAACCATCTTCGAATTCGTTCATTCCGTCCGCGCAACAGACGAGTTACGGGCGGTCAGAGATGTGTTCCGAGTTTGAATAGGAGTCTGAGTCGATGGTATGCGCGGACACTAAACCATGCAACACCGTGCAAATTGAGTATGGAGGAAAATATATGAGGTGGGGGGAAACACGGCGAACTCGAGCACACACCTGCTTGGGAAGCGAAAGACTCTATTAAATAAAAGGACCATCAACATTGCAGGGGAATCTGTCACTCTCCCTTCCTCCCACTTCCACATCTCCGCGTTTCTCCCCCATTGCGAAAAAGCAGCACGCAAAGCCGCACCGCCGCACGCAGCGCCCGATATCCGACGCGCCGACGCGCCGCTCGTCACGAACGCGCGGGAGGTGAGACGAAAGGACACTGCGCCTGCCTATCCCACGTCGTTCCCCATGACCCCCGCGACGTTTCGGAATGGGCAAGACATGCGATCGTGGATGCCTTCGCGAATCAGAGAGCACCAAGTACCAACCACGAATCAGCGCATCCCCGCGTGCGTGCATGGTGAGATCGCGGGAGGAATGGACACTAGGAAGTATAAGTAGGTATGCGAGCGAGAGGAGCAGGGGGACGCGCTGCACGCGCGGCGTCCAGTCGTCGAGTACGAGTGTCTGCGACCCTCTATAAGTATCCCGGCCAGCGCAGGTACTCGCGGGAGCGCAGAGCGAGCTTGGGGATGGGTGGAGTGGGGTGGGTACGAAGACGACGGACGGGTGGAGGGCTACGGGTACGTGTCCATACTTGCGTCTCGCATGGGACTTGGTGACAAGAAAGGCGTCGCAAGCAGGATATATGCAGCGATCAGCCGAAGACGTGGGAGAGGGGCAGCGGCAGAGGCACCTATAGTACGTTATCTCTCGTCCACACGCACGCTCAGCGACGAGGCACACGGTGCGAATGGTGTTGCGTCGTAACGTCGACTCGTGGGACCACGTAGAAGCGCGAGGTAGGGGCGGGAAGGCCGCACGTGGCACAGACACTTGAATCTATATGCGGAGCTCTGAGGATTCTCCAAAAATTGCGGCGAACGGCGGCTCGGGACGACGGCGCGCTCCCATAGCGGTATGTAGAGTGGCATCGGCACTTGACACTCGAATCAGCAGGAGCACAAAAGGAAGGTGAAGGGAGGGTACGCACAAGGAGAAGGCCCGGGGTATGGGAGGGACGCATCGGGAGTGGGAAGAGAGCGGCAGGGCTCAGCTTGCGTTACTTCGATAGCACTGCTCTAGAATTCGCGCCGGAAAGGATTGGTGGCTGAATCGAGCTCGGCGAGAGATAACGAACCACGGGATGAGAGCCGTATGGCCAGCGTCGGAGCTGCTGCATGGACGGTGGCGGCGTCCAATTTGTCCGTCATCGCGTCATTGCCTCGGACTCGTGCTCATCCGGTGCGGGCGCCAAAAATGGCTTGATGCTGAATCGGGCTCGACGAGAATTAAGCAGATAAGTAAACAGTGAAGTCAGAGTCGTTACTTGGTCGTCCCAGGCAAGAGAAAGGTGCATCAGTGGCTATGCGCTTCTGCACAGCTTTCGGAATCGCGTATCAATCGCTTATCTTTCCGTCTTGCTCTCAACTTGGGGGTGAAGGCCGCGGCACGGCCCGGCAAACTCGCACTTATGGTTTTTTTTTTTTCCTTTCTAGAGTTATACAGTGAATATTGCGAGATAGGTATATAATTAGAGCCGATGTGTCAGAGCGGTGTTGTACTCTAATGCATGTAAAACACATAACATTTCTACATCAGTATCGGTTCCGTCCAAGACACTGAGTGTTGCAGTTGCAAAAAAGTGAGGATCCAACCGCAATGGTGCGCTCTACGTCCGTGTGAAGGATGATCCCATTGTTCGCTATCAATTCGCAGCAAGCCAAAAATGAAGGAAGGATAGATTGCCTACATATTTCGGGATCCATGCCTTGTGATTCTAGGGCGTGCACCATGTTGGCCACCTGCCTGTTATATGCTACACAAATATATTGTCAGCTGAACCATCACCATCGAGATTGGGGTGACTTAGGACAAGTAGTCCTGGCTCGGTCCGAACCAAGAAGGTAGGCAAGTATGCTCTATAGAAGGGAAATTGGACGTACATTGTCAGTTACCACGCCAAATAGGAGACGCATTTGTCGCGTTTGCCGACCGTGGTCTGAACTCCTCCAGCGACAGAGCTCCAAGAGTAGTTGACTTAAAAGTGCATGGCATCGAAAACACAGACTGACCTGGTGGTGGTTGCGAGAGAGTAGAATTTGCTAAAAAGAGGTTCCGACCCTAACATCCGGACATTTAAATACGACTCAAAAGTGCATGGCATCGAAAACACAGACTTACCTGGTGGTGATGGTTGAGAGAGAGAGAGTTGAAAGGAGCTTCAGACCCGAACCTCCGGACGCTTAAATACAACTCGAAAGGTGATCAAAATAACCACTAGGTAGGAACCTGCTAAGAAAACCTTTGCCAGAATGAGGAGTGATTATTTGTATCTATAAGGGCATATCATAGCTCATTTTATTAATCATATGCTGAAGACTCACTTGTATTAGGTCGAGAACCGAGGCCATTCTAGAAGAAGTCTCTGCTTTATATAGGTCGAACCAAACTAGGTTAGGTGAGCGAAACCCAGAAAGGCATCTGGTGATGTTGGATATCAGGCTTATGTAGGCTGATCAGCGGCAACTTTCGGCAACTTTTATTGCGCTTTATTATCTTCATTATCTTTATTTATTCCACCGCTTTCGGATTTCGTACGACAAATCTTACCTCATCTTGACACAAAAGTGATTGCGTCAGATGAAATGGGGATGTGTCGGTGACTTACACCCGTTTGCACAAGCTGTTTGCACAAGTCCGTGAAAACCCGATAAAAAGTTTTGCGCCGTCATACCATTTGCCGAGTTTTGCCGAGTTTTGCCGAGGTGTCGGGATTCAGACTTCCCGGGCGCATCATTTCATCCCCAGAGGGGGGTTGATAATGCAAGCTTCTTGATGTTCATTGAATGAGTCGGAATTGGGGGCAGTTGGCGCATCGGGAATTCCTCGACAACATTCGGCATCATCCACGTGACGGCGCGACATTTTTTCGGGTTTTCACGGAATTATGCAAACAGCTGTATTTTATCCCTGATGAATCCATGGACTAATGGGTTGGTCCAATGATTGAAGTCACATTAAAGAACATCTGGTTAAAATTGTTAGAGACTAGCCGAGATCTGCGACCACAAAAAAAAATCAACTCAGCCAAGCATAACCGCCGTGAGAAATTTGCACGTGTCCACGACAGATTTTGCGGGTATCGACCTGAATGCGCGGTACATGGCCGGACACTGGCCAGTTTTGGGTAGGCATGTATATCGGATATACACAATGGTAGGCTGACCTGATTTAAATTGACATTACGGATCTGGAAGGGTGGAGGGCCGCGGGGAAATCCGCCGAGACCAAACAGATAGACATAGCCACATAGACTTTAATGCAAACCAGAAGTAACAGGTCGATTTGCACACTGAAAATTGTATGGGGGCAAAAAGAAAGCATTTCGAAAATGTTCCGCTCACAAAGAACTTGGCAAGTGCGCGAGAGAGGCAAGGATGAAAATGTGTAAAAAAGAAAGACACCTGGCGGTATTCGAACGCAGCCGACAATTGGCACCTAATTCCAAAGCAGGAACACAGCCACTGTGTCTTCACAAAATTTGAAGCAGATTTAAAGGACAGCCACTATTATGCCTTCAACACAGCCACTAAATACAATAGCACAGCCCCTATTTTGCATTGCAATCTTGAGCTGGGACACTTTTTACCGAGACCTGAAAAACCTCATGTCAATTGATTAAATAACGATTACTATAAGTACTCGTAACTCACCCGTTGCTCTCCCACCTCTGGTTTGCTACGACCGAGCCCCCCGCTTCCAGACCTGCTTTCTTACGTGTCTTTCCCTACAGACTACGATCCAGTGACACTCGCGACCGACGGCATTTCCGTTCCCCGTCGGTGACGCCGTCACTCAGACGCAGATGCCAGAAATACTTATGTACGAACCGCCTCCGCATCGGCGGCAGTGCTCCAAGTATTCTACTCGGTGCACCTACCTGCAACCACCCGTCCTATATTCGCGTTGGCGCCTCCTGCCGTCGTTCTCAATCCAATTCAATGCAGATCGTGGGTCCTGAATGAGGCACGCCGCTTGGCGCACCAAGCGACAGCCAGCTCAATTCAGGCACATCCCGAAACGCTCTGCATGCAACTCGCACCCTGCACCCCGATACGTAGGTGTGAATGCGAATTTTTGGGCGGATGTAATGCTGATCTATTTCGCATTTCACCAGGGACAGGATTGGTGAACTGCGGACGTGGACACCACGAGGCTTCGTGTATCTACCAAATACAATGTTTCAAGGAGACATCACATCCGAAATTCGCCTCAGCCAATTCTTGCGGTGTGCGCAGGCTTCCTATATGCCCAACATGCACGACTCCTCTCGCTGCTCGCACCTCCGAACGTACATGCATCTTTTATTTTTTCCGTGGCTGCAATTTACATGTGCAGGCATTGGAATTCTGGCTTCGAGGGGAAAATTTGGTCACCTCGGGAGGTACTTCATTTACATAATCCATCCATCGTTTCATCAAGGCGAACTACGCGGATGGTGTACGAAACACTGCGAGCATTGCTTAATAAGATCTCAATTTGGCTGCACTTCGCAGCTCCGTCCCCGAATAGATTTGCCGAACCTTTTCCCGGTGTCGGCTGAAAGTCTCATCCTCTAGTCTAGTCAAGGTACTGCACAATCGGGCGTGGTGCACGGCGCACTGTGAGCACTCCTATAGAGTAGTTCAGTGCTTGCAGCCCGGTGTTCTACTCCCTGCACCCGAATAAATTTCCCGGGCCGCAAGCTTCGTTTTGTGTGGTGCGCTGCTGAAGATTTTCGCTCATTAAGCTATCCAATACTTCAGCAGGGACAACTGGAAGAACCTATCAGACGCACGGCGCTCTTGGTTGTTTATATATTTGCAAGATGATGGGGAAGCGCAACAGTTCGATGTAACTCGTTCAATTATTCCCCGTTCCTTCTGAAAAATGCAAGAACCATCTAGACCTCCCCCGTACCAGTGTACGGCGACAGAAATATATATTCCAGGCCCGCAGCGGCCCGCATAAAAATCACAACCATCGGACTCTAGCCAAATACAACCGACACGGAAGGTTGTTCATTATCTCTGGCAAGTATGCAACATTCAGGCTCAACAATTCCAGGGACGAGGAAAGTTGTGAGGTGGAGCCTTAGACCTTCTGAGCCTGCCTTCCATGAGTCCAATTCTCTTGTTCCACTCACCCTGCCTGAAATCTTTTGACATGAGAAATCTTGCACTGAGAACAAATGTTCTCCGCTGACAGCCCTCACGCTCGCTCGCGCATTGGCCGACTGAACCACCTGAAATTACTCAGAGGCCTAGAGTAAATATGAAGGCTTGCCCCACCCAAATTTGGTGGCTCTCCAGTTCCAGGCAACAACGGGTTTACCCCATCAAAAAGAAAAACTCCACACTTCCAGGTGATTAATAGAGGTTGAATATCATGGAGGATACAACTCCGACTGTCCATAATCGGTACTTAGGGAGCTCATTACTGAATCACAAACCCGAATAGTTTTCCCACTAGCACAGGAGCATTGTGATACCAAGGCTGACAATTACTTCAAAATACAGAAAATGTAATACATATTGGTCAATCAGCCAAATCCTCTTTGTCCTGTTGGAACCACTATTGAATGTGGGCATCATGACCTAGGTGGGCACACTCACCTCAAAACAGCTGTATCAGTTCTCTTGCTCCCCAACATCTTCCTTCACCACAGACTGTTCTTGCTGCTTCTTGCGTAAGTACTCAAGCAGCTCTTGAGTATATTTCTGCCCCTCAGGGTGATGTGCCCTTCCATGCACATCCATGGCCCTGCTAAGGAAATCGTTTGCCTCTGAAGATCTGGATTGAATGGTACATAGGTGTTCCAATGACTGCAATGCATTTCCCTGCCCAAGGCTTGAATTGAGCTCTGTGTAAATATTCAGACCAGATTGCAGAGTTTGCTTGGCATCCTCAAGTCGGTTGAGCCTGATGTAAAACTTTCCAAGTACCTGCAGATCATTGGCCTGACCCATCCTGTCATCAATCTCTCTGTGAACATTCAGAGCAGACTGCAGAGCTTGCTCGGCATCCTCGAGTTGGTAGAACCTGTGATAGAGCCATCCAAGTGCCCGCAGATCATTGCCTTGACCAGGCCTGTCATTGACCTCTCTGTGAAGATTGAGGGCAGACTGCAGAGCTTGCTCAACATCCTCGAGTCGGTTCAACCCGTGGTAGAGCTCTACAAGTGCCAGCAGATCATTGGCCTGACCAAACCTGTCATTGACCTCTCTGTGAAGATCCAGAGCAGACTGCAGGAATTTTTCGGCATCCTCGAGACAATTGAGCCTGTGGTAGAGCTTTCCGAGGTCCTTAAAAGACTCGGCCTGACCATGCCTGTCATTGACCTCAGTATGAATATCGAGAGCAACTTTCAACATATCTTCAGCATCAGAGAGGTTGTGGATGCGAAGATAGATGAGGCCTTGTTCAAGGTAGCAGTTGCCTTCCAGGCCTCGATTGAAATCATGTGCAATGGATGCTGCTTTCGAGAGAATTATTGTGTCATACACAGCCAAATATCGGCATATCCTGGAGAGCCTGGTGATACGGTCCAGAACCCACTGAAGATCCATGTCTTCAGTCATGCACAGGTCCAGCACTGCTGATATGTTGCTAATTTCGAGCCCTACAGCTTGACACACCACACTGGAATCAACATATGAACGATCAACAGGAACCAAGTCCAAATAGTGCTTGGCCATTTGAGTGAAGAGAGTTTTAGACAGGACCGTTGACAGGTTGGGATGAGATTGTATGTATTGCCGTATAGGGGATAATACGCAGAGAAAGCCATCCAATGAAGTATAGGCAAGTGAACATTGCTTCAACACTGTTATGGCTAATCATACTTCCGTGAATTCTGTGCCAAACGCTGCTTGTAAACCAGGTACCTGTGACTCTGGCAAGCCTTAGGGGAGCATGCACAGGACAACAAAGAAGTCGGTGGCCCCAGAACATGCATGAAGTCATTGACTATGTAACGAGAGTTCGATGCACAGCTCAAGGTTGTTCAGACGATGTGCAGACCCATCTGATTTGACAAGCCTTGTCCACTCATAATTCCAGTGTGCCCACAGTGTCTCTGAGGATTCGACCTCAGCCAATTGGGCAAGTAGTGTGACAGCAAGTGGAATGCATTCCACAGCCTTGATAAGGAGGAGAGAGACATCATCATGACCATGGCTGATGGCATCCCAAGTTTCAACAGCAGCCTCCAGTGTCAGGGGCTGTATGGGGTTGAGGGGAGCCCATTTAATACCTCGAGGGCGGTCCAAATCACGGCTGGTGATTACCAGTGTGCTATTATGAACAGCTATCCCAGTAAGAACTGATTCCACTGCATCCTTGTCTGAATCCCAGGGAGTTTCGAAATTATCAAGGCAGAGCAGACATTTCGATGCCATAGACTGCACGTATAGCCTCAGAATGTCCGATGGAGATCTAGAGCCGCTGGATTCAACAGATAGACCAAACAGCTTGAGAAGTTCGAGGACAAGGGTATCAGCTGTGACGATGGCCTCACAAGAGAGGAAGAAGCGCCAATGGAGGAAGGCCTCCTCCACCTTGACATGATGGATTGCTGTTAACGCTATAGATGTCTTTCCTATTCCTCCGGAGCCTGTGATGGCCACACGAGCTGGTTCGTGAGCTGGTTCACAATTTAAAATCAGGTCAACAACATCCTGGACCTCCCCGGAACGCCCATAGAAGATGGTGGGTACTAGAGGGAGGACCAACTTCAGACTGTAATGTGTGATCAGCTCTACTCATACTCCGGTGGAGGGACTCACACGGTGGAGTTGAGGATAGCAATGAGTGGGGCCTATTCAATGGTCAAACACAATTAAATTGATTCCTCAGGCAGAGCACACACATGGGGCATAACAGAACTTGTCAGGTCATTCATAGATTTGGATTGATCCATTTGAAGGTTGTGTTGATCAATTTGAAGGTTGTATTGGCCTATTTGAAGGTTATATTGGTCCATTTGAAGGTTCCGCTGATCAATTTCAAGGGTAGCCTGAAAGAAACAGACATTGAGAGAATTTGGAGAGCTCGAGATCATCTCAAGTGCACCTTAAACATTGTCAGAGCAGAGGCAACATCCTTTGCACATTGGTTTGCAGTTGCTGTGATTTCTGAGCGCTCAGCCAGGAGGTGAATTCGGTCAGTGCAGCTTTTGGACTTGATCTTGCACTTGTTCATCGTCATAATGACCTTCAGAAGGCAGCTATATGATTTTGTGGGTTCCAGAACACTAAGAATGGATTAAGGACGTACACCTCAAATCCACTGAAGGCCTTCTTAAGTGTGTCCGGTAGTTCTTCCTCTTTCCTTCCTTTCCCGGTCCACTGGGTGCGAAAAGTGTCTACGAGCATGTGGATTGCCCCTATTTCAAGCATAACCGCATCCCATGTCGCCCTGCAGACATCGACCTCCTACAATTGGGTCGATATAAGGTGCGCCTCGATGACTCGCGACAACGTACATGAATAATTTTGATGACTTCTTCGAGCACTGTCAAAATGGCACCAAGGTACGGCACATTCTGGGCCGCAGACGCTGCAACTTTCAGGGCGACAACCGCCATCTGGACCGCACCTTTGGAGCCATCGAGAAGCTTTTTTTTGAGCTCCACACCTGTCACAAAGCCGTAGGTCAGCGGTGGACCAAACAACACTAGCAAGGACTCCTGGGATTGCCTGAGGTAGAATCGGGCATTGCAGGGGTCGATGTATTGAGCGAATGGATGTTGGGAGCAAGCTGGGATTGCGACATTGCAGCAACGTGGCAGGCTGATAGACATCGCGCTGGAGTTTAAATATACCATGTAACCCGGTCCGATCCGCCCTGCCTGATAACTGTTTCCTCAATAAGCCTTAATTGATCCTTAGAACCAGGCCGGATGCGAACAGGGTCTGAAAACCAAGGATCACCTCACAGGACTGGGACGAGTCTGGCGAACTTGGGAAAGTTAACAAAGTACGTATCATATTCTACCATTTCCCAACGCCGTATACTTACTTGGAGCTTTTTAGGCATTACATTCTGTTTTGCGAGTTCTGGCCTTCGACAAAATGAACAATGTTGGATGGATATCATATCGATTTCATCTCGGGTATGGAGGACGAGTCAAGGCACCCGGGCTGCCTGTGGGCGAAGCAACTTATCTGGCCATCAGATTAATACTCAGAATAACGCGAAGAACTGGCCTCTCAAGGCCAAGGACTTGCACGTCCCACGCCCCGCGTTCCACGACTGCTCATCAATCTAGATACAATTGGGGAAATTTGAACCTGGGGGTGAAGGCCGTGGCACGGCCCGGCAAACTCGCACTTAAGGTTTTTTTTTTTTTCTCTCTAGAATTAACGATGGCAACAGTTCAACAGAAGACACTGAACGCCCCTGTGATGGTGACTGGACACAGACCTCAATAACCGAAGTCTCCACCTTCAGTACCAACTCCTTTTCGGAAGAAGACCACATTTAGCAACAACCACCTTCTCTGACTGCACTGCTGGTTCGTCATGTTCGTTGGCAGTTGTATGGTTGCCTGATTAACTATAGCCTACCACATTCAACTTACTACGCCAAATGGGCATTGATCCCACAGCCCTGTTAGGTGCGGACTTTACCAAGCTGCAGTGAGCTCGGGTAAACAAATCCTTCATAACGATTTCAGTGCTATCGTGACCACTACTGTAGCGGAATCTGTCGTAGCAGCCAACAACGGGGAGATTTCGGTTCCCGTCAAAGTACAAGCCCCTGCGACAAAGGTACATTCCATTCTACTGAGTGTGAACTGGCTCATTGTAAGCACCAGGTCGTTGGTAACACTATGCAGAATTCCGTTGCCGTCCAAGGGTGAGGTATTGCTATGAAAGTAAGTACCACTATGAATGAATCCACGGTCCCTCACCACAAACACCAGGCCTCGTGCAACTGCGGGTTACAACCGGACAAGGTACTTGCACATCATCCTGAAACTCATAGTATGGAATGCTTCGCAGAAAGCGTCACTCGCTGTGATGATGGATATTGGTGTAGATGCGAAACAGATCTCGAGTCGGGACAGTGTTGAGTTGAAGTAAGCTCCCGTCTGCTCCGGATATTTAACAACATGATCAAATATCTCTAAAAATCTTTCCAAGTTCGAAGTCATGGATGCATCCCATGCCGTTATGCCCATCTTAAGAACAAACTTAGATGCCATTTGAGTCCAAGGAAGGTTAGTTAGCGGATAACCAAGGCATGCGGGTGCCCTTTTGATGTATGGTTGCGGTGTCTGGAAGGCCATTTGATATATGACCTGAGATTTATTTGCTCCCCGGGACTGGGCGACAATCCCAGTGCATGGAGGCTATGAAGTGGGGCTGGAACATTATGATTATATACAACCTCGGGCCGTAATGTACCGTAATGCTAGGATAATTTTAAGGATTGGCCGATATTTAATGGTATGAGTATCATAATGTATTGTAATGATATCTTAATCATATTTAATTGTATTTAATGAATTATAACACCCTCCAAGTAGTCCAGACCGTCTTCGAAGCCTGTGTTCAACTGCTCCTTCGTTACAACGTTCGACGATGCAGTTGAAGCGGCCATGGACAACCATGCATCAGACATTGTCACTGGGGGCAAAAGCCAGCGCATGCGGAAACGACATGCGTCAAGCGCATGTCGTCCGCACTTGGTCGTGTCCTCGAATTAGTGATTGACAAAGGTGTCAATCACCTCTTTGGCACCTTTGTTTTTCCTTTGAAATTGCCCTGAAAAACAAAGGTTCCAAAACGGCGATTGACACCTTTGTCAATCACGGATCCGAGGACGCGACCAAGTGCGGACAACATGCGCTGGCTTTTGCCCCCAGTGTGTGTGCTTGCTGCTTGAAAAGAGATGCTCGACAGCCATGCTTACACCTGAAATACAGAGAATGTCACGTGCAATACAGCAAAGGATAGGGAAGTGAATTGCATGCAGCTGGGGAAACAAATCAGAAAATAGAGCGGAGGAAGAGGCAGTAACACACCTTCTACCAAGCCAGAATGTCGTCATCATCATCAGCCATCGGATAAATACTGCTGAAAAATACTTGCAACTCCATCTGGGTCCTCTCGCATACTGAGAAGTGTTTCCCAGCAACTGCACGACGAAACATGGCACTGCAAAGAAGATGTTACGGAGCCGAAAAACCGGCAAAATGGTTGATTGCCTACCGTACTTATCCGTGTTCTTCGGCGACAGAAAACGTCGAAGTAGGCATTCATCCAGAACACCGGAAGTCCCAGCGGCGAGGGTCGAACCCGAGGATTCTACATGATGGCTCAAAAGTATAAAACTCATATTTTACCTCTCAGCCAGAACTCTATGTAGGAATGTAGGCAGGAGTGCTCAGATCATTTGGGCTTAATCTTGTGATTAAATACACCCATCATACTGTAATGTAATCGTACTGTAATGTAATTAAATCAGACATATTCCTAAGGTATAATATTATGCCCAGCCTGTATTTAATCATAATCCTGCTATTAAATATAATTATAATCAAATGTATTCATAATCTTAGCCAGCCTTACTATGAAGCATGAGACACCATTGAGAGATTTTATCCTTGATGAACTCATGGACTAAATGGGTCGGTCCAATGATTACAGTCACATCAAAGAAGATTTGGCTAAAATTTTCAGAGACTACGTCGAGAACTGCGACTACAAAAAAAATCAAACCAGCCAAGCATACTGTGCGAGCGGCAAGATTTGCCTATTGATATCTGATTGCAACTCTCGTCGGGAGCCCTGGAGAGCCGGATTTTTCAAGGATATCAATGACTTAGATGGTTTCCCAGAAGGAGACAAACAGGACAACCAAAAGTCGTGGATGGATACAGAATTGGTGGAGAAATGGGCGTGACGGCCACTCGGAGTTGACAAAATGTTGCCATCAACTCATCAGTCTGCCTCCAAATTTGGCACAGACCAGCATCGGAGGTTGTACTTCCTACCCCAAGCCCAAATTCTTGAGACAGTTGAGTAGACAGTATATGAATGGCTGGCTACCTAGGGTGGCCGGGTTCCTGGTCTCTGATAGTAACCACCATGAGAAAGTTGCACGTGTCCACCACAGATTTTGGCGGGTATCGAGCTGAACGCATGATACATGGCCGGACACTGGCCAGTTTGCGGTAGGCATATATATCTGATATACACAATCACAGGCTGGCCTGATTTAAGTTGCCATTGCAAATCTGGAAGGGTGGAGGGCCGCGGGGAAATCTGCCGAGACCAAACATAGAGACACAGCCACATAGACTTCAATGCACACCAGAAGTAACGGGCCGATTTGCAAACTGAAAATTGTATGAGAGCAACAAGGATGCATTCCGAAAATGATCTGCTCAAAAAGAACTGCTCAAGTGCGCGAGAGAGGCAAAGATGAAAAATTGTAAAAAAGAAAGACACCTGGCGGTATTCGAACGCAACCGACGATTGGCACCTAATTACAAAGCATGAACACAGCCACTATAATTTCAGAGATTTTGAAGCGGATTTAAAGGACAGCCACTATTATGCATTCAACACAGCCACTAATTACAATAGCACAGCCCCTATTTTGCATTGCAATCTTGAGCTGAGACACTTTTCACCGAGGCCTGAAAAACCTCATGTTGATTGATTAAATAACGATTACCATAAGTACTCGTAATGAACATACGAGCAACTCACAGGTGGTTTTGAATTTAGCGGTACAAACTGATGCGGCTTCAATCATCGACCTGCAATATGCGGCGTGTTTCAAGCATACGGACGGGATGCGCAGGAGATGCTGGCGAGCCGGACAGGGGGAGGACAGGACAGGAATCATGATCAAAAATACCACTGTTTACACTGATACAATTAACCGTTCTTTAACGAGATGCTCCTCGTTCGTGTGCGACTGTTGTGGTTTCATCCCCATGTAGCCACATCTCCATCCTCTTCTCTCCTCTGTCGTGCTTCACATGGTATTGTCATACCCCGTTTGCCCATCAGTACCCAGGGACTATTTGAGTTCAACCATGGCAGGAGCCCACACTGTAGGTTTTAGACCATACGCCGATGTAGTCAACAGTGACCCTCTGCAAAACCGCAGAGGTCTCGAATAAATTGCTACGTACTTATACACATAGGGGAGTCATACATACAGAAGGAGATAAGTAAATATGACGCGGGAACACAAGGAGAATGGCGCGCAAATTAGTACATACGAGTCAGAACGAAGGAACCATGAGGGAGTACAGTGCGCAAGACTATGTATGAGTCGTTTCCATGAGGAGGGTGAGTCTGGATGAGTAGAGTGGTCAGTGGGAATGATCAACACTCGTATAGCCAAGAGGCAGTGTGCCAGTGATTCGGTTGTTACTCCAACACACACACATCCCATTCCGTCAAGTTTCCGCGGAACCCAGCCCCATTCGGCTGTTCAACACCTGGTTTTCCGTATCCGCACTCTTACCAAAATCCATCGCTCATTTGGGTTTCTGTCCTTGGCCCAAGAGGGTTCTCCCCTTCCTCATCCTCTCCAATTGTCCTCGATTTTCAACTTCGAATGACCGCCGGCCATGTAAAAATTCAACGGGGATTCCGAGGCTCGTGGTAAAGAAACGAGTCCCGTGCCCGAATTCTTATCCCGATCCAGATACTCGGGCTTCTCAACAGCTTTCCGGATCCAGCCGTAGACACGCAGCACAGCGCAGCACCTGCCGCAGGACACGTACGACGCGGCTTCTGTATACTGCGGCCGCATATCCCTTTGTACAGCTGCGCCTTTCAGCTTAAGAGCGAACATTTGCGTTCTTCATTCCGTTTATTCCCGTTCATCCCCCTCACAACTGTTGACATCGGAGCTTTTCCCTTTTGCCCGCAATTCGTCCGGAGCCTGCAGGGTCCTGGACACGAAATGGACACTGGATTTCAACTGCAACAGATTCAAGTCTTGGAACCATTCTTGCTGTGGTACTCGGCATCGTCCGTCTCAAGCCTGGTGCTCTCATTCAACCCACAGATATATATTCACTGTTTTGTGCTATCTGAATGCTCCGGGGGCCGCTCAATATTCGGAAAATGCGAGCATGCAGATCAACACACTGCTCGTGGGCTACAATTGACCATCAAACCTTTCAACTGGCCTAGATTGAATTCATCCTTTGAACCACATATTCGACGGGAGTGTTGTGTCAGCTGTCATCCGTCCTTTTTCTTTCCTACCAACTTCTACTGATGTGCTCGCAGCGAGAACATCCGTTGTTACCTACTCGTGGCTCCACAATGTGCCTCCCCCGTTCCTAGCGCATGGAAAACTACTACCCCCAGTGTGAGTGAATCTCCTTCGCAGTCTAACATGAACTATCCCAGAAGTTCTCCGGGACGGGACGCAAATCCTTGATCACGCTCGGGAGAATGAAAAATAATGTACATGCTCCTGTGAATGGCGAGAGTGAGTCTCTCCCACCCTGTGCCTGACCAAATCTTTGGGATGTATATGTACCCATCATATGTTGAATAAAGAACACTTTATAGACTGTGTACTGTAGATACTTGTACCGTAGCAACCGTCACGGTGTCACGATGAGGTTGGTTGCTTAACTTCATACCATGACATGCAAAAAAATATTATTTGTTGGCCCAAAATGACCTTGAGAAATGACGAGAAATCCTTGAAACCTCTCCCCTGATTGATTTTATGGTGGATTGGACTTGAGAATCACATCTACAGTCAAAATCTAGCTCATGTTTAATTTTTCAGTTGTCGAAATTTCAACCATCACAGTGAAAATTTGGCTGGTTGCATTGCCCAAACCCGCTTATGGTGTCACGGTGGGTCGGGTGGTTGCTACGGTACAAGTATTTACAGTAGATGATTGTTTTATCTGTTCCACCAACATGCCGGAGCGAAGCGAAGGCATATCTTGTTGGTGAAAGTTAGATCAACGGACGAACCATTCGGAGCATGCGCGCGCGGTTTTGGGTTGCGGATATGCACGCAACAGGGGATGATTCGGCTTCGACCTCCAATACACGGAGTGTTCTTAGTCTCTGGCATACAACGTGTAGGAGCAGTCGAGTGATAGGGCAGGAATCTCTGCCCGCCATCTACCCGGCCTCGAGGAGTACGAGCGCAGCTAACACAGGAAGGATAACCAAATAATTCGAGCTGGAATACTGGAAAGATACGCAGAAAGTACTTACAATAACTTCTGCATATCTGCAGGCCCAGGGCAGAGAAAGCATTCAAAAAACACTGGAAAGATATTCTAATCTAAGAATATCTTCTGAATGCCTTCGGCATATTTTGAATAATACCAAGGCCGAGTTATGCAAAAGTTATTGTAAATACTTTTCCAATATCTTTTCCCTATTTTGGCCTGGGTTATCTGGTTATTCTCCCTGTGTAACCGGAAAATGAAAACAAGAAACCAGACGCTTGGCATCCGTGCTACTGCCCCGCCCAGATACGTACCCTCCTGCCGGTCTCCAGCGATATCGATATAACGGGAGAGTGTGTTGCATTTGCCAATTCTAAGGCTGCAGGCTCGAAGTGACGAACGAATCACTGGAAAAACGGGCATAACGGGGAGAGGGATTAATTAACAAAGAACGAATAACGAATAACGAGCGGAGAAGGGGCTTTGTGCACGGTGGCAACAGCTGCTGGAGAAGAACGGGGTGCTTCCCTCTGCGTCCACTGCAATCCTCGCTCGAATCCGCACCCCACAGCTATTCATGCAGCCCGATGAGTCTGCAACACCCGACTCGCCCGGTCGTCGCACGCGCACCAACCCGTCCGCGGCTCTGCCGATGCAGAACAGCCCGCACGCTCCGAGTCCACAGTGCGCGGAGAAAGGAGATTACCGCACGCGCGGGTACCACCCCGCCGTCGCGTCCCCATTCACAAGCCACCGCACCCCGCAAACGCCGCATGCCCGCCCTGCACACGCCGCACTCCGCTTGCTCCGCGCCCCCAGCGGCACCCGCGTCCCGCTCTCCATCCACACCGCGCGCCTACGCGGCCCCCTCCCCGCCCGCGCACTGCGCACCCCGCTGCTCCGCAAGCCGTGGGCGCCCCGTACACGCCGCACACTGGCCTAAATACGGCTTCGGGCGCCGAACGACGAGCTCCGAACACCTCGAATGAGGAGCTCCGAACACATTGAACGACAGGCGTCAAACACATCGAACGATAGGTGCGAGATGCGTATCGCACTCGTATTCGTCCGCCTCCGCCTCCGAGTCAGTCCGACTCCATGCCGCCACCTTGGATTCGGAAGCGCGTGCGACCTGCGCATCGTCCCGCACCTACGCCCAACCTACGCCCGACCAGCCGACGCGCAGGCGGGGGCGGGAGGGAGGGGCGAAGACGATACGCACGGTACCGCAACAGCGCAGACGTGCGAAGTGCGCATTGTCGCGAGCCTACGCCCGATCAGCTGCTGCGCGCACGGGGCAGGCGGGCGAGGGACGCCTCGGAGTCGGATGTGTGCGTGAGCGGCGTATCCTTCGAGCCTACGCACGATCAGCCGATGCGGCGGGCGGGCGGGATGAAAGCGGAGCGGGGGACGATACGCGCTTGACGGGAGCGCGGTGGAACGACGCGGACGTGCGAAGTGCGTGCGATCGTCCCGATCGGCCGACGCAGGGCGGGGGGGCGGGCGGGGCGAGAGGGCGAGACGTGAATGATATGCACATCGCCGCAAGGACGCGGACGCGCAAAGTTCGAGGTGCATATCGTCCCTTGCCTACACCCAATCAACCGACGCGCGCAGGCGGGAGGGAGGGACGAGGGCGATCCGCACCTTCATAGAAATTTACAGCTCTTCCTTCACCCATCGCGAAACCGCGGCCGCGCCGACGTGCCCACCGCGCAGCGCCCTCCACCCGCCGCACCGACGCGCCGCTCGCCGCTCCTCCACGGACACGCGGGAGAGGAGGAATCAGAAGGGAGGGGGAGAAGAGGCGAGCACGGCGTCTGTGTACTATATACCACCGCGTCCGCCATCCAGCGTCCCAGCCCCATCCGAATCATGGACATGTGGCGCGATGGCTTCGCGAATCACGAAGGAAATCGGCGCGTCCCCGCGCGCGTGGTGAGATCGCGCGAGGATGGAATGCGGGCTGGGTCCGAAGTATAAGTGTACGGATGTGCGCGAGGGGAGGAGGGACACACACTCCCGGCCGTGCGCTTCCTACATCGAGTGACCGCGCTCAAAACTTGAAGTATCCCACCAGTGCAAGTTGTCGTGGGAGCAGTGTGTATCCCCAATAGCGCTAGGATAGCCACCCGAGATGGAAGGACGCTGTGGAAGGGTAGGATGGACCGCCGGTCGTCCTTTCCCTTTTCCCCATTTCTTTATGTAGGCTTTGCATCGGACATCGGACCCGTTGTTTGTTCCGTAGGTACACATTGCCAAATAGAACCTCTTCTCCTCTGAGCCACCATCTCCGACGCGCCCAGTGACCCAAGCGCTCCACCGCGAGCACGGCGCCAGTGAACACAATACACCAATGACTTGGATTATCACCTCTACCGAGTCCTATCGAGCCAGAGCCGTACTTCACGCCTACACGGCACTTTTCCCCGCACCACCCCGACTTCCATTCTACGCGTCTACGACATTCCTGGGACCTATCTCCATATTTCTCCTTCACCCTTACTCCCCATATCCCGGACGACCGACCCATTTATCTGTCTACCAGCCCCGAACTCCGTTCTGCGACAACGCCGCGACCAATGGAGGCGGTGAGCTTCGGATGAGTTGGGTAGAGCGGTACGTCACCGTACGTGTACCAGACTTGGATGCGACTGATATCGGTGGTGCGTTCTTCTTGCGGACGGCGGCGAGGAAGGCTTCGCGACTAGGGAAGCAAACAGGTCAGACGAAGACGCAGGCGAGGGGCGGACGCGGACACACCTATAGTATGTATCTCTCGTATCGAGCCACGCAGCCTGGGATTAGGGCGGACCCAAAAGACGTATGCGACCATACGCGGAGGATTCCTGGATCAATGGCTGCACTCAGATGGGGGCGCGGTCGGGAGCAGGACGTCGAAACTTGTTCGACGGTGGGCGGGCACAGGTGGTGGGCACGTGAAGGGCGTGCTCGTCCCGCTCCTGGGCGCTGTGCTGTTTGTTCGGATGTCGTGAGCGCACTGGAAAAATGCGCATCAGTGACTATGCCTTGTGACTCTTTGTACCCCGGTAAGTTAAAGGATCTGTCTACGAGAGGTACCTTGATTTTAGGCCAAATGCGTTCGAAGCGGAAGCGTTCGAAATATAAAAATCTGGGCAGCTAAATGCAGGGTTCACTCGTACTGTCCCGGACACCAAAGCTGGTGTGCTTCCTCGAGCGTTGAAGACGGATAGAAGACACTAGTACTGGTTGTCTCCCTCTCCAGCTGCTGTTCTGAGGGATTTGTACACATGAGCTAGTGCGCTGGGGCAATATTGTCCTCAGATATATTGAGGATTTCAAAGTGGCCAAGCGAGCAGAGTAGGGACGCTCAATTCTTGGGTCGGTCAGGTCGTGCGTCCGCACAAATAATAAATATTCGAACTCCGACTCTGACCCACTATTAATCTGTCGTCGCTTCATCCCATATCTGAGAGGACAATATTTAGTGGCTATTTAGTAGAAAAGAATGGGCTTGTAATAAAGCCTGCACGAGAACTTGATATGTCCTAATGAATAATGCAAACAATGAACGAGAACTTGGAAAAAGAAAGATCTCTCTGAATCCAGGCCTCGACAACTGACTAACAAGGCTCCTTGACTTAAATTTTGCTATTCGGGTGAGACCTGGGTTTAGAGCCTTGTCAGGGCCACATTATCAATGATTTTTCAGTGAGAGAGCCGGCCAGCCGGGTCTAGCGGAGTTTGAATATCCATTTATTTCGAACGAACAACCGACCTCAGAATTGAGCATTCCCAGTGTTTTTTCAGGACCGAAATTCGAGTCTTCTTTTTAGAGCGAATCGGGGAATGGGTTCCGCAACGATTTAGCAAATGTTGCAAGACACAGACACATAAAAGACACGGAAATTCAACGCAAAGTACATTGTCAACTCAAAAGGTCATTCATTCACAACAATATACGTCTCGTTAAGATATTCGCCGGAATGTTGAGTATTGGCCGCCGAACCTTTCCGAAACCAACACCATCGTTTTCAGATACATACAACACGTAGTCGCAAAAGCTCGAACATTACAAATCGATTCCGAATGCGCCTCGGTCATAAGTTCCGTGAACTGGTCCTACCGACTCAAAGAGTGATGGGGATGCAGTTGATCGCGATGAGCCTGCCCCACGCCTGCTCGGGCGCGTCACAGGTGACCGAAGTTCCGCCGCTAGCAGTGCACGTCAGCTTCTCAAAAGGATAGCATAAATTGCACCCACCAGTTGTTACCGATGACGGTGATGGGGCTGCAGCCCAAGCCGACGGGGACGTCGAGGCCGGAGAGGTCGAGGCCGAGGAGGGCAGCGACCGCAGAGACGGCGCTGCTGCTCGAGGACTGGACGCTGCTGCAGCACTGGTTCGAAGTGGGCGGCGTCACCAGGGGCGTGGTGGTGGGGATGGCGGCCGCAAGAGTCTGTGGGTCAAGATTAGTAGCAGAATGAGTTGAGACGTTGCAACTTACGATGAACACCGAAGTGACAACGATGGAGAGCTTAAAGAACATGTTTGAAGGCTTGTCAGAGGGCTTGAGATGCAGTGGATTGTATTCGAGTAAAGATGCAGAGAAATTGCTGCTCCCTTTTATGCGAATCAATTGCGCAATCATTCGAGGCAGTGGAAAGAGAAGTGAGGTATAAGAAAGGTGGAGCGGTGGAGCCGTATGGTAGGGTCTCTGGGAAGCGGAAGGAGAAAACGACCGGAGAGACTCGGAGGCAATCAATCGTGATTCGTGTTGAAATCTCATATCGAGCAGCCGCGACACCGGAGAAGCTTCAACGGAGTGGAGTGGTGGAGCCCATGGATGCTGATGGTCGAAGACAAAACTTATCCCGGATGATCTGGCCCGCGTGCAAGTTTCGAGAATAGACGCCGAGCAGATCGTTCCACATCAACTCGTGGGGTCGGTAATACAGGGGTCGAAATGCGGGAGTTGGTAACGTCATTAAATCCTGAGGTAATCGAGGAAAAAGTCACAGAATTAAATCCCCGTAGATCTCGCACTTCCAACGTGTGGTGCTGCTGGGAACGTTGTAGATGTATGGTAAACTCCAGGCGCGTTCGACTTGAAGAGCAAAGGAAAAGTGATACTCATCATGGGTTTCGATAGACAGATAGATGCACCTGGACCGACGGAGAATGTTTAACTTCAGAGCTCTAAATAAATGCGCTGCCACGTTGAAGATAGGCGCCATACTGCGGCTGAAAGGGTCCGAAGGAGGTAACGTAGCCCAGGAAGATGGCGCCCGCATTTCCTTCTTCCAATCCAACAGCTGTGAAGTTGCTACGCTAAGGAATCGGAACCCTCCATGGCGATTACACACGGGCATTGACTCCGGACATCGGGGACTTGAGATTTTTAGTTCCAGAGGAAGACAACGAGGAAGATTTCCTCGCTCCTGGACCTGTTGTCTACGTGGAGAAAGCGTGGACATATTTGACGTTCAGCCACAAATAGGATCCTGCCCGTGATGTGGAGTGAAATCGGACGAAAATTTGCCCACAAAGCTAATGACGTCGTAGATCTTTGAACCAGAGCATAGAAGGACGACCATGAGTGAGAGAGATGGATTTCCGTAAGACCAGTCTGGTGGCGCCAGAGAAATTGAGATAGGGATCACGATTGTAGTGGGAATATGCCGGGATTACCGCGGGGCAAACGAATGCCCGATTTGAGTTCGGGGGCCGAGGTTACGGGAACCGCCTAGAACAAACGGGAGTTGTCGAGACTTGATGTCGGCACGGGGACCGGAAACCGGGGCTTATGCCTAGTTACATTTTCGTGGTGAGAGCAACCAGTGAATTTCCCAGCCAAGCGGTTGCGAAGTTACACCTTGCGACGCATATGCTGTTATTGTATTAAGAACGTCTAAATAGATTTGTGAGGATAACGTACCTCAGCCATGTGGACACGAAAATGCATGGGTGGACACTGGGAGTAGATTCCGTACGGGATTGACGGAGCAAAAGATTATAAGACAAAGCCAGTTGCCTGTGCCAACGTTGAAAGTTCTTAGTTTGATCGTTCGAGTGCACGCCTGAATGAGCGCGAGGGGGCGGCCAGTGAACACGTTGCGGCAGGTACTTTTGGAGCTGCATATAGTTTGAGTGAGACTGTGGAGGTCGAGCTAGGATTGTGTTCCAAGTCTGGAGAGCAGTCGCAATCGCACGCACATCCAAGGAGTGATGGTCCTGCGTCAACGCGGGTAGAGCGCCGTTGCGCAAGCGACACGCTACCCAATCAAATCCGATGGAGGCCTCCTGGACAGGAACGACGGGCGAACGGCCCTGAACAACAGGCAAACTCCACTAGACCTCAGTACACGCCTAGGCCTGTCCTGGCAGTGCCCAGTCCACCCACGGCCCGATCGATCTTCTCATTTCGCTTGGCTCCTCCGCCTCGGATCCGCGCCCCGCGGAGACGGCGCTGCATACGATGGCTGCGCGCAGGCAGCGTAGGGCCAGAGTCAGCATTAAACGTTCTTTAACGAGATGCTCCTCGTTCGGAATCGTATGCGACTGTTGTGGTTTCATCCCCATGTAGCCACATCTCCATCCTCTTCTCTCCTCTGTCGTGCTTCACATGGTGTTGTCATACCCCATTTTTCCATCAGTACCCAGGGACTGTTCGAGTTTAACCATGGCAGGAGCCCACACACATCCCATTCCGTCAAGGTTCCGCGGAACTCAGCCCCATTTGGCTGTTCAACACTTGGTTTTCCGTATCCACACTCTTACCGAAATCCTTCGCTCATTTGGGTTTCTCTCCTTGGCCCAAGAGGATTGTCCCCTTCCTCATCCTCTCCAATTGTCCTCAGTTTTCAACTTCGAATGACCGCCGGCCGTGTAAAAATTCAACGTGGATTCCGGGGTTCGTGGTAAAGAAACGAGGCCCGTGCCCGAATTTTTATCCCAATCTAGATACTCGGCCTTCTCAACAGCTTTCCGGATCCAGCCGTAGACACGCAGCACAGCGCAGCACCTGCCGCAGGACACGTACGACGCGGCTTCTGTATACTGCGGCCGCGTATCCCCTTATTTTCATCTCGCCTCGCCTCGTCGCATCTTCTGCATCTTCTGCATCCGATTCCACCTCGGTGCAAGGAGCACTCACGCGCACGGAACATAATGCGTACTGCAAGGCCCACAGTGAAAAGGCCTCAGGAAGAACCCAGATGGCGGCGGAGACGCACAGCGAGTAGTTTTAGTGAATGGGCAGTGTGAACAATATTAGCAGCCATGTAAACTCACCAAAATCTTGTTGCGGACTTCGGGGCGTGTGGATAGGAGGGATAGACCCACACAGCCAGCTCAGAGCCAATGTTCCGCCCAGTAGGCGCTTGTCCAGCGTGCCGGTCGCGGTGACGGGCCTCAGTCGGAAGAGCCTTCCGCGGTGATTCGATCGGCGTGATCCGCTCGGCCCATAAGTTTGCCGACTTGCCGGTTTTCCCTCGCTCTTTACCCCCTGCAGCTTGCATTCTGTTGCATGCAGGTTAGTTTAACATTGATTCTCAACAGGTAGGAACAGCTATTCGGTTTTGATAATATGTATGCAACAAATCTTTGGTGTGATGGCCATTGGCTTCTCGGAGTGCACGGATTCTAAGTACCCTGCTGAGGTCCGTAATTACTGCTGCTGCGTAAATACCGACGACAGGTGTCGTACAGAGGAAGTACAACTAGGGACCACGAATACGAAGCCGCAGGGCGAGATGGAAGTCCCGACTCGCGACTCACGACTTACCAGAGTGGTTCCTCGTGCGGAGGCAATGCAATCCCTTTCCGCGGATTTTTAGCAACTTTCCTAGCTGTTTGAACCATCGGACAGTTGGGCCTTTGTTGATACCAGCAATCACCGGTGCTCGGATCGTTGTCGGCTGCGACTGGCTGGTATCAAGTGAAGTGCCCAGGGGATGCCGAGATTTGTTCACCTTTGTAACAGTTCATCGCTTTGAAGTTTGGACTCTTCCAGAGGTTCTAAGGGTAATTACCTGAACCAGAGGATAAATACTATCTTGGCCAATCAACGACTCCGTCTCGTGGAAACAAAACCCACTGGCAAGCACAGGTTAGGATACTATTAATGTGCATTATTGGAATCCGAAATGCATCGAGGCTGAGAAGAGCCTGAGGGTGCAAAAGTTTCCGGAACGCGAAGTTTTGGCCACACAAACAGTTCCGACAACCAAAGATCCACAGAACACGTCGTTATAAAATCTCAAAAACTACAAATCCATTCCGAATACGCCTTGGTAAAGAGTTCCGTGAAGCTTTCTTCCTTTCACACCGACTCCCTCAAACGGTGATGGGAATGCAGTTGATCGCGATGAGCCTGCCCCACGCCTGCTCGGGCGCGTCACAGGTGACCGAAGTTCCGGCGCTAGTAGTGCACGTCAGCTTCTCAAAAGAATATTCGACATAAATTGCACCCACCAGTTGTTACCGATGACGGTGATGGGGCTGCAGCCCAAGCCGACGGGGGCGTCGAGGCCGGAGAGGTCGAGGCCGAGGAGGGCAGCGACCGCAGCAACGCAGCTGCTGCTCGAAGGCTGGACGCTGCTGCAACACTGGTTCGAGGTGGGGGGCGTCACCGGGGGCGGGGTGATGGGGATGGCGGCAGCAAGGGTCTACAGCGGCGCATGAATTGGTAAGGCTGCGAAAATAATGCGAGGGCGGGAGGCTTACAATGAGCGCAGAAGCAACAACGACGGAGAGTTTGGAGAAAATATTTGAAGGCTTGCGAGAGGGCTTGAACTAAAGAGGGAGGAGTTCGAGTGAGGAACGGGGACAGATGGTGCGTCCTTTTGAATGTTTTTTGGGATGTTCCGTCGGAAGAGGAATTCCCTGTGTTGAACGACCAATGGACTGTGGAGCAGTGGAGCTACTGGACAGTCCGAGGCTGGGCCAGACCGTTCGGAAAATGCACCCCAGGCTCAAGCGTCGGATTCCAACAGCTCCCTATTGAGCATCAATGAGGATGAATTTTAAAAGGAAACCCGGGACGAGGAGGTACGGATCATACGGGCTGCCGTCGGATCATACCGGATCATGGATGTCAATCTCTGCCTCCGCGACACCACCACCGCACGAGTATAATATACCCCCCTCCCCAAATCTCACCAACTGCAAAGCCTCGACTTGGATCGACTCGATGCTAGGCCAATCACTGTCAGACTCGCCCGGATACGCGTGCATTTGACCTTTGTCGAAGGCCTCAGTGCCAGTACTGAGTGCCCGACGCCGCGCCGTCACCGCCGGCGAAATTCGAATGTCCAGCAAATTTGAAATGACATGCGCCCAGTTAGCTCTAACGGTTGTTTCGACAGGGAGCTAATCTGGATCCGTAGGAGAACTACTGGTGAGCAAACCACTCCGAAAGGGCCCTGAATGGACATGACAAGAAACCCCGCTGTACATCTTACTGCTCGGGCGAGAAACCCGACCTCCGTCCGAGCCTGGAGCGGACCTGTTGGTGGCGTGTGGGTTGACACCATGCAGACGATATCAGAAGAGCCTATAAAAACTCCTGAAAGCCTGAATGCGCGGAAATCGTGGTTCGGATCGAAATCCCTCGCTGCGTATTCCGCGGAACTTGCTTCATGGAACGTTTGTGACCTCGCATGTGTCTACGTCATTTGCCTCTACGTTTTGTCCGATTCTGTCAATTCCACATCAAATCCAGGGCTGTTGGTGGCTGAACGTCGACCCTCTGGATGATGTCCTCGGTTACGTGAATGGCTCCGGTGAGATTCTAATCGCTATTTTGGCCGCTTGGAATGAAGCATCATGCCCGAGAGCCGGACATAGCGTCGAGGCGGGTCTAGTCTCGCATCCTCGCGGAACCTGCACTTCTCGTGGGGGCCTGGGAGCGAAGGAAAGACACTGCATTCAGCGGCCCAATAGCCGCAGCCCGTGGAGCGTGGGAGAGCTTTGGGCGAGCTGCAGTTTATATACGGCTTGCCGGCTGCATCTAGACGGCCCCTGCCGAGATTCAGCGAGCCTGTAGCCAGGCCCTGTTGCTAGGTAACGCTAGCCCGCTTCGTTTGCCGAGCTCTGCCCAGCCGGCTATCCACGGCTAGGCAGACGGCTCTAAGCGGCTCGCCACACTGGCCGGCTGCGTTCGTCCAGCGCCTGCTGTGGCTAAGGGACCGCTGAACGCAGTGAGATGGTTCCTCTGTAGGCTCACCTCGGCCTCCTTGGGTATGTCAGACCCTTAAATTACATATGACGGCAGAGTAATTAATTTCACTTCAGAAGTTCAGAATTTCTCCATCCGGGATTCCGTTCAAAGAGGAATCTGTTTGATCAGTCAACTCGTAAATGCAATCATGGAGGTCACTTTACGGAAGCTCATCGGTCTGAAAGTCCCCGGTCAAACCTCGATTGCTGGAGCGAGGAATTCTGGCTTTTCCCTAACGATCATACATTCTGCTACACCAACCCCCCCATGATTGTCTTGGGCGTTCAAACTTCACAGGGTCTTGCCGTCCCTGAATGACCTCAAGATCCCCGCAAGATCCCCGAGTCCCCATGACGTTGTCACCTGCGCTGTATTACCCTCCCTCCGCCCACAACGACTTGACGTGAGACGACATATGAATGGCTATTCCTGAGGCCAATAGAGCCAGCCAGCCCTCGCGCTCTCATAGACGAAGGCTCCACCGCTCCACTCGTCTAACAGATTCCTGGCGTCGTGGCTGGTCGACATGAGAGTTCGACAGAAATCACAATTAGACCTCGTCTCGCCGGTCATTTGGTCCCTGCGCTTACCGCAATCTTACCAGGGACCCTGCTAGGCGACTCCACCGCTCCACTCTCCTGATACCGGAAGCGCTCGAACGCAGTCTGGAACTATTGTGCAATGCATTCCACATTCAGCGCTAGCCGCGGGCGGAAGTGCATAAAAGGTGCCTTGTCCTGCCCGTACTTCCTCACTCGAATACACCCCTCTGTATCCAAGCATCCATCAAACATGTTCTCTAGGCTCTCTATCATTTTCACTTCGGTGCTCATCGTACGTCGCGTAGCCCGAGCGCATTCACGCTGCTAATATCCGTCTGCAGACCCTTGCTGCCGCCATTCCCAACACCACGCCCCCGGTGACCCCCCCGACCTCGAACCAGTGCTGCAGCAGCGTCCAGTCGTCCAGCAGCAGCGCAGTCTCCGCGGTCGCGGCCCTCCTCGGCCTCGACCTCTCCGGCCTCGACGTCCCCGTCGGCTTGGGCTGCAGCCCCATCACCGTCATTGGCAACAACTGGTCAGTGCTAATTTATGTCGAGAATTTTTTAAGAAGCTCTGACGCGCACTACTAGCGGCGGAACTACGGTCACCTGCGATGCCCCCGAGACGGCGTGGGGAAGCCTCATCGCCATTAACTGCCTGCCCATCACCCTGTGACGGGTTCGACGAGACGGACATCTGTGCGAATGAATGGCGCCCGTAGTCGTAGTTGATGATGTACTGTCCCCTCTTATGAACAATTTTGTGTCTTTTAACAATTTTGTGTCTTTTGAAGTCTTGGAATCGTCGAGCAAGTATGCGGCAAAGTTTTCATTGATCGGGCCGTATTCAAGTGCTTGTAGAATTTATCCACTGTTTACTGTTTTGGACCTATATATAACGACCGCGACGACAACCACGCCGCAAGCGAGTTTCCAAAATTCAACTCCGCTGCACCCGCCCTTGCGCAATATGTTTTTTGAACCCGCCAACTCATTGCGTTGTTCGGCGATGCGGTCTGGCGCTGGACGGAGGAACAGACTGATTCAAATGCTGAAGGCTGGCGGAGTCGGACTGGAATTATTCAGATCAAGGCAGCGTCAAACTGGAGGGCCTACCTGCACTGCGATCGTGTAACTGCGCTTTCTGAGTCCTGGCGTGTGCACGCGGAACTATTGGTATCAGCCCCGCGCAGCGCAGCGAGTGTAATACGAGCTCCAGCGCGGGTCTAGGTGATTGTGAATAAATGATTTACAGCGGCCAGCACAATTCAAACGAAGCACGATGATCGAGATGTGAAGGATTCTGCGAGCCATCAATGACCCTGGGCTCCAACCAACAGAGTCAGGGGAATGGAGGCAAAGTAAGACGTAGTTTGGTCTCAATCTATGGACTCGGCCAGAAATTTCAAGTCAATACATATATGAGGACGAGAATGGCGAGCACGAGCACGTTACCCTCGGAAAAGCGTTAAGATCTTGTTGATTGAAATCATCTGAGAGTTCAAGTCAGTGCAAATTGGGGGACGTTGGTTGCATTGCTGACCAGGATTCAATTCGAGGTTGGTGGCTGGTGTAAGCGTCGGATTGGCGGCCTTCGAGGAATATGTCCGAGCCCTGTGCGCAATCGGTCATCGTGGATGCGCGAAGCACGAATCGGCGCGTCCGGAGCCCCGCGTGCGTGGTGGGATCACGCGAGGATGGAATGTGGGCTGGGTCCGAACGCGCGCGGAGAGAGGGGGACATGCACTATGGTCTGCTTCCCATCATCAAACGTCCGTGCTCGCAGTATCTCGATCGACCAGCGCAAGTCGTCGCGGGAGCGTACGCTATGCGGCGCTTGCGCAACCCGATACGCAGCGATTGGTTAGCCCACCAAGATGGAACGACGCCGCGACCAAGGGGCGACGAGCTTGGTTTGCGATGAGATGGGATGTGGTGGGTACGGCAAGGACGGCGAGGAAGGGGTACGTGTACGCGTACGTGTACCATACTCGGACGCGACGGTTATCGGCCGTGGGCTCCTGTGTTGCGGCCCTATATCTCTCGATCAGTGGGAGACGCGGGCGAGGGCGGGGGCGGGGGCGGACGCACCTATTGTTGGTGATTTAGCTGAAGCTTTAAGCTTGACACTTGCGCTGTTAGGCGACTGGGTAAAAACTCGTAAGGTGCTGAGGCTAACTACTACAGCTTATATACCTATTACTATTGTATCTAGAATATTCTACTTAATTCTGAGTCCTTCAGTTGCTGACGGAGAAAGCTCGGGCTGACTGATGTCGGCCGATCGGATCACTAACTGTGATGCGGCCATCAATCTCCAACACCTATAGATAGTATCTCCATCTGTGTGTTCCACCGATCGGCGAGGAGGCGTGGTGTGAATCGCGTCGTGCATCGACTCGCAGGACTGCGTAGGAGCTTAGCAAAGCGCGAAGAGTGCGGACACGCAGGGCGGGCCCGAGGATCCGCGCAATACCCGGACGATTGCTCGAGAAAATGCGGCAAACGGCGGCGCGGGACGACGTGGCGGTAGAGTCAGTGGCATCGGCACTTTACAGCTGGTTTACGAAGGACGAAGCGGGTGTGCGATTGGGCCTCATGGCCGACATGGGATGAACGTGCGCGTCGGTACTCGCTCCGGATCTCTTCAAAGGCTTTGGCGTGGCGTCTTACTTGAGCTTGAGGCTCAACCGAGTTCTACGAGAACGAACCCAGAGGAAATTCCAAATTGAAGTCGTCGTCCGAGCGCTGGTTCGCACCGACGCTTAAAGTCGAGTTGATTGCAAGTCGTCGCAGAAGATAGAAAGGCGCATCAGTGGCTATGCGTGCTGCACAGCTTTCAGAGCCGCTTCGGCCATTCTCATCTTTCCGTCCGCTACTTGCAGCTTTGTTGCAGCTGCTACTAGTACTAGTACTAGTACTTGCTCCTCCATCAGGAAATCTGGGAAATAAGATTTGAAGTTGCGGTGATCACAACTTTCGGCAACATTGATCCGCCATTGCAATGCCATATATTGACTTGCGATTTGGCCATCAATGTTGCAATGATATTGTGAAGAATGCTATTATTGGGGAGGAGTTCACAAAGGTGCTACAAGAGTACCACAAAATTGATGCGCGATTGCAGCTTCACTCCAACTCAGGGGCGGCTTTGCGACTTGTTACAATGTTATTGTCGGCATATGCTAAACATGAAAATACGGTCGGATGCATACCGAAACATGATGTAATTAGTCTGCGGCTATGAAGTTTGTCGTTTGAAGCAGGGTGTGCAGGACAGAAGCAGGAGGCGCAGGAGGGACCGAGGAATTTGACCAAGTCCATTTGAAACTCCGCTCCGGCGGATCTCCCCGCCTATGTGTTTCATCAATTGTTCATCACAAGTTCATCGGCACATGCACGCGGTCTCCCAAGTGATACTTAAGAACCAAGAGATTGCCAACGGGCAACATCTTCTTTGCTTTCCCCCATCTTCCCTTGTCGCTTCATCCCTCTTCCATCCCCTCTTCCCGCAATATGGGCCTCTCTGAGCCTCTTTCGTTCTCCAAACATCAAGCATCGTCGATTCGCTGCATCAAGCTTCATGTTCTGAGTCAAGGCCATATCAAGACGTCAAAACAAGCCAAATTCAAGGCCTCAAGACTCCTTGAGAATTTAAACTTCAAGACCCACTCTCACAAGGCAATCCAAGATCATCGTCTGAAGGCATCAAGACTCCGCAAACGCACATCAAGCTCTTCTTTCTGCGGTTGGCGTCTTCGAGCGGGTTGTTTTTGGATGTATAACATATCGGTGCGTGCTCGGCATCTTCCGTATTCCCGTGATAACATGTTTCCGAGCAGCCCGCTCGTGTGTTTTGCCACATGTAGCCAGGATTTGATACGTAGATTTGCAATATATTTGTTTTCAATCCCTTTCCCTGTGATTTAAGTGTATCGGACTGGATTGAGGAGCAAAGAACGCTATACCCCCGGCCTACGGCGTGTTATGCAGTCCTCTCCAATCCAATACATCGTGTTATGTCGGTTGCGAGCATTGTGATGCCCCGCAATGATTGCGCACATTGCCAAAAGGGGGACCTGCACATAATCAAATCTGATGGATTGCAATGATGGTCACAATTATTGTGAAGATTGTGTCGCTTGTACGCATCGTAATGACCATATATGGCATTACAAGAAATTCCCGGATTCCCTGATGTCCTCCTCCTCTTTGGATCAACCTTTTCCGAACCGCTTTGTTCCGTGTCTGTCTGCTACGATCCAGTTACACTCCGAGTCGCGACCACGGCGAGCGGCAATCATATGAGTGCAGCGGGACGTGAGGCGCATCAGTGAATCTATATAAGAAAAGATGTATATAAGGAAAGACATAGTTTGTAGAGTCAAAAGGGCATCTGTGGGAACAGACAATGTGGACTTACACAGTGGGGGTTTTAGTGGGTATACAGCCATTGACATTGACAGCTAAGTCAGAAATGATAGACACCCTTGGATTTCCGAGCAAAGTTCGGGCCCAGCCGCGGCTGTGCGGCAGCGCCGCCACTTTTAGTTCCATCACACTATGTAACCACCGGTCTCCACAAAATTTGCTTTTACCGTATGATGTATCCTTTGCTGCGTGGGGCCGTGGAGAGCCCTGCCAGTGGCATATAAAACATAAACCACTGTTGAACCGTCCACTCTCAACCCACAACCACAGCGTCGTTTAATTCCTATAACGTGCACATGAACCCCCTTGGCCCTAATACAGCTTATCTTCTTGGCCTCGGCCCCATGCCTCCTGCTACGAATAAGCAAACAGCAGTGGCTCGCAGCAGTGCAGCCGTCAACAGCGGCATGTGGCGTCTATTCCCTGGCATGGTGTTATGAAGTGAGCATTGAGAGATAAGAGAGTCGTGTACGGTTGCTTTGTGATTGTGGAGTTTCGCTTAGGTTGTGATGCCGCATACAGCCGGCTCGGCCCGAACTTTGCTCGGAAATCCAAGGGTGTCTATCGTTTCTGACTTAGCTGGAATGATCCAAGAAATGGGATAGGATAAATTTTATTACAGCTGGAGTCCCACACTATAATACTTGTGCGTAATGGCATTTCCTCCCTGGACATCTTCCCCGGCACTAACTAGATTTATCTGGTAGACCCAGTGGATGACTTTTGGAATGCTTCTGCAGACTGAATTTCATTATCCCAAACGCTCCAAAAAAAAAAAAAAAAAGGAACAGACAATGTCATCCGCTCCACAGTTCCACTGATAATTGTCGAGATGTTGAATTTTATGTGATCGCTCCACTCCGCTGTTAGATTTCTATTTCTAAAATGTTGAAATGTCGAAAACTTGCTTCGTCAACCTCCAGCTGGTCTGAAGGTGGGTTTCGGATGGTACTGTAAGTCCAATGAAAGTTGCTAGGTGTGTTGGAGATATGAATTGAATATTTAACCAGCTGCCGACCAATGCCGACAATGAAGGTGCGACTTTTAATATAGACTCCTTAGCCGAATCGGGAGGCATTGATGTCTTGACTCCCAGCAACTGAAGGTGACGAAATCAATTCATGGTTGAATTGTGGCCATTGGGGCATGTCGCGGCGAGGAAGGGCAACAAATGAGTTCAGAAAATAAATTTGAGCACACACCAATCAGCCGACATTTTGCACCAAGGTTGATACAATAAAAAAATTAGAACGCTGGTTGGGCAGCGGCTACTTGAACAAGTCAACACTGTAATTGAATTTAATGAAGAAAATTCAAGCTATTATCCGCAAAAATTAAAATATTGAGGAATCAGTCAAAATAATTAAATATAAGAGTACCTATTCACACAATGGCGCAGTACGGGGAACTGGTATAGAACATAAAAGTAGTCATACATTGCGCACCGGCACCAGAGATTGTGAGACACACGAGGCGCGTACCATATGGCTTATGATGTCTGATCCCAATGCGGACGGATTTGGCCTCCATAACGCCAAATGTCTCATCACTGTGCAGACGAAACTGGTCTATGAAGACCGCCATGTACGATCCCCATTGATGACGGAAATGGCCAATCGGAGCTGATGTTGTATCCAATATGAGGACGGTTTCGGCCAAAAGTTACGATTTGCCCAAGTGTTAGGTGCTACAGTGAGGATATACGAAACACGGCAGCGCGACACATTACGAAAGCACGGCACATTAGTTCAGAATGTGTTCTAAATTTGAACTGCTATCAATCTTTCCATCCCACACAAGTCCCTTCAATAGCATTACAAGATACCTGGGCCTAACCCTAACCCCTAACCCCCTAACCCCTAACCCCTAACCCCTAACCTCTAACCCAAAACCCTAACAAACCCTAACTGCTAACCCGTGTGAATGTGCCGTGTTCGAGCCTATTTTTGGCCTATGTGTCGTGGATCCCTATGCATGTGCCGTGTTCTAAATGTGTCGTGCATGCGGGTTTCGTCTATCCCGGTGCTACAGTGGGGCAGACGCAAGAAAATCCCTTGGAGAGGCCATGGCATCCTCCGAGCACCCTCAAAAAGATTCTCCCGTGTTTCGACATCCAATCCAATATGCGGACAAAACTGGCTGAAAAACGGAGCTCCCGATCCTTATGCAGATGGATTCAGTGCAAAAATAATGTAGGGAAACATCCAAAATCCGGATTTTCGGATCGGACCTCTTTGAATTTCGACTCGCCTGACACACATGCACAGAAGCAGCGGGTCAGACACTGATTAAATCTGATTAGTCTGATTACCGAGCGTGCGGAGCCGGGGATGACTCAGCTGCTGGTGAGGTCTTCCTTATGTTTCGGTTTCACGCACGCGTTTGGGATTGGCGGCATCAGCTCGAAGACGTTGCAGGGAGCATATAATATCGAAGAGGCAAAATGCTTAAAAGGAATGTGGGGTAGAGCTTAAAGGCCAAAAGACCATGCACCAAGTGCGTTTTCATCAATGCACTGCCGATGTCATTGGTGTGTGTCGTGTGGCCATCGGGGAACCAAGGTACATAATCGAAATATCCGGCACTCTAATCTATACCGTGGCAAAAAATCATATAATGGCTGAAGTGAGGATTCAGAGTATGGACATTACTCTAGTATAAAAGTAGCAGGGGTAAAGATTCAAATAGGGGTTGATTCCTGTTTGGGCGGTCGGAACAGCCCGGCCCGTCATCCAAAAGTTGGTTCTACGTACACATTGGTCCAGCATCAGAGCCACGGTCTGGATGTTATAATGAACGACGATGATGATAACTGTCATAAGAATGATTACCCGCTGTCACCAGAGGTGTGGTTTTCCCTCAGAAAATTCAACTAAGCAGAAAGATTGAACTCTAATTCCCAGAGGAAACGTTTCGCAGCGTTCAGAGACGGCGGTCAGTACAACACTATAATACAGGTAACGTCCTGAAGTTCGTACAATCGTATCCCTCCGAAACGATCACTAGTTGTTCCCACCTGGGATGTCCTCGTTGACCTTCCTGTCGGCAACCTCGTTGATGGTGTTATCGTCCTGCTGTGGGACTCCACTATCGTTGGCAACCTGGTCCACTCCTACGTGACAGAAGATGCGGCGTTAGACTCGTCCAGCTCTCGGAAACAACTATAGGAATGTACCCTGATTTATATCGTTGTCAGCGGTGCGCTCGATGCCGTCGCCGGGCTGGGCGTCCTGTCCCAACTTGTTCTCGGCAGCTCCTTCAACTTTGTCGACGACGCCAGACATATGAATATTTGTTGGGGTGGGGGAAAGTGGCAGGTGTGAATGGGTGGTTGGGTGGGCTTTGGAAGTAGAAATGGGTCAATGTCGATTTATATAGCCAGTTTGATGAGTATTTTGAGACGCGTCATAAGCTAGGAATGAAGGTGGAGCACAATGAGCCGTCATCAACTCCATCATAGGTACGTATCCATCCAACCGCGAGGTTGAATTCCTTAGGCCAATCCTTAGGCGCATTCTTCCCGCTGGGAATTTTTAGAATCCAATCCATTTTCTTCCTGCCAGAGTGAACTTGGAACTTGGTTATGGAAGGTATGAACCGCTCGGCTCGTCCACAGTTGGTGAGTTAATCCTGCCGAAGATGATCGAACGTGAACGTTGGTGGCCAATATGCGTAGAGGTGGAGCATGGGCTAGTATGGGTGCCTGCAGGTGCCTGCAAAAAGCACAGGTATTGAATGCATTGATTGTTCTTGTTTGGCCGTCAAATACTGACGTTCCTCGTCATGTGACGCGATCAGGTTTGGCCTGCAACCACAACCATCTATTCTCCATTCCGCCAAAGGACCGATGTTTATCCCTTTGGAGGTTAGATCTCAAATCTGGCTAAAAAAAAAATTTGTCCGAACTCCTGGCTGAGGTCAAGCTCAGAGATTTGTCCGAATTATGTTCCTGGCTCGCGTCCGACTCAAATTTTGTCCGAACTTTGCCTCTAAGCCATTTTTTTTCTTCCATGCCTTACAACGCCTCGAAAAAGTCGTATAAAAATGCAATTCAAATCGTTCTGCTACCCAGTTGTCCTCTGGAAGCTCTGCAAGACTAATATCTGCCTTACCCTTGCGCCGCACTGTGTTGAGAGTTATGTCCACGACGCAGGGGACATCATGATATGTTTTTCCAGCCAAGATCCATTCGTCGGGATCCTACTGGGTCGAACGGAGGAAATGTTCCTCGCTGTCGCTAGTTATTTCGATGTCCATGGCTGAATGCGCAAGCAAATGAGTACAACAGGAGCAGTACAGGGTGATAAAAGGGTAGCTCCGCGGAGAATGCCACCCGAATGCCCCCAGAAACAAAATTTTATTGGGACACTGCATATTGTACATTGTCGTTGGTGGCCCTGGCCAGATATGGCAATTTTTTTAGCACTCCAATCAGATGTCCGAACGTTGACCCGACCTCGGGCGCAGCCATCACCATTGTCCGAACTTGTGATCTGACCTGCTGCTGCTCACCCTCTGATTTGTCCGAATCTGCCCCTAGCCTAGGTCGGCAGATCTCAATTTTTTGTCCGAACTCGGGATCTAACCTCCAAAGGGATAAACATCGGTCCTTCCGCCAAGGCCCAAGCCGACCGGATGAGTCACATTGCAAACGTATCGAACGAGAGGGCCCTTTGAAGTTAGCATCGCCCCCAAACCACTCTATTTGCTAACACCTCCTCCAACAGGCCGATGGCCATAATTTGCATCCCCGGCTCTTACCGGCCGCGGCGTGAGCGCACGGCGCAGGACCGCGCGATCAGCATGTCGACCATGTCGCCGTCCACGTCGCTCAACGTACCGTCGCCCATAATCCCTCCGGGCACCCGCTCGCCAATGCGCCCGCACACGCCAACTCGCCCTCGTCTACCATTACCGCCGCCGGCCCTGGGGCGCCAAGCCGAAGCGGAGCGCAGCGCCGATACTCTACCCTACGATGCTGTTGCTCATGGCGGACGCGTTCGGATGAAGCTGCCGAGTCCGTTTGGGAGAGGGGAGTTGGCGCAGGGGCCAGCGGGTGGCGTAGGGGGCGAGGGCGGCGCAACGCTGTTGGGCGCACCGGCGCCGCTGGGCGGGGTCCTCTCGCCGGATTCCTTCGATGGGCCTGTGGGGCTGGATGCGGGGGTAGCGTCCGTGTCGGGTGCCGGGGCGGAAGCAGAGGTGGAGGAGGAGTCAAGATTGCCGTCCGGCGTGTTCACGCTCCTGGCAGACTGCTACGGCCCGACGTGCAGCCGTGACCAACTCTGCTACAGCATCGCGTGTCCACGGCGTCTTGAGCAGCAGACACATCTCAATGTGAAGCCGCAGCCCGGGCTGAGGAAGGTGCGTCTTGGCCCTAATATAGTAACAGTAAATGGAGTGCTAAGGACCTCCCACCTACAGGAAGCCTCGCGAGAGTCGCTCGGGGACCTGGAGCCGGATGCGGGGACGCTCTGAATTTGATCTCTCAACTGGAGAAGTCATTCCGATCATCGGAAACCCAACTCGTGTCACAGTCAAGGCTTGCGTCCAACTCTACAAGAGAGTGGATTGGAAGGTGCAAGTGATCTCGAAAAGATGATCGAATAAAAGACTAAAGAACTACAAGTGAATAGCTACTCTACTTATACTGTTTGTCGAACCGTGTGAACTTAAGTAGCTAAGTATATAATACAATGAGGTTACCAGGCGAATCGTGATCGGAGACGTCAAGTGTCAAGTGTCAATACTAAATATAGTTCATGGAAACGACTATTGTGTTCCGACTATTGTGTTCCGTTGCCGTGTGATCTTTAGCCAGCAAAGTCCTCCCACGTTATGCCATCGGCGTGAAGCGCTCGTGCAACAAGCGCTGGGGTCACGTGCTCATCGATCGGTGTTGGAGCGATTAGATTGGAGTCAAATCGTGACAACTCGTGCAAGCTGAGGTGGGAAGGAGAAAAATAACCTGAACCGAATCCAACACTTAGGCATACCTCGGGAGAAGGAACTCTTCAAAGAGAGAAGTCAATGGCCTCCACTTCTGACCTGTCATGCGCTGAGGAATCCTCCACAGAAGACATTTGTTTTTGAGAGGAACGTAAGGAAGTTGGATATTTCGTCCGCGATCCAGGGGAGACGTCACCTCGTTTATCGCCTCTTGCCACTTCTTCTCTGCATCAACACGGATGCGGGTCGTATGAAGCCACATTAGATTGCATTCTCCTCAAACAGCCCAAAATTGTGGATAATCCAATATGTAATATTTTCACAACTTTCTTTCTATCACTAACAAGATTTGCCGGTGCTTCGCTCCGGCGATGAGAATTATTCGAAAGAATCTCAATATAAACTGGGTAATAAATGCAAAAAATAATGGTACAGCGGAAAAGGAAGCATGTACCTATAGTTCAAACACAATGCGAATGTTGACGAAACGGGAAAGTGGAACCAAAGGATGAATGAGGAATGCGAAGGCCCTAACATTAAAATTTGAACCTGTTACGAGTCTAAAAATGAAAATTAAACTCGTCTTTACTCTCCATTCTCCGCATTACGAGTACTTATGTAATCGTTTTTTTAATCAATTGAAATCCATTTTCGAAGGTCTCGCGACATTTTGGTCACGAATTTAAGCGTGTAATGTTTTTAGGGGCTGTGCTAATGTTTTTAGTGGCTGTATAGAGCCTGTTCCTTAAACCGACTTCAAATTTTGTGAGTGTTTAGTGGCTGTGTCGTTCCCTTGCAATTATGTGTCGCCTTTGCTTCATTTACGCACATTGGTGTGTTCATTTTTCCACAACATCATACTCACATGCTTTCCTCCTGCCTCGTACAAATTTCAGCTTGTAAATTGGTCCTATTACACCTGAGTTGCATTGAAGACTAGGTGGCAGTGTCCATCTGTTTGGTCTCGGCAAATTTCCCTGCTGCCCCCCTCCCTTCCAGTATTATAATATCACCTTAAATTCGGGCGGCTTTACGTCAAGTATATCACAGGTAGATGCCTACTCAAATTGTACCGTTTCTGACTATAAATCATGTGTTTGCGTCGAAGCCCGCCAAGGGGTAGGTGATCGGCGGATCGTGGCATTTGATGTGGCCACATGGATCAACGGCAGACTTCGGGCCATCAGCAGGCCATCACGCCCGGCCGCTTTCGGCATTGTTGTCTCTTTCCAGCACACACTCGCTCTAGCATCTCCATCAACAAAAAACCTGGGTCTGCTACGTACCACTACATAGGGACCCATAGTCCTCTATAGTGCTTATAGTGCCCATAGTGCCTGTAGCAAATGTCCTCGACTACATAGTGCTATATAGCACCACATAGTGCTACGTAGTGCCCAAATCTTACTACATTTTGCCTATGGAGCACTATACTGGACTATGGCTGCTAGGGCCAAAATCCGGGTTTGCTGATGTCTCCAACAGTGTCTGCTGATACCTCGAAGATGACAGCTACTTTTACTAGCTACCTCACATATGTGAACTGTTACAAGCACAATGCTTTTCCACTTCAACTTGGGTAAATTATTAACAATTTCAAATTGATTTGAGAGCTTGACTCGTCTCCGATCAGACTCAGTGCCTCTGTGATTTGGAACTTAGCCAACACCTTGAATGTGCGACGGGCGATCGAATATACTGTTGCCGGTTTCATCTATTATGTTACATGCTCGTCTTGGACTGATTTGTTTGCCATATTCTCACCGAGTCCCTTTTAGCGAAGTTTTAATTTTTGGGTCCGAACTTTTCCGCAACATTATATACTACGATCAGTTGGTAGCTCGTATTTTTATATATATTCTTTCTCGCGCGAGATGAATATAAATTGTCGGTTTTCTCGAAGAGCGAAGTGCAAAGAAAAATAAGAAAAAAAGAAAAAAAGGACACAAGTACGAGTTTGCCGGGCCGTGCCACGGCCATCACCCCCAAGTACCTGAATGTTTTTAGACAGCGGCAATATTGACGCTGGCATGTCACATTGACGCTGTGTCACGGCGCATGAGTGCCGCTGACTGATGCAGACAAGCGCCGGTACTGACGCTGCAAAGTGACCTATTGACGCTGCATGGGCAATGCATGCGTCACAACATTGACACTGCAAGTTGTTTGACGTAGTGCTGGCCCCACAAACAGATGTTCTTCTCGGTAGAGTGCGGAGCAGCAAGCCTACGGGGGAAAGTTACTTGACATAATAGGGTTGTTCACAGTAGCCCTTTTTCGCTCCTTTTTCGTTCCTTTTTCTTTCCCTTTTTTCCTCCTTTTTGAAAGAGGAACAAAAAGGAGCACAAAAAGGAAGCAAAAAAGGGCCTTTTTCAAAAAGGAGCCATCTGGGTTCCTTTTTCAAACAGAGCCCCTTTTGCGCTCCTTTGTGCGTTCCTTTTTCGCTCCTCCTTGATGAATTTCAAACTCCGATCCAAACTCAATTTTCACCTTCTCCCACCAAAATTGTTGCCACTACTCTTCCTACTACACATTCATTTGCACTCATTTATATCTTTATGTCACCCCGTAAGCCTCAGGGGACTGGGCGTTCGCACGCCAAATCTAGCGCGTCCACGACTACCAAGAAGTCCAAAGCAAAAGACACATCGACCTCGCGTAAAAGAAAGACAAGGCTCCCCCATCTCCTACACGCACGTCTACGCGTCCCCACGTCCAGACCTTGAGGGCTAAAGAGTCCGCCGAACAGGCGCTCGAAGACTCTGATGCCGAGATGTCTGTCGTGCCCACTGTCGCGGGTCCTGCTGATGACGCGTCCGAGAAGGATGTTATGTCCGCGACATCGGGTAAAAAAGGTGGCATCCGCGTTTGATGGAATGATCCCCGCATCGAGCGCGTCCTCGATTGCTGGAAACCCACGTCGTGGATCGTCAAAAGCTGTTCTCGGACTCGAAGGAAGCAGCAGAGGAAGGAAGGAAAAAGTGTTGCGAAAGGAAGCAAATCCATCTATTACACTGGGATTGCGAAGGACGTCTTCTCCGTTGACGATGATGCCGGGCTTCGTGATGCGGTCGGAACCGGTGATGGATCCAGAGATCCTCGAGGAGTGCAGCGCGTAAGCCTATGGTGGGCATGTGCGGAGAGAGCGGCAGTACATCAGCAATGTATGTAACACAAGGCAAACGGCAGCGAGTCGGAGATTGAACTTGAGCCGTCTGCCGAGATGCTGCCGTGAAAGTAAAAAGGCCCTTTTTACTCCCTTTTTCCCAGATCTCGTTACCTACCCATTCACAGTAGCCCTTTTTCACTCCTTTTATGCTCCTTTTTCGCTCCTTTTTGCTTGAATGGCAGGGAGATGGCGAAAAGGAGCAAAAAAGGAATGAAAAAGGAGCAAAAAAGGAGCAAAAAAGGGCTACTGTGAACAACCCTAATCTGCTGTTGTCGAATTGCATGTTACTCACGCTGCAGTGATCAGAGCTAGCAAAGTCTGTATCCGCAATTCGACCAGGAAAAGCTCGTCCGGGGCGACCAGAGGTGCGTAATGTGCCGCCCACGTATACGCCAAGATCAGGCCATGCTTTCCGCGGGAAACCAGACTGTGCAATATTTAGGGCGGCTCCCCGGGCTTCTGGAAAGCACGCTCCCATTCTTGATTGAACGCGCAATACGGGCCGTCCTTGTGAGAAGGAAAGACAGGCTGAGGCTCGTCGTCCTTGGATAAGGCAGGGGTGAGATATTTGACGAGGGGGCCATCACGACGGCCGGTCCGAATAGACGCGGGCAGCCCGTCGATGGCAGCACGTAGTCGTCCCAGGCTTTCGTCCATGGTGGTCGTGGTCAGCGTCTTGATCGTCGGACGTCGGTGTCCTGATCCGCCCCCCAAAATGTGATTCAAAGTCCGCTCCTGTACAGAACCCTGATCCGTCGGTGATGGATTTCGCCAAGAGCAGTCAGGACTCGGGACGATCCAATAGATAATTGCCTGATGATAGCCGAAAATCCGAGTACTTAGTATCCGAATATATTTGAATACGCCGGGCCCATATCATATTCATATTCATATTTTATTGTATCCATATGCTCAGGTCAGCCTCAGACCCGTATTATATTCATATTCAACTGAATATATTCAAAATATATTCAACCGTATTATATTCTTGGCCAGCACTAGTTTGACGCTGTTTGATTGACGCAGACTGACGCAGACTGACGCTGCACCGAGTCTTATTTCAAGTTTTTGAAGACCAAGCTGGGGGATTTTCGTGGTTATTACGTGGAAGGATGTAGCAAGGCTACTGCTAGGTGCCTACCCCAGGGAAGAGGGCGCAGAGGGCATTTCAGGTGAGTTCAACATGTGACGCAAATTTGATTGAAGCAGACTGACGCTGACATTGACGCTGCATGCGTCAATGTCAATGTTGCGTCAAAATCCCTTTGCCCAAGTTTCATGCAATGAATTTATCCAACCGCCGCACGGCTGAGGGTCATTCATGCGTTGGAGAATTCAAAGCAAACACAAGGAACCCTCCTTACTCCACTGCACATAGTGCAGAATGATGAATCAGTCTGGCATGCAGCAGCCACAGCAGCACCTCGAAGTTTTTTGTCAACATCTGGCAGAAATCGAGTTTGTTAAAAAAAAAAAGTGTCTATGTAAAAATAGTTATATGAATATAATGGTTCATGCCTGGCGACAAAACTCTAAAACTCCCAGGCCAGTAATTATAGAGGAGAAAGGGCATATATTCATATTGTAATCGCAGCTATTTATTTTCAGGCTATTCGCAGTCCGAAACCACCCGCACCCTCCACATGTCTCGAGTCATTAATATACATGCGTGCGTTTATTCATCCACACCGAACGCCGCACAGAAAAATGGCCTGAATCAGGCAGCAGCAATTTGAGGCTTCTCTGTGCTCACTCGTTCCTCACTTGCCTTCTCGCTATGCGGGCGCCCGCTATTCGACAGCACGTATTCGTCGTCATCAATGAACGCGTTGTCCCCCGCACCACGTTCGTCAAAGGCCACACGGTGCTTCTCGAAGTGTGAGGAGTGGTTTCTGAGGGAATAGGGTGAGAGAATCAGTCTTGGCAGCGAGGACGACCAACGAGGAAGAAAAGACATACTCGGCCGGCCCAATGATCGTTATCAGAATCACAAACGCTGCCACTGCACCAATTAGGATGCCTTGCACCTTCCCGTAGTCGGGGACGACCTTGCCGTTCACAACCGTCTTCAGGTGGTCGCCGCCGGCTGTGCGAGGAGCATTGTCAGGAGCCGGCGCACAGCAGAACGGTGGATAACAGAGGACGATACTCACTGGCTTCAATCTGCGCCGCCGCTGAAGAGATCATGTTCCCTACCTGGTACGCCACACCAGGGAACGTTGCGCGGAACGCGGGCGGAGCCATTTCCGTGAGGTGGATGGGGATCTACCACAGGCCGGTTAGCGCAAGAGTAAGGTCATGGGGGGTGGACAAAGGAGGTCAAGAATGACATGAGAAGACAGCATCGCATAAGGGCATCTGCTATGGCCAAGGAAAAAGGGAAGGTATGCTTCCCAGAGCTACAAGATAACCAGATCAAAGACACTTACAACTCCCCACGCGCCCTGCACACCAAACTGTATGCAAAATGCACCTGCCGCTAGTGCAGAGAAACTGTCGGGTATGATCCACAGCGGAATGAATACCCCGGTCAGGATCTCGCAGAGCCTGCAACGGAAGAGATGTCAGCATAAAGAGTTATATACTCAAGAGGCTGAGGAAAATGGGAGATAATGGAGCAGAGGGCAGGGTGTAGCGCAGACGACCACGAACGGCGGAGCGCGAAAAAGAAAACGGAAAATTACAGAGCATAGGTTCTGTAGACGCAATTTAAAGCAAGGTGATATCACCAGAGACGAGGAAAGTAAAGTGAGAATAGAAAATATCTCACACAATAGTTATCCTCCTTCCCAAGAACTGAGAGGCCCACCCGGCGATGACGCCACCTGCAATGGCACCCTGTAGGAAGGAGGGTCTACTCAGTCACAGATATTTCGGGCCGATGGACGGAAAAATGGATAAAATAGGGTAGAATAAAGTAAAAGAGAAAGTCCAGGGTCAAAACGAAAAGCGGCAGAAATGGTGAGCGGCCATCGTTCCGCCTTCACCCGCCGTCCACGCTCCGCCACCGGACGAGCCGGCAGGCACGCACCGTGCGAACACATCCCAGGCTCGTGGGAGGCTGCGCGGCATGTGAGGCACAGATTGGTGTGAATGCTGCGGAGAGAGCACAGAAACTGGAATGGGATGAGGCACGGCGTCCCGTCCCTTGAAAGGTCATGGCGTGAGACTCCGATGAGAAAACGGGGTTGGGAGTCGGAGTGGGAGCGCAGGAGCCAGACAGAGCGATAAGAGCGAGAGAAAGAAGGGTTGAGAGAGGAAACAGGACAGGAGGGAGTATACGTGGAACAGAAATAAAGAAAGTAAGAGAATGAAGTAATAAGTGTCAACGTACGCAATTGCCAATGATTGTCGCGACCACAGACGCATGCGCGCTGAGGCCCTTATTCTCCTGCACGTATGTCGGGTACAGATCTTGCGAGCCATGCGCGAGGAAGTTGAAGCCTAAGGGGGAGGTGTCAGTAAATAATAAACCTGACGGAAGGAGCAACGAGTGGAAGGAGGGGTTAGTGCCTACCCGTAAGTAACTGCACAACATCCAGTGCTTTTTCAGCATCGCATTTGTCTCCCGGATGAACACGCGCGTCTTTTGTGCCTCGGAAACAGAACCGTGAGCCTCGGCCGCGCGGCGGGCCTGCAGCGAAAGTCAGTGAGCGGTCTGATTATTGGGCGAGCAAAAGTATGAGGAATCAGAGCGGAAAAAGGGGATGAGCCAAGACAAGCGAGCGACAGGGTGTGGGTGGACTGTATGAGGGAAGGGGAAAGGACTCAAAATTCGGAGTGAAGGCCAGAGAGGGAAAGAGAAACAGGGACGAGGACGCACCTTCAAGAACGCCTCGCTCTCGGGCAACAACGACCTTAGGAACGCGCCAAAGACGCAGATTCCCGACGCGGTCCAGAAAAGCGCACGCCAGCCGGGGGCGACCTCCGGCACGAGCTTGAGCGAGATGACGGCGGCGAGCTTGGAAGAACGGGCACGTTAGCCTAAAAGACGCATAGAAGACATTGGGTGCATAACGCGACGTACCAGATTCCCAAACGCATACCCCTCCTGAAGGACGCCACTCGCGATGCCGCGGAGCTCGACGGGAAGGTTCTCGAGCGAGGTAGACGCGGCAAGGCCCCAGATGCCACCCATGCCGATGCCTGCATGGTCTTTGTTTAGCCAGTGCCCGTGCAAGTATATGAGTATAATTGAGGGGAGAGAGTGATGCACCGAACAAAGCCCTAAGGGCGAGGAACTGGCGGAACGTCTGCACGAAGCCGGCACCGAGTTCGAGGACCGCGACGAGCAGCAGGTTGAATACCAGAGGCCACTTGCGCCCGAAGCGGTCGCTGAAGATCCCGAACAGTACCGCGCCGACGGAACGGAAGAGCAGCGTCAGAGTTATCGCTTGTGTCTGCGCATCTCAGTCAGCCGTTGTCTACAGAAAAGAGGAAAGCGGAGGGTACACACAATTGTACTGGTTTCCTTATTGAACTGCTTGCTGAGCGCGGGCACGCTGACACTAACACTGAAAAAGTCGAGCGAGTCGCACGTCCACGCGAGCCAGCCGACCCAGAAGAATGCCCACTGCAGCCATGTCAGCTCCCATAGCATCTTCAGAAGAGGCTGCGGCGGCTTCTCCGGCGGCGGCGCGAGGCGCATCGGCCCAAAGAATATTGTCTTCATCTTAATTTCGCTCCTGTTCACGGCGTCGAAATATAGGTGTCAGTAGCGAAGTCGGCGTCAGGGGTATTCGACCACGGACCAAGCGCTGGCGAGAGGCGAACGCAGTATGTACGGGCGCGGGTAAAGGCACAGACACGCAGACAAACATGCGTGGGGCCCTACTTATAAGCCCCACCGTTCCGTCGATAGCGATCCCGTCTACAAATAGCTACACGTAGCGGTATCCCGCAGGCCAGCTGGCCCACGACTTTCTCGACCGTGAGAGCGGACTTACAGTTCCTGGAAGGTGGCATGTCGTCAAGCACTCAGAAAGAGGCAATCCGGACTGGCGAGTGGGAGCGATCATGGATTCAATGGGACGTCTTTGTCTTCGAGGCACGGGCGCCACAGGCGTGAAAGTAAGTTTCCCAGTGGATATCTCAAGCCGATGGGGTGCCCGGGAACTACTGTATGAAGTGGGAGAATGATGTGAGCCGGCAACATCCAGCGGCGTCTAAACCGCACACCAAATCTATCGATGCTGAAGCTGGCCACAAGTGGGAAAGGCGTCCCCAAGAACCATGATTGCGGTCCGATGCATGGGATTCGGGCCGGTCAAGCCGGGATCTGAGAGTACTGTATTATTCACACCGACAATTATCATATTTAGGGCCCACCCAGGTGCAATTCGAACACCCAAGTGTCGAATTGCACATAAGTGGACCTGAAATTCAATTTACTTCTAGTGCTTTTGGTCCCACTGATTTTGTAACCTAAAGTAATAGAATAAAATTATGATTCGGCTGCCCTGCAACCCATTCAAAAGCCTACAATTTAGATTAAATGAAAGTCCAACTGAAATTGAAAACCAAAATCACACCAACAATTGTAAGGATTCGTTTATATGCGTAAATTTCTGTTCTCCTTTTTCTCTCAATACTCACGACCTCTAATTATCTCCTCGTATCTTTTCCACTATTTGATTTAATCTTCGCACACGATTGGATTAGTCAGTAGCAATCATATGATGAATCTATCTACACTTTACTTCAAAACCATCGCCATCGGCCCTTCCTCTGTCCTTTCGTCGAGTCTCTCCGAAAGCAGAAGTACCTCGTCGAGCCTCTCCGAGGTGCAAGTGACCCGTTGAGTCTCTCCGGGCACGGGCATAGGCGAAGTAGTGAGTTCTGGGCTTATAGCTTATCTGAAGTACCTTTCAGGTCCTTCATTATTGGCAAACAGTTCGGGCAGATACGGACATCCGGTCTGGCCTAGGGAAAAGATGTTTGGGTGTACGGACATCCAGCTCCCGTCTGCTTCCGTGAACTGTTTGGACCATTCTGCGAGAAGGTCATTACCACAGTGTAATCGACTCTGGCCCGCTAGGCGTTAGTTCTCCAATTTCCATTTAGAGACCATCCAGGTCTCACAACAATTATCATATTTTGGGTGAGCTGAAACTTTATTCGAAACACGAGTCCGCAAATTTTCCCATTGGTCCAGGAAATGCGAACCAATGGGAAATTTCTCGGATTAGTTTCGAATAAAGTTTCAGGTCACCCAAAATATGATAATCATCAGTGTGATTTCGGTTTTCAATCTCAGTTGGACTTTTGTGTAATCTAATTCATAGGCTTTCAAATGGGTTTCATAGCAGCCGAATCATAATTTTATTCTATTATTTTAGGTTACAAAATCAGTGGGACGAAAAGTACTAGAAGCAAATTAAATTTCAGGTCCACCTATGTGCAATTCAACACTTGGGTGTTCAAATTGCACCTGGGTGGGCCCTAAATATGATAATTGCCGGTGTCATTACATTCAATCACTACGGTGGCCCATCCATTTTTGGCAGCGCAAATACGGGTGCAAACATGTCTGGTGTTTCACTCCGCTTTTAGTGTGGAACTGAAAAGATCAGATTTTGGCCGGACTCGTTTGCCCGGCCAATGCGGACCGAATATTTTCACTCTTTCTGTGAGAAAGGTGATTTAAAAGCAGTATCTTTTTGGACAAATTTTTCCGTCCCCTACAGAAATCATTTTGAGCCCGGCAAACAGCAATTGAACAAAGGATTCCTTTGTTCAACCTCTGTTTGGAGGGTCAAAAATCAAGTCTTTGTGGGTCGTAAAATGAGCCCAAAAGATAGTCAATTTTCACTTCATGTGTTGCACGGAAAAAGAAATGATTTTCAGTCAATGTTAAGAAGGAGAAAACCAGGAGGAAAATTGGGTTCTTTTCAGTTTTGCATCAAAGCAGAGGGAAACGGCAGACATGTTTGAACCCCCACTTTGGGTTCCAAAAATGCATCGGCCACCGCAGTGAATTCGACCGTCACGCGTCACTCCCCCCTTGGTCGATGGCGAATATTGGTGTTTCATCACGCATCACCCACCCCTTGGTTGAATGTAATTTTCGTCACGCAGGCATCAAAACTGCTCAAAATCTCCTCCGCGGCGCATAAATTTAAAAATTTTCGTTCCAGTGGTCAAAAATTTCGGTTCTATCACGCGAAATTTCGGCCCTGGTCGAATGGTCGAACTGGTAATTCGGGTCACACGTCACACCCCCGGTTGAATTGAATGTAATCATACAGTAGGAGAGGGTGGGTCGACCGACAGCCCAGGAGAAAATCATGGTCTTTGGACATTGTTTTGAATTGAATTCCCCAGCAGAGAGAACATGAGCCCAGAGGTATACCAATGAGTGGTATACTTGCAGATATTTGATAGACCCTATATACTTTTGTATACTTTCGGAAACCTCCGGTATACCTTGCGCCTTTTTAGCAAATCTATACTTTTCCCGTGTGTGGTATACCCTGTAGACTCTCAAACAAGCTCTTTCGTCACACAATGTATTTTCCCATGCTACCATTGAAAGCTGGAGGCTGTGTTCAATTCAAACTCCGCGACGCAATGATCAATTAACATACGACTTTGTTTACGCGTCCTCGAGAACCTTACACCCCGTATCTTGCCCTATTCTGCCCGTCATGGATACGTTCACTGGAATCTATGTGAAGCTTACTGCCGTCCCCAGCCTCTGTGACTCTATCGGCATTGAAAAGGCCATGGAATTCGTCAGGCTGGCTGCGCGCTTACGGGATACCATTACCGTGGCCCAATCCAAAGATCATGACGCGGAGGAAGCCCCGGAGCAAATCCCTGACAGTGTACACGACTTTTTGGGCAGTGCGACGGATATGCCGTTGGACTTTGTGGAAGGATGCTGAAAGGCCTTCGGCAGCTTAATCTGGAGGTACGACGAGAACGGAAAGACTAAAGGGACCGACGCAGAGGCCTTCAGGAAGCAGGGACTCAATAATCATTTCTGTTTGTGATCTGCTAAGCTCACAGTTTCACTAACACAAGTTACATAGCATCTCGCATGCTGTTCCCACCGAGTCGTTTGTTGCCGGCCGGTCACGGTGTAATACGTAATATTGGTCGACTGTTCCCGGAAGCATACCAAGTCTACCAAGTCTACGGATGGGTCGAAAGTATACAGAGTATACTGAATTTCTCAAAGTATACCCAGGTATATCAGGTCTACGAAAGTATACCGAGTATCTGGTATACTTTGATATACTTCTGGATTCACGTATGTTCTTGTCCCCAGAGCATCCAGTATTCAGATATGGTTTCACTGTTTGAGGTCAATAGGGGGTGCTGTTGAGCCACAATCCCACGGGAGCAATCATTCCAAAAGTCTTACCTTCATTGGTTTGAAGTTTGGGAGGTATCCGGGTACAGATATGGACCTTGCAAACTTCCCTAGCGTTATTCCATGAGCCTTTGGCGAAGCTGTCCCCCGTCTTGACGCCCACGTTCTTGTGCGCTGCGTCGAGATGCCCACGCGATCACGGTCCCTGCGCTCGCAGCTTATGCGGACAGGATGCATTCGTGCACCGCGTCGTTACCATCCTTCCGTGCGTCGGCGCCGTTATCCTTCTCCGTTTCCATTTGTACCGCCGCCGGTCCTTCCCTCCCGTGCTCCTGTACCCCGTTTCCCGTGCCTCGTTCCCGCTTCATCGCGTTTCATACGCCAGGCTATATCTACGCACCCGCGACGTGCTTCTCTGAGTCACCGCAATCGCGACCTGCTTTTCTGCGTCGCCGCCGCCGTGCCGCCCTCTACGCACACCCTTCTCTATGGCTCAGCCACGGCCCAGTCCCCCATCCTACGCCCGTGCTCCTGGGCACCTATCTTTGATATTCATTTCTTCTTCATCAAATGGCATATGTCCGCTGTGCCTACGTACGAATTCATTGTAGTGAACGTCAATAAATTAGGTGGTTTAATACTACATTGGCTCGACTCACCAAATCAGAGACGACAGTGGCTAACAAGCTCAGTGAGTGTAATGTAATCTTAATACACCTCTCCATTATTTACCACTAGTGTCGACGCCCACAACCTGACCGCCTTCAGTGGTCACATACAAAATTTTCTCGTTTACACCGCGCCCGAATGCCGCAGATGTCGGCTCCATGAACACGGCGTAACTCCCCTCCGGGTCCCCCGCGGCGTTCTCCTGTGCCCATGTCCCATTTGTGAGGGGATATAACAGGGTCAACGCCCCAGGATGCGCCGTCACCCATGCACGGCCGTCGGCATCGAAAGTAAAGTCGTCATATCGGTGCGGCAGCCCTGAGGCTCAACTGTGCCCAGTACCTGCACCGCACCCGCCTTACTTACGCCCTTGCTTTCCACAGCGATCGGGATGCGCGCAAACGTGCCTTGCTGCGAGTTGGTGAAGTAGAGCGCGCTGCCATGGATGTGCAGCCCGTTGATCCCGAGCGCGGGTGCGGGCGCGCCAGGCGCCATGGCGGCGTCCTGTATGGCGATGCGCACTGCACCCGTGCTCATCGTGATCTCGTAAGCCGCACCCAGGTCGGAGTCTGCAGCGAGGACAAGGTCAGGATGGCCCGGGACGCTGGAGAGCCCATTGATGAGAGTGCTTTGCGGGATGCCCGCAATGCGAGTCGCAATGGGGGTCTTCGAGTGGAAATCGACGCGCCAGATGGCGACACTGCCGAGATTCACGCGGTGGGTCTGAAGGATGTTTTACGCGTTGGCGGCGACCACTGCGTAGACGTCCGGTTGGTATTCGATGATGCTGAAAAGAGCGGTAGCGTTGGGGAAGCTGTAAACCTCATCGAAAGTGGTGTTCGCAGAACTGGGATCGAGTGTGTGCAAGGTGGGTGATAGTGCAGAGGTGAGGAGGAGTTTCGAGCACGGCCGGACGGCGATGTTTTCGAGGTACAGTCCCGTTGGAGACTGGTAAACGAGCGTAGTGGGGAACGTAGCGATGACCGTCGCCGCGAGGGAGAGAATTGACCCTACTTGGATCATATTTGTGTGTTCGGGGATTGAGGCTGTCTATCAAGACTGTTGCTTTATAACGGCCGCCCCATCGGATATAGCGTGAGACACACGGAATGGTGCCTGTGCCTTGTAATATGAACTATGGCGTAAATCTTCTCACATTCCCGCTTAGCTATGTATATAGTGGGTTCTTGTAGGCAGCTCGGTGCCATGATCGCCGCCTGTGGCATCCTCCGGCCTTCCGGCATTCTTTGTTCGCTTCACGCCTCTTAACTCCGCTGCTCCCTGTTGATCGCCGTTACGCCGCCGCGCCTCCGGATGCCTTCGGCAACCTGCCGTCATCCATATTAACCGTTCTTTAACGAGATGTTCCTCGTTCATTGGTACGTGTTGTGGTGCTTTCTCCATCTGGACGGATCTCCATTTTCACGGCTTCCCTCTCCTCCTGCGCACTTTGGTAATGCACCAGCTGTGAGATATACTTGCTCCATTTGCACTACAGACCGACTACGGGATTTCTCACAAGCCGTGCAAGAAATTAAAACCACACCGCACCGCGCAGCCCACTGTTCACAATTACTGCGCGCTTTAACCCCTTACGCTCCTTTCTCCGCAATGTCCGAGCGCACCGACAATTCTGCGCTTCGAAGCAGCGTCCCCATCAATGTCCTATATTCTCCCAGTGCCCGGAATTGTCCGAACTCCGGAGCACTGCGATGCGGCTACTTACTTACACAGATTAGGTCTCTCGACGCGAACTGCAAGGCCCCATGATTGAAAGTATCTCCGCCGGGTTGGCTCATTCTTGAAGGGTTGTTAAAATTCTCACTGTGCCGCAGAACCCCGCAGTTTCTCGCAGTAATGGCGCAGTCCGGTTGATTATTCTGCTTGAACTGCGCCCGAAAAATTTCCGCGTATGAAGAGAGTCCAATTCTCTCGAAACAAAACATATTCAGCCCCCCAATTCCCTGCCCAAACTACTAGGTGATAGCCCATTCCTTGCGGATGGCAGGACGAGTCCTCTTTGGGGTTTTCGGGCAAGAAAAGACAGAAAGAGAATGCACAACATATTATTCGTGTACTTGACTGTACAGCACTACAAAAATGAATGTAACCGACAATATTTTCGGTTAACACTTGAAGATGTGGCAGATGAATCGGCCGAAGGACTTCAAGCCACGCGTAATCGCGTGTTCGCGGGGTGAGTAGCAAACGAGGCGGGCCAACGTCAGCTGGCCCAACTAGGGAAGGTGGTATGTCCTTGAGCTGACAGGAAGAGCAGGCATCCAAGGGAATAATATCACTGCAGTCCATGGAGGGCTGCAAAGAGGAAGGCAAAATGGAACGATCAAATCATGGATTGGTACCCAGATGGGGCTCCGAATTAGTCCGCAGTTTGGACGATTTTATCTAGATTTGAATGAATGTTAAACATCTTAATGGTTTGCCCACCATTCTGAGTCACGTATATCCTCCATTTGATCAAGGTGCAATTTGGAACATCATGTTAACTACCAGCACCCAAAATCCAAATTTGTTCTAAGATCGTACGTATAGAGCAGTCCCACAATTAAAAAATTCCTCTGCCAGTGATACCCAGTCAAGCATCCTGTTCCACTTGGGGAAGCAATCACACATCCCAATGCCAAACACTGTTGGTATTGGATATGCAACAGCCCTCGGAGACCGGTGCTCGCCATGTTGAAGGCCAGCCGGATCATGCACAGGCCGGGCCACGAGAAGTGATGATCATTTAGAATGCACGACAGAGAATCCCGCAAGCACTGCAGTGAACGCCCAAGATCCAATTTTTGAAGGGCTGGCATGGCCAAAAACAAGGCCTTCGCGTCGCATGGCGACATATCTCGCGAGCATATATCTGCCACAATGATGCGTCGAAGTATGTGAGAGCACAGTTTCGTGAGCCCGAGGTGCCCATGCCGTCAATATCGGAATTATACCGAGGGGATGGCCATATATCAAGGCAGATATTGGTGAGAGCAGGCATATGGATGTGGGAAACAACGGCCACTGCGGAGAGGCTACTGAGGGAGTTTGACAGAAGTTACAAGCCAGGCCCAGTAGTCCATATTTCCTCTTCATATAAATCGTCAACCATCGCATCTAATCGTGTTTTCAGCCAGTGCATATCCTCCTCGTTCGATTGCCCTTGAACAATTCCACCCCTGAACACAATCTCCGACACATGCCGCGCGGGATCCCCAAGCTCTAGAAAAGCTCTGACAAGCGTCGGTCCGGAGTCAGTGAGACGGAGTGAGCGCAGCAAGGGGGAGGCAGGCCCCGTGGCAGGATCTTGCTGCTTCAGTCTGGCATCTGCTTCGAAAATACTGTTCAACACGAGGCCCGGCTCTGCCAGAGTGCGTCCCCCGAGAATTTCTAGAGTTTGGAGAGAAGGAATATTAATGAATAAGAAATGAAAGACAAAACTGTCGGTGCGATGTCCGGACAATATCAAATTCTCCACCGATGGAAGGACATTGGAGCAAAATGTGAGACATATGAGGTCGGCAGGAGTATTTCCATGGAAACGGATGGTCTTGAGAGAGGGCACGTCTAGATGACGCAGAAGGTGACTAGTGGAAGGGGATGCAAGGCCAAATCTCAAGTTGAGTTCTTCCAGGTCCGGAAAGTGGAGGAAGACGGAATCGTCTGAAGTGAAGGTACTGCATCCAACATTGTGAAGACACAACCTCCTAATTGAAGCGAGAACGATGGAAATATAATCGCTCCAGTCAGGATTGACCAGGAGATCCTTCAATACCAGCGTGGTTAGCCCATGGAATGATGGGGCGCGGTTGAACACAACAGATACTCTGCACAAATGAAGAGACACGAGGTCGGGGAGAGGAGTATTTGATAATGAAGGAAATGACAAGGATGAAGGAACAGTGGTTGGCCATGCACGTCGTAATAATGGGTAGTTCGTGAAGCGCTTCAAAATCAGCACTTGCCAAGGCAGGAGCCATGGTGGACATGCTCGCCTCATCACCGACAGACAAGGAGAGAACGTGGTAATGGCTTAATACGGGTGTCATAATATCCCAAACTAAAGAAGGTGATATGGCGGCTTCAGCTGACAGGAAGAGCACAGCGTCCAAGGGCAAATTCTACTGCGGTCGACGGTGGCCTGCAAGGAAGAAGGCAAAGTAAAACAATCCAATCATAAACCGGTCCACAAACGGGGCTCCAGATAAAGAGCTGCGTGCCAGTCCCGACATACGTCTCTGCAAATCCGCCATATGCGGTGAAGAAGTAAGAGTTCGTCCTGTCGAGGACCGAGGAAGCGCCAAGGTCATGCCTGTAATCGGTTTGATGCGTACGGAATCGAAGCCCTCATGAGAAGGTAGAAGGAGTTCTATGAGAGGTGTGAATCAGAGAGACGTTGGTGGTTTTACTCAGCTCTGTGCAGGGCTCGTTTGCTCGGTAAGGCTCAAGTTTTTCGCTCGGTGGTGGTAAGAGGGTAAGCAATGAATTTCGAATGTCCCCGAATGTTACATTATTTGGGTCGGCTGCTCCCGTTCTCGTGAGACACCGGAGCTCGCAAGGAGAAAACTATGAGTAATTGTACATAAAATGGCCATACTAAACCCCTCAACGAAACTAAGTCCTTCGCACGTGCACACACCAGGAACAGGGCAAAGACGTATAGGGAGATGCGCTGCCCCACAACAGCGTCGACGAGGTTGCCCAAGCCAGGTCGAGAGTCAATCCCCGGCCCAGTCCGAGTGCGGCGACGTGTCAGAGATAGCCATCGCATCAAGATTGCTACCATAAATAAAATGGAGCGATAGAATTCTGGAAGTCAATTTACAACATTTTCAGAGTTGGTGATTTTTGGACACATGTCAACAATGGCCTATGGGTCAGCTTGAGTCGTCCAAAATAGTAATCCTGCCCGGGGTTTAGCAACCTGTCTAGTAACCTGTGCAGTTGCAATAATACAAGACAAACAGCTTCCTCGTTCTGTCCTGGGATGTAAGGCCACGAGCGTTGTGCAGGTGGGAACTGGTAGGAGCCGAAGACGAAGTGATATCCGCTGAGGAAGATGATACGAGGTCGTAGGCAGCGCCATATGTAATGCCACAGGTGAGAGTTCAGCGTCCCCTGTAATCCCAAGGGAACAAGAGTCAAGCAAAAGTAAAGCCTGAGATTAGACAAGGTAGAATCTAAAGTACAGGAGTTTCTACCTCAGGTTTATATACTAATATATCTAGGAGTCCGATCATATCTACCCTATGTACTATGTTATCGCGAGTTGTCGGAGTATCGTGATCGCGTGTTGTCCTGTCCCTCGGGATTTGATGGTTAAGCTAGAGAGTGTGTAGATGACAGGGATGCGATCATGAGTTGTTGGAGTATTGTGGTCGCATGTCGTCCTGTCCTTCAGAATTTGGTGTTCTTGTGACATGTCACAACGCGATCGCGGGATAACGTGTTCCCGTGATCGCGGTCTGACCCGGTGTTCAAGGTTTGAAAAGCCGGATCATGACAACACATATCGAAAATCTTGAAGTGATTTCCATCTGTCAAACATGTGGTGTCACTGAAAACCTAGAGCACATAGTAATGGAGTGTGATGCCTCCGGTGCCAAATTAATTTGGGGACTGACTGAGAAACTCTGGGCTATGAAATACCCCATGTGGCCTCGGCTCAGCTGGGGCCTCATCCTGGGTTGTAACCTTGTTAAATTCAAACACCCAAACAGGAAAATTATACCTGCAATGGGAGGATTATTGGCCATTCTGGTATCCACGGCCTGGCATATGATCTGGAACATTTGGAATGACAAGGTTTTGAAGAATCCATGCCGCAACATGACAGATTCTGATATTCATCATAGATGGCTGAAATCCGTTAATTCTGCACTGGGACGAGATCAAATCCTCACCAATAAACTGAGATTTGGTGACCTTGCACTGAATAAGGATCTTGTCCTAAGAACATGGAGTGGTCTACTAATGAATGAAGACTTGCTGCCAGATGGCTGGACATACACAGTGGGGGTTTTAGTGGGTATACAGCCATTGAGATTGAATGATTCAAGAAATGGGATAGGATAACTTTACGAAGGCTGGAGTCCCACACTATGGTACTTGTGTGTAATGGCATTTCCTCCCTGGACAACCTCCCCGGCATTAACTAGAATTTTCTAGTAGACCCAGTGGATGACTTTGGAATGCTTCTGCAGACCGAAACTCATTATCCCAAACGCTCCATCCAAAAAAAAAAAAAAAAAAAAGAGCGATAGAGCGGCGTTGATATGTGAATGTCTAGACCATGGAAACGCACCAAATCTATACTAGAAAGCTGTAAATCGAACCCAGACCATGTTCCAAAACTGAAGTCTGTCGAGTGGGGAATAATTGGCTTGGCAGTGCAATGTGGAAAGTGTTGACTGGCAGCTGCATAACAGAAATGATGCGACGGAAGTGAACGAAATGACTTGAGGGATGAAATGACCTAGAAGAGCATGAAAGATGAATGGAATAAAATCCGGATGCGATATATTGGTATATTTGGTCCACAAGTGCCACTGGGCCGAGACCGGAAGGCGACGAGCGAGGTAAGTCACGCTCCACAGCGGTCATATTCTGCTGAACAAGAAGGGGACAAAAATGAGCCTATAGCATGATCGGGGACACATGTCCAGACATCATGCGGGACATCAGGAAGGGTGCCGCTGCATCAATATTCAGTCTTGATTTTTTTAAATGGGCATGTTGAACATGAACTTGTAGGGTTGCATTGAGGAAAGTGAGGGAAACGGATAAGATAGAGGGTATTGGAATCCAGCACGCTTATATAAGCCGTAATTGATATGCCATCAAAACCGACATGAGACAGTGTCGGCAAGACTTGATGGACTTTTTCAACCTAGGACTTGTAGCTGAATAAGAGAGGACTGCTTCCTAGGTTGCACATTCACTCTAATTGACTTGATTGTTGAGTGATGACCAAAAAGGTAAATCACATTTTTTTTTTGTTTCAAATGACTTTTCTGGCCGAATGGCAACTTTTTCTAGGAAACGACCTTAAGGATTTGGCCGGTAGCTGTGCGCACAGCCACCGAGCACGTGCCTCTTGCTGCATCTCCGCACATCTCTGTGTGATGCATCTTCTGGCATATTCACACATTTATCACGTCCCAGATACCAACACATTGAAGAAATGGTCCTCAATCATGTCAATTGCATCAAATGCATGCCAAGAAAGGGCTGTTAGCTGACTGTCAACAAATGTGGGCTCTCGAACAACTACGGGGACTAATCTGGGAATAATTGCCTCAATCTATCTGTAGTATAACCTATACAAAATCTCAATTCCACTCTTGCTGCACGTGTACCTATAGCTCACACTTCCAACATTGATGAAATTTGTACCTAACAAACCTTTCCAGAGGCCCATGAAAAGCCTGCATGCCTAGCCTGAATGGTTGCCTGTCAAGAGCTTTAAACCTCGAAATTATAACCCCTGACGCACCGCACAGCTACCCGGATCAGCAAGACAAACCTGGACCCACAACAAGAGGACACGTCAAGATCCAAGAACAATGGGATTTCAGTTAGCTGAGTCAGGCCATGTACTAATTGATAAACCCCCTCTGCCCTCCCCCACTATCACCTTCCTAAAAGGAAGATGCTTACAAATAAGATAAGATACCGCTTGCGCTCTAAGTAAATACCCATATACCCTACAAGAAATGTCCGAGTTTCGCAATGAATTTCCGTGTATTTCGCGCTACTCCGACCCCCGCGCGGTCCTCAAGTCGTTCCATCAGAAACTGCGGGCCTTGCGCGGTAGAACATCGCACTGGCCCGTTGATCTGTCCCACGTCGAAGGTGTCGTGCCCCTTGTTGACCGCAACCTCTTCTCCTTCGTCAGACACGCCTTCGCCAACCGCAAGAACGATGCCCCCTCGCGCTCCAGAGCGTGAAGCATCCGCTGGTCCCGGAACTGCTTTTGGAACTTCAGTCCTTTGGCGAACTCGATGATCGTGTCGATGTTCTCGTCCATCGCCTCTAGGAACGTAAGGCCGCCTTCTTCTGGCTGGTGCGTGTCCACGAGATCCTCTTCGTCCTCTTCTTCCAAGTCTGACACCGCGCCAGCAGGGGCTGTACTCGATGTAGGCATCTCGGCATCCCCATTAGCGGTGCAATCGGTGGGCGTGTCAGCGTCGTTAGACTCGGACGCGGGCCGCAGACTTGCATGCACCCAGAACGGGGCACTGCGCTGGCGCTTCACCTCCAGAAAGAACACAGGAGGAACCGGACACATGCGTTGTACGATGTGCTTGCAAAGCAGGAAACGGCTCTTCGCGAGGCTCGGACAGGTGCAGAGCATCCTTTTCGCGTCCGTCTTGTATGCAGGGTTTAACGGCAGCGTTATAGGGGTCCTCTCGAGCTTCTTCCACTCGCGTTTGAAGTCTTTGCGCCAGGCTGGAAGCTCGCGGAATCGGCCAGTATCGGTAAGCAGTGTGTCGAGTTTCCGGTAGTAGCATGGCGCTAACTTGGTTACAAGGATCCAGACGAGTAAATCGCATCGCGGCATGTGGAAGTGGTGGAGGAAGTCATGCTTGATGCGGCGCCAGCTATTGAAATGTGAGTGCACAGTCCTAAAATTCAATTCTTGTACTTACTGGCTCTCCAGTATCATCGTCGTCTTGAGCACCGGGATTTCCGGATGCGTGCTGCGTGCCCAGAGTGCCCAACGCGATTCACGATACCAATTTTCCCACACGTACGCCCATACTTCCGGGAGCCCATGCTCGACGCAAAATTTATACATTTGCTGGACTGCCCAACGTTTGATTCCTTCGGGGCTTGGCTCCGCGTACCCAGGCAGTAAGGGGTGGGCACAGAAGTGCTTCTCCATCATGGAGATGATGGGCTCGCGGTAGCTGGGGGGGCAGAAGGTGTGTCTCGTCTTCTTCTGCTCCTCCTCTTCCTCACTGTCAGCCACAGATTCTGGCTCCATCGCCCTTGCCTTCTTCGGCGCCGTTGCCTTCGGGACTGGTGCTGCAGCCCCCGTCGTGCGAGCTTTCATTGCACGCGCCAGAATCGCCGGGTCGGCGGCATCCGCCTGCCGCGTCGGTCTTGTCTTGCGCCCTGCCCTCGTCCGCACAGCACCTGCGCCGTCGGGCGGAGCATTTCCTTCTCTGCGGCACCGTATCTCGCTACCTGGGTGGAAGTGCTGCCCGCACTTGTCGTGTCGTCGCCGTTGGTACCTCCGACATCATCCACGACCATGCACTCCCCTTCACCGACATCCTGCGCCACGGCTGCCGTCTCTGCAACGTCCTGCGCCATGGCCTCCGGCTCCCGCGCTAGCGCTGCAGCTGCTGTCTCCCCGGTCGTCGCCGCTGTCGCATGTGGCGCACCTGCCACGTCCTCGCCGCTGGGGATTGATCTGCTCAGAGGGTTTATGCTCTCTGCGACGGCGGCGCTATTCATGGAAGCGGCTCCGAGAGGCCGACGACCCGGGAGTGTGATCCGGAGTCCCTTGGCTGTTACGAATGTATGCGGCCGCTGGGAGGCGGCGATGACCGGGGTAACAGTATCAGGTACGCCCCCTTCGTACTCTCCCGCATCTGCCTGACCTTGAGGAGCGAAGGCTGGATCGATGAAGGAGAACTCTGCATGCGCGCGGCCGGGATCATAAGGCGTTGTCAGAGCTTTCCGTTTGCCAGCTGAGTACGTACTGCCCGCCGGAGATGCCACCAGCACAGACTGATCTTCGTCTTCCATACATCCAGCAGCATCCCAATCTCTGCCATATCCTTGTCGACGTGGCTGATACGGGCTATAATGCCATATGTGTCCCGGACACATTTGGCCCAAGCCGTAAGTGCTTTTCTTCGCTTTCCTTGATCAATTGAAGATGCAGTCGATAGGAGCAGGTACGATAGCGGGAAGCCGGCGCCGTCGTATTCCCCCATTATGCTATACAACTCAAGGTGCTTCGAGTTCGTATTGTCTATTCGGTCTTCAGTCGCTGATGTTCATTTTAGGAAATCTTCACTTACACGTCGCGTCAACACCGATCTCGACTATCTTGCCCTTCAGCGGCCCCGCAATCTTCTTCATTCCCCAACATAGCATCTCGACTCCCTCGGGCACACCCTCCGGCTCGAATATATGCACATCATCACCGTGCTCCTGCAGCAATTTCTCCGCCGACAGGAGCTGTGCATCATCGAAGCGCCAGTAGAGCTCGCTGAATTCCATCCATGCACGGTGGATCTGCTGAGCGGAGACAGCCGGAAAGGCAGCCTGAACCTTGCCAACCAGCTCGACCAGCGTCGACCACTCAGCATTCTCGCGGATAATATCCAATGCTGCCTCGGGCATCGTAACATCGACGTATGGGGTATGCTTTACTCCGTGGAGAAGCTGGACGCTCACGGTGAGCTGACTATCATCTTCGTTCGTACGACAACTGATTGCCAGCTTGCTCCCGCAGCGATACCTCTTCATCCCGAGTCTATCTCGGTTGCGGACGTCCGGATCTTGTGAGGCCTTCGACTTCTTCTTGTGCGCTTCATCCTGGCTGCACCAGTACCGTGTGCGATGCCCGCTCTTAAGCGCTCGGTGGTCTTTAACCCTATGTAATCGCCACGTAAGTATCTATTTTGCAGAATGGCGAGAAGTCTCACGTAAAGCGGTAACCCCCGACTTTCCAGATCTCGGCGGCGACCATTTTAACGCGCTTCTTGGGAGACACTAATGGATCGGCACGCAAGTTGTAGCTGCCGCTGAAATCCACCGCTTTTCCGCCCGAAATTCCGCTCTCAATGTATCAAAAAAGCTTTCGGCATCCGAGAAGCGCTCGCCACCCTGTTTTTGGGTCAATTACAGTTGAGTCACGCCAACAGGCTTACCTTGTCCTCATCCTCATCCTCCTCATCATCCCAGGGCCTACCATTATCCGAGTCTTCTTCGTCGGCATCTAGGCTGGCCTGTATGTCATCTTCGTGGGACTGATCTGTCCGCGGGCGGACGGCTGGCCTGTCGTTGGTACTGCCGAGGGAAGGTCTTCGCTTTCGTTTGCTTGATGTAGTAGTGTTGTCATCGGCGGTAGCTTTCTTCTTTTGCTTGTATCTTCTTTGATTCTGGCTATGGATTGCGCGGCAGCTGTCACAGCCTCCATAGCGGGCATTTATAGGGATCCAAGTGTGGCACCATGGCTTGTTGCATTTTTTTGTGCCTGCGGCCGGAGTCGGCGGCTGCTCAGGACCGGCGTCCATACGAGAGGAAAGTGTTGATGCTCGCGACCTGTTGTTTGCGAAAGCGTCAGCACACGTGTTGATGAGATATGCCTTTTTAGGAAAGATGATAGTGGGGAGGTGTGCGTGCGCTCCTCCCGTCGCTCAATCAACACAGGGACGAACCTCCTTAATAACCACTGAAATAAGAAATGTAAAGGGAGACTTGATAGAGGGCACCTGCTTCCGAATCCCCGCAGTTGCATTGCACAGACATTACTGATTGGTATGTGTAATCATCAGTGTATGCCGTTGCGGGTTGGTTGCGGGATCTCTATTTATTAGCAAGCAGAAAAACTCATCAATAATTATAACTGGCTACGGTCGTGGGGATAAACTTGGAGAAGGAATGAAGTTTCGTACCCAGTCAAGGTAAGCCATTGAGATTCTGACGATTGATTCGTCGAAATCCATCGGGAAAATCATTGGATTCCATTGATCTGCTTATTCAGTGGCAGCCCATGAATCACCTGTCAAAATCTTCAGAATAAATCATTGGATTTCAATGGGCATCAAATCCTATCAAATTCGGATGACGACCGGGATTGCCGTGTATGAAGGCACTACGATGTGGGCATCGGCCGAGGGTCTACAGCGTCGTTCACTTTCGTGGGTGAGTTGCGCGTCCGGCATTCTTCAGGACAACTGCGAACTACTTCAACAGGGACCTCCATTACTATCTATGCCTCGGTCGCACCGCTTCGTCCGGATCCAGTGACTTTGAGTTTCTCCGTCGACAACTCCCTGACGGGCTCATATACCTCTACGGCTAACATGAGCGCGGGGCTTTATCACGAGGCGCTATGGACCTCGCCGACCATGAGCGAAGGCACTCACCAGCTCGTAATCACTCAGATCGTGGCGCAGTCAGGCGGCGTCCTTTATCTCGACTATCTGACGTACGACACAACCTCGGCCGCCGGTCCATACTTCATCGATGATAGCGACTCCCGCATCACATATACCCCTGCATGGACCAAGTTCGACGCAACGCAGAACGATTTTCAGCACACGTCGCAGGAGAGCACATCACAGGGCGACTCCCTAACCTTCGAATTCGAGGGTATGTACCAATTTTCCTGCCGTCGAGTCATTTCTAATTCGCGTTGTAGGGACGGGCGTCCAGTTTTACGGAGGCATAACTCCCGCAGGTGCGGGTGTGATGAAAGCATCTAGTGTTTTAGATGGTGGTACTCCCGTGTTGTACACTGCGCCAGAACAACCCCCCGCATCTGTTAACAACCTGATATTCGAAGCACACAAGTTGTCGGACGGGACTCACAAGCTCGTCGTTACCGCCGCGAGCGACTCGCCACTTTGGGCAGACTACTTCCTTGTCACCCCAGGCACGCCATCCTCTCCCGGCCCTCCGCCAGTCACTACTCCTGGCTCGTCCGGTTCCACCTCTACATCCCCTGGCGTGCCCGGTGGCACCAGAACCACAGTGTCATCCGGCACCGCGTCTGTGACATCCGGGACCCACTCTGTCAAGTCCGGAACATCCACCACGTCGGCCTCCAGCTCCGCCCCCTCCTCGGTATCTTCCGGCGCGCCCGACTCGGCGTCCTCTAACTCCTCAAATACGATACTGCCGTCGTCCTCCAAATCATCCCCCGTCGCGCCCATTGTAGCCGCCATCCTCGGATCCCTACTCCTGATCGCACTCGTGCTCGGTGCAATCTTTTTCGTCCGCCGGAGAAAGCGTAATCGCTCACGCAACGCCGCACACCGTAAGCCCCTCTTTCATCGAGTTGTCCCAATTCTAAATCCGCGACCGTGCAGCCCCGATGGCGAACGTCCTGACCCCGCGACCGTTCGCGGACTTCAGGACCACGAGCTCATCCAGCTCGCGCGCACCGTTGAACTACACTTACGCCGCACTCGCGGCAAGCACCCCCAACCTTGAATCGAGCTCGGAAAGTACGTCGTCGACGCCAGCATCGTCTGGGAGCCGAAAGCGTGCGCAGGAAGCGCGGCGCCAACAGGAAGAGGATGAACGACGTCAGCAGGAACAGCAATCCCAGCACCAGGCGACATCTTCCGCCATTGTCTCTCCCCCCGCTACTCTCTCTGGGGCCACAAGTGTCACGGGCATGGCGCGACTCTATGCCGACGCGCCGCCGCCGCAATATTCAGCTTAACACTACCTTGTCATCCCTCCGATATACATTCGTTTTTGAACTGGGCGTCTGAGGGTGACATCAGCCTGCAAGATTAAAGCTCAACGCATACGCGACTGCAATTGAAACAGGTAATTGATTCCTAGAAGAAGTTGACGAGATAAATTCAAGGAAGGTACACTATTGAATTTTCAAGCTGCCAGTTGAATTGCACATCTATGTACTAAATAGGGGCCGAAACGATCATTGACATCAATCAACTCGGATCACCGGCCAGCCGGCGTTCCTTCACTGCCACCCATCTCGCTCGCAACTCGACGTATCGCTGGAACACGTAGTAGCCCACACCCTCAGTGAGCTAGCCCAACTGTGGAATTCACGTTCGGTCGTCCATCTTGCGAATGATCGGAACGAATGGTGGAAATGTGCGTCTGCTCGGCGGTCTCCTTTTGGTCTCCTTGCATTCCGTGTCAATGCTGACTGAAGCAATAGAACTTCGCTGCGGCCTCTCGAAGACGACCTGGCTTTGAAAACCTCGGCCCTGCAACTTGCAGAACAACCCGAGCTTCAAGTCTATCCAGTATTGACGCTACCCCCAGAAATTGTCTCGGACATTTTCGAGCATTTCCTCCCCAGCTTTCCTGACTTCATTTCCATCCACGGAGTTCTTTCGCCCCTCCTCTTATGTCGGATCTGTCGGCACTGGCGCCAAATTGCCTTATCCACGCCCACTCTCTGGAGATCTATCCAGATCGACGACACCAAGTCTGATGACCAGCTGGAGCATCTTAAAACGTGGCTGGCCCGCTCCGGCGCCTGCTCCCTCGCCATCAGCATTTCAGACGATGGCTCGTCGGACATGACCTTATCCTCACAGTATCTTCAGACCGCTGTCCTCTATTGCCAACGATGGGAACATGTAGAGATTGTCGTGCCCTTCAGATCCTTTCACCTCATTCACGGTGAAATGCCGCTGCTGCGGGATTTGACATTTGGTCCACCCGGGCTTCCGAGCAACGATGAGCCCATTATATCCCTGTTCGACCGTGCCCCGCAGCTGCAGAATGTCCATCTCACGGGGTGTTTCGTGCCCTCTGTCATTCGCTTGCCATGGGCGCAATTGACACACCTAGAAGGCGAATATCTCTACGAACACGAATGCACAGAGATTCTCAGTCTTGCGACAGATCTCGTCCACTGCACAATGACCGTCTGCATCTCCCCCACACTCTACATCCCTCTCTCCGCGGTTCCGACTCTTCCCCATTTACGCCACCTCAGCCTTTTGTCGGCCGACGATGACGCTCGCCTCGTGAAGATTCTGGACAACGTGACGCTCCCAGCGCTCCGTACACTCCGTGTCGCTGAGCCCTGTCTCGGCACCGACCCTGTCGAAGCGCTGAAGGCCTTCATTTCGCGATCTCAGTGCACTCTGGAGGAACTTTACATCGACGATTCGTTGCTGCTGTTGGACGCGTACTGTGAGGCGTTTCCCTCAATCGGGACTATTAGGATAGTCGATCCTAGCTGGATACCACCTACTAGTACTTACCTCTCTACCAAGGCACTTGACGTTGTGAGTCCAGACCCGCATGTTTCGATATATTATATTTTTGTGGTATACAGTCGTAAACTAGGAAGCGAAATGCAACGTGGTAGCAAAACACTAGGTTGTTTGCTACCTTAGAGAGCTCACAGAGGCACAAATTTTTGGGAGACCATTCTCCTCATGCAGAAACCCCGGTAGGTCAAAGGAATTGAGAGAAACGGTCATATTGCGGCCGCACGGCGCGATTCCGTGTGCACTACCTATTTGGTGTATTTTACTGGGCCCGTGGTTGGTCGCCCTCGCAGGCTGGAAAAATGATGCAGGGCATCAACAGGGTGTTTTCAGGTCCTAGGCTCATGACGGACACGGTCTCAAGTCTTCAAATCCCAAAGATTCAGGCAATTGGAGTTGTTTCGTAGTGTTTCGCTATCACGTTATTTGGCCAAATTTGGCCTCTCGGAAAGATGTCTCTCGTTCTCCCCCAAAGCAACACCGAATCTCATGGTCTCTTGTGCTGGCATGTAGCCCGGATTCCATAGGCCAGATTTATAACAACATCAAAATTGATCGACCTACATTTGAGCTCACAATCTGCCGCACCGTCTAATCGTTTCGCTTCCTAGTTTACGACTGTACGTACATATGTGGAATAAAATGCGACAGCTCAGAATACTTCATTCATGATCATTGATCTGACCCTCGCGAGTTGAACGAATATTCAACAAAGGTCCAAAAAAGGACGACGATCAAAGTGAGGATGCTCTGTTGTGTGTCACAGTGGAGGCTAGCGGCCGATGCGTCAGGGAACAAGTTCCACGGTGAACTATGAGGGAGGCAGTTGAGTCTGGTGAGAGCAGACTCGGACCGTGGCCATGGCGAAAGCATTTGCGAGAAACTTATGTAAGGGTCATCAGATCAGAGAATTCCTTTTCCGGCGAAACTCGAACTCCCTCCCCGTCTTGTCCCCGTCTTGTCCGCTCTCTCCGGCGAGCCTTTAGACCCATAACCGGGCAATGAATCTACATTCGCTACGTACTTGTTTTCTCGGAATATGACGTGGACCGCGCCTGTCGACTCGTCGGGGCCGCCCCTCCTCCGCCAGGCGGCCTACAAGTACCAAGAAGAATATGCTACCTCCCCCGGGTACCCCTCGTCCCATTTGCATCTCAATTGCAGGGACACCTTGCCTTGAAATGATCCAGGTAGATTTGTAGAAGGAGCAGTAGTGGTTTAGGCTTGGACAGGGTGGCCCGGGTTCCATGTACGTTTCTTCCCGAGAACTCCTTGCATCTGTGCTCGTTAACACTCCTACAGGTCTAACAGACGCGATCTTCGTGGAGAAATCGTCGTGCTACGACTTGCCTATGTACCGAGCTGACCTCACCGCTGCAGGCGACATTCTGCGTGGCGTTCGTACCTCCTGTCTCCGCTCCTGGCACATCCATCTCTGCCTCGTCCGCCTCTCGTGCAGCGCCATCGGCTGATAAGCGCCCACCACGCAGAGCATCCCTCCCATCCCCATCGCCGCAGTGGATCGGCCTCAGACTTGACTTATCGGTGGCGCACGACCGCTCGATCTTTCCTCCCACCGTACCCAATACATCCAGCAGTCGGGCGTACGGGGCCGTGCATTATATGCGATGAGCTTGTGGCGCGGCGGCTCGAGCTACTCGATCGCGGGCAGCCCAACGAACAGGGCCCGGTGCTTGGAGACGACCGTGCGCGCGCGCCGCAGCGCCCTAGACCTGCACCGCGGGGTCGACATCGACAGCGTCGGCTCGAGCGTCAGTGGGAGCGAAGACGCGCGAGTCGTGGCCAGCGCACGCCGGGCCGGGCCCCCATTCTAGCAGCCCAAATCGCAACGACAGCGGACGCAGAGGCGTACGACACCTCGCGTCCGCTGGCGCTCCTCCACATACCCTCCACGCGCCCAGCTCGCAGCTCGCCCGCGAGACATTCCTGCTCCACCGACGGACCTGCCCTCTCCGTCCCCTCCGTCCCTTCCACCCGCTCCCGGCTACGCCCCCAACTGCGCGGAGGCTGAGCGGATGTACCTGACGTCCCGCGACCTGACGGCGTTCGGGCTGAGCTACAGCACTTCGAGCGGCTCGCGAGTACGGCGGAGGCGGGCGGCGGTGATCGTGCAAGGAGGGTATAAGCGAGAGCAAGCCGCCATCGGTGCTGATGCAGTCGAGCGGCATGGCCGCGCAATCGGCAAGGGCGAGGCACGTCGCGGACGGGGAGACGTAGGATGCGCGGCGGGACGTGGACTCTCCACCGTCGCTCCTGCAGACGCTGCCCGGGGCGGCGTTCCAGCTCCCGCTCGAGGCTTTCCTGCGGGCGTTTCCCTCTCCTTCCCTCCCCCCACTCCGGCTGCGCCCCCAACTGTGCTTCACGTCGCGCCAGGCGCCGGCGTTCGCCGCCGCGGTGCTTTGAGCGGCTTGCGCTCTGGTACGGTGGCGGGGTTGGCGCGGTGATCGCGCAAGGAGGATGCGAGGCACAGCGGACTGACCCTGACGCCAATGTGGCGAACGCGGCCTTGCCCGCCCCCAGGCCGGCCGCGGACGAGGTCGACGCGGAGCTTATGAGCGCGCAGCAAATCAGGTGTATTGTCGATGCTTTCCTGCCAATACACGCCCTCCACGCTCACTCCCGAGGCTCGAGGCCTTCCTGCCCAGGAGCCTTCCTCGCGGCGGCGCCGGCGCCGGACGAAAATGACGCAGAGACGTACGACACCGCGTGGCGGGACGAACAGGTTGTCGCTTCTGCAGAGCACACTGCGCTCCAGCTTCGGCGCTCGAGACCATCTCGCCCGAGGACCTTTCCTCCCCCGGCTCCCGCCTGCTCTTCGATCCTCGCCGCAGCCAAGAGCCAGGCGATCTAACTCATGTGGGGTGTTCGAGCACGGCCGCGGTACCTTGAGCGGTTCGAGCTCGAGTACGGTGGCGGGGTTAGCGCGGTGATCGCGCAAATGAGGGTACGAGGGGCTGACTGACTCCGGCGCTGATGTGGTCAAGCGGCATGGCGAGCGCGACCTTGCCTCCGCCAGCAGCGACGCCGTTGGTCGCGGACGAGGACGACGGAGCCGTACGACACCGCACGGGACGTGAGGATTATCAGGACGCTCCATTACACGCCCTGCGCGTCTACCCCACGTTCTAGCTCTTGTTATTGGGGCCTTCCCGCCCGATGACCGGTTCTCCTCCCCGCTTCCCCTTCCCGCTTCAGACTCTGCCATTTCCGCCTTCAGCCCGCCGCCGCTGTTCGATAGACGCTGCGAGAATGCTGTCTCGTGTCGACAGACTTGACGGCGTTCGCGCCCAAGGTGAGGCGGGGGATGGATGACACGCGCTGCCGCGACTCAGAGTAGGTCGCGCTCGAGTCAAGCGCCGGTAGAAAGGGGCGCGCATGGACATTCTTCAATACAATAGACGTGCTATGTGCGGGAATTTGGGTATCTTCCACGCCGCATCCACTCTTGAATTTTACATCCGTTTATTACTACAAGACATGCCCCATTGACCGTGTTGCACAATACCAGGGGCGAAATATCGTTTAAGCTTACTTAGTACATCCTAGGAATGAATGAAGAAATTCGCATACCCCATCTCGGACAACGTCAAACTCCCTCGTACTACTAGCGTGGCACTCGTTCAGCATCGCATCCAGATCGTCGTGACGCGTCAACACGCGTCCGCACGGCTCCAATTTTGTGGAGTGGGTCGAGCGGCAACAAATCGTCATCGAGGAACGCCGCTAAAGATTTTTTTCCACTCTTTCTCAAAAGAAAAAAAACTCATTTGATTTATGGTCTGACTACGGGAGACTAGAACGTCCCCACAACGAGGCAAAGCGCCTGAGCCACGTTGTCGATATCCTCGGGTCGGCGTAGGCGTAGAGTGCAGGGAGAGGATTCAATTGATTGGGGAGTGCGGTGGACATGAGCGTAAAGATGCACTGCACCAGTGGCCGTGGCGTTGAACCCTGCATCATCGATTTCGCCGAATTAGGACAAGGTAGAAGCACTAAGTTACAAGCAACAAAAAGAAGTAATCCCAGAATCGACAGACACAGCGAATAAGTTCATGGTCCACGATAGAGGGGAGAGTAACGGGGAGGCGTCCCCGCGCGCCAGACGGCGGAGCCTTCTCATGAGCACTTGCGGGCGGGAAGTACTAGTTCTGATCGTCGACGAATCAGAAGGGTGGCGGTGGAGAGCTGGAGGCACGGATAAGAGCAGCGCGATGCCGAGAACCTTCTCCGTTTCGCTCCGCTATGGTGATGCATGCATACCGCGCGGTAAAGGCCCCAGCTCTCGATGCCACGTTCAGCCAAATGCGCAGTAGCATTTGCGTTTACGCTGTGCACCGGCGGAACACTCAGTAGTGACACACTGCCCCCGAGCCGATAGGCAAGGATCGCGCGCACGCGCCCGAGACACGCCCGCCTTGAAGTCATCCACGGCGGCGTCTTGTGGTGGTCCGAGAGATAGCTCGTCCGCGAGGGCCAGGGAAGCCCTGAGAGGAGCGCTCGCCCGCAGCTCCTCCTCGACGCCGCAGCGCGACGCGTAGATTATGGAGATCTTGTCTTCACGCGCCCTGCGCACTCGTCCAGCCCTCGGCTGCGCACATCGCGATACGGCCCAGCGCCGTTCTCGAGTTCGTGGCGCGCCTGTCTTGATGCCGTCCGCCGCGGCGTCTTGTACGTCCGCGCGGGCACAGGCCATCCGCTCGGGGCCAGGAAGGCTCCAAGGAGGGGGGAAAGCGCTCGGCCGGAGCTCCTCATCGACGCCGCGACGAGTCGGATCGTAGAAATCCCGACTTCACGCGCCCTGCGCACTCGTCCAGTGCTCGGCTGCCCGCACGGCCCTGCGACGTTCTCGAATCTCCGGTGGGCCTGTCTGGGGGCCTGCGACGAGAAACGCTGCTTGAAGTCGTCCGAGGTCCGAGGGGGGGCCAGGCAGTCCGCTGGCTTGACCCGGAGTCCAAGGAGCGGAAGAGCGATCCCAGCGCAGAAGCACCCCCTCCGCGCCCAGTTTCCGCCTGCGCCCGTCCTACGCAGTTCTCGAGTCGCGCAGGGCTTGTATGAGGTGTCAACGATGCCCAAACGCGCGCGACGGTGGTCCACGCGCGCCTCCTTGAAGTTGCTCACGGCGCCCGGGGCCAGAAGAGCTTGACCCGAGATTCCAAGTCCGAGTCGATGTTTTGCGAGGGCGGCTCGCTGAGTTAACGGGTTAGCTGCCGCTGCGGAGGGCGCGAGGAAAAGCCATGGACGCACGTCCGAAAACCACGTCCGAGAACCACTCCAATGGCGATCCCGTGTTCACCGCTAGCACCGACAGTAGCACGCCCGTATCGTTTGACGAGTCGCAAGGGCAGTAAAGCCACTGGGTTTGACGCGAAAGATGAACTTCAGCGGCTCTAAGAGTTCCGTTCAAGAGGTGCACGAGGTACCTGGTGGGCTCGGTCAGAGCGGGTAACATGAAGCGTTGAACGTGTCTCACTATTATTATGATCATGTATGCGATATTGTGCGATCACAGCCTGCGCAGGTGCAAGACGACGGCTCAACTGCTTCATCGTGGTCCATAAAGGCATTGATTTGAAGTGGTTGAGGTCGAGGTCAATCGACTGCACCCCTCGGCTAACGTTGTCGATTCCAAGGGATGTAACTTACATACATGTGTGCGGACAACTTCAAGACTGCGGAAAGCTGGTTGCTGAAGACACAGTGTTGGAGACGTTAAACTGGGTGGATGAAGGTAAAACATACCACCTGGTAGCTTGGTGAGCGAGAAACAAATTGGCTCGCTGTAGCTGTATGTACAGACAGAGAGAAATTTGAAGTTCAAGCAAGCTGCAAGCCGCGGCTACGATCACTGATTCATGATGCCATCAGCACTGCGTCAATCCTTGCCGCTTGAGTCTTGACCACCATACCAAATTTTCAAGACTGTTCCCGGCTCGTCGATGTCCACCGAAAATTTGCCCTCCTGCCGCAAACAAACTCGCTCTTTCTCTACGTGCCCGGGACCACGTCCGACCCGGACCCCGTCGTCGTCGACGGGACAGATTATTTCGTGCACTCGCGTTTGTTACTTCCTTGAAGTTCCTGCTGGTTTTACCGCCGCTAGAAGGGCGTGCTCTTCACGGCGCTGCGCACCCGGCATGCAACAGCGCACTCCAAGTCGCTTGCAATTAATCACACCCAAAACAAACACAACGAACTACACGCGATGGATTCGAATTACCAACTCTCTTGCGGGTTCGAGCTATAGCAGACCGTGCTTTGATCCCCAGCCTAATGTCCCGATGATGTTAAATCCTGCGAACAAGTGTGTTCGCTAATTTTGAAGCTTCTCTCCATCTAAAAGCCGCGTGATTCAGAACTACGCATCTGCGACTCCGCGACTTTACTTCATCAGAATCAGAGCGCACGGAGCGCATGAAATGCCGGGATGCGGAATTTGCGCTGCGCTTCCCGCGAACTGAGTCTGGGGCGTACTACATTTGCTACAAATTTGCGTGGCTAACGAATTCACATGGTTTGACGATACTGGCATATAAGCTCCTCCATCCTCTGGCGAATACTGGTCAGCTCCAATTTGGACCCTCCCTGCCTTTCAACGAGGACACGGACGTCGCTGTGGGCGCTACGCTGCGATGTCGAACGGTGATACACTTCGAACGCCTCTTCCAATTCCTTCCAGGAAATCTTGCCCAGCAAACTGGGCTGCAGCGCAATCTTGAACAGCTCCTCCAGCACCAGAATCAAGTCCACAGTATATGCGATCAGGACGTGTTGGACATCCGGCCTAGGAATATATTGAGACGCTGTGAAACAACCATGTGCAACGTACGTGTTGCTCAAAACTGCATTCGAGATCCAGCTTACGAAGAAGTACGTGAGACCGAGGATGGCCACCGGCGGCGCGATTACCGCCGTGACTGAGGTGCATAAAGTGACAAACTGAGAAATCTTCTCAATGTCTGGTGGGCTGAGAACACGGTCAAGCGGGACGGTTCAAAATAATCAAGTATCTGGAGTGCACGAATTTGGGTGGCTCTTTTCATACAGGTCTTGGACGACGTATAACACCAAATGTTTGAACTCGTCGCCGTTGAGAACCTGATTTGAATTAAATTATGAGCACACTCATTCGCGTTGACTAACTGCAGATAAATTCACAGTTTCTCCATCCCTCGGGTTCCAACACGCGACAATATCTTTGTGGACCTGCACGAGACATCGGCGCAGTAACAGATCTCCGACTGCATGGAGACTACCACTCATTGTCCGCCAGTAATCTACCGACAGAAATTAGGGGCGAGTGTGTGCACGACGGACTGACTACAAGGCGTGTGCCTACAACTCATGCCTTTTCTAGAGAAAAGACGTCAGCCGAAACTTTGAACTAGCAAGAATCGGTACATACGCAACACAAGCATCAATTTTCAGAGGTACGCTGGCTCGCTGTGCCACAGCCCACATGATCCACGCATCACCCTTGAGGCGCTCTTCCACTGTCTCGTGTGTTATCTTGACAAGCTCGGAAATGTTGTCGGTATAGTTCTTCCGAACTTCGGGGAGGTCAGGGCATGGTTTGGTGTGTTCGTTTCCCGCACCTGAAACCTTGATATAGCGCGGCATTGGAATCTTCAGCCGAGTAGCAGCGCTGCTGAGCGATTCCACGCAGCCATCGAAGTCTTTTTGTGCAAGCTTCAGCCTGTTTTCACCGGTATACTTCCGTACAAGTCTGTCGTACTGAGTAAATACGACAACCACAGGGACTTGGGTTAAATATCAACAAGAGCAATTCACACATCAAGAGAAGCGGCTCACCTTGAAGTTCGTCGGCAAGTTTAAGGAACTTTTCGTCGCCGGCCTCCAGAACACGGACTCCATCGGTCGGTGTGTGGATACAGAGCCTAATCAAACGGTCAACTCGGGATTGGAGGTACATACTAAACCTGCTACCACACGGCGTGCAGCCGTTCTTTCAGCTCGAGGCTATTGGCGCTCTTCCTCTGGAGGAAATCACTGACGACATTGAATGTGCTCAAGTTTGATGGCTCAAATCCTTTCGAGTCGTGCAGCACGAAACGTGGATTTATTTCGGAAGTAATTTCCTTGTCGATTTCGGCGTCTCCCGGGTTGAAATGTGACACCTGAATAAAAATTCAGAGGGAATCTGACAGCCGACTGGGACTATACTCACCGCATCATCGACCTGGAAGACATGGTCGATGAGTGATGATTTTCCTGCCCCGAACTAATTGGGTCAACGGTGAGCATTGGCTAGATGGCAGAAAAATCCCACCCCTCCAACGCATACGATACGAAACCCGCCGCAGAGGTTAGTCGTATGTGGAGTGCTCACCGTTTACAGGTTTCGAGGATATCCTCGATGGTAGACTCCATGGACATCGCAAGAGGCAAGTAGTGGGGATCAAGATGCGGATCGAATATCGAGGCAGACCATTCGATAGACTATTATTATACAATCAATGAACTGTCGAGATTATGGATTCGCCGGTTTGACATATTGAATGCAGACGCGTGTCCAAAATTCCAGATATAAGCCAGGTGTGGGGAATTCGAAAGATCCCATGGAAATTTGTGCATCTTTAACTCCACCACTTCCGTCGTGGTGTAGAAGGCTGTGGCAGCTGACTCCTAATTTTGAACTGACGGGATTAGTATGTTCAAGTTGAGAAGTGCCTACCGATTTCTCGGCCTTCGATGTTGATGATGATTCTTGGATGATTCCTTAATTTCAATGGAATTTCTTGCTGGACATCCATTCCAGGTCTTATCATCAATTCAATCAGTTATTGTTTGAATGGGTTCTGACAGGTTCCGCGCTGAAGGTTCAAATTTAATTGCAGGGTCATGGGTCATGATCACCGGACCGGTCCCATGACAAAGCATCGGCTACTTAAGCACCCAGTCGTGGAGGGGGATGCTACAACAAAATGGAGGTTCCATCCCTGTGGAAGCGCACCAATCAAAAGGCAAACTGACTTCTCTCCTCCCACTCTTATCTCCTGCGCTCAGATAGATTCCACAGGATGCCGCTCGCCCCAGAGAGCTCCCGGACGTCCGATTTCGTGTTCTTATTGCTGGAAGAGCGAATGCAGGGAAGACCTCTATCCTGCAGAGGGTATGCGAGACCACAGAGAGTCCGGAAATCCACAGGATCAAGGTTGTCGATGGAAAGGAAACCCGGGAGAAGGTCATCTAACACATTCCCATGGAACTCTGATACTGAGAGCTTGCCTTTAGATCAATCATCTGGGTCCTACTTCTGAGGTGCGCAGATCCCCCCCCTTGTCGAGACTTCTGACTCTTTGTGCAGCGTGGTCAGCACACCGTCTCAGATGAGTTGATATTTGCAAATCATACGGGTTATGTGTTCCATGACTCCTGCGGGTTCGAGAGTGGCAGCACCGATGAGCTGCAGCGTGTCCAAGCATTTGTGGGTGACAGGTCACAAAGAAAAAGACTTGAGCAACGATTGCATGCAATCTGGTTTGAATTATTTTATCACTGGATACTTTATTTAGTCTTATGATTTTCTTTAATGAAGGTACTGCATTCCAATGGACAATCATCGCCCAGGCCTGGACATTGCTCCGTTCTACAATATCTGCCCAGACAAGAATGGTGTGTGATTCTTGGAGCATTATATGAGTTTCTCATTCAGGGCTCCAAGTTCCTGTTATCCTGCTTTTTACCAAATATGAGGCCTTCAGGCGTAATGTGCAGATTGACCTGGATCCGGAGGAGGAGGCAGAGGATTTGGAAGATCTACAGTGTCGTGCGGATCGTGAATGTCAGGAAATCTTCGACACCCAATACTTGAGCCGAATTGGTGAAACACCATTTGTGCGGCTCGAAGGTGAGACCGCAAAACATCTGTGTTGCTTGATTCTTGAGAATTCACAGGGATGGATAAACCAAGTCAACCTTGTGACGAGCTTCTCAAAGCAACCATGGAGGCCCTGAATCCTTCTGCTGTTGGACTTATGCTCTTAACAGTGCAAAAGGAGAATTTGAAGCTCAGTATACGGCACGCAGTGAAACAGTGAGTGTTACATAACTGCAGGTACCAAATGTTTCAAAATAAAGCAGTGCTTTGGTTGTTCAAAATACAGAGAGAAAAATGAAGGAAAATTTCATCAATGGGTGTTTGGTTGGATTTCCCATGCTTTGGGTGGGTGGCACAGTTGAATTCGAGGTCTTACTAATGTGCTGCTCCAATCGGAATTGAATCTTCAGGTTGTGAGTTAACTGTTTGGCTGTTCTGCTGATCTGCTTGCTGAGACAATACCCGGCTCTGTTGGTTAGAATGTGAGTTCCTCGTTTGGCCGTTCCGCTGGTCTGCTTACTGAGACAATGCATGGCTCTGTTGTTCAGTTTGTGAGCCCCTCGCTTGGCTGTTCTGCTGGTCTGTTTGCTGAGATGATGCCTGGCTCTGTTGTTCAGCTTGTGAGTCCCTTGTTTGGCTGTTCCGCTGGTCTGCTTGCTGAGATGATGCCCGGCTCTGTTGGTTAGGATGTGAGTTCCTTGTTTGGCTGTTCTGCTGATCTGCTTGCTGAGATGATGTGTGGCTCTGTTGTTCAGACTGTGAGTCCCTCGCTTGGCCGTTCCGCTAGTCTGCTCACTGAGATGATGCCTGGCACTATTGATTAGGCTGTGAGTCCCTCGTTTGACTGTTCTGCTGGTCTCCTTGCTGAGATGATGCCCGATGTTGTTGTTCAGGGCGTGAGTCCCTCCTTTGGCTGTTCTGCTGGTCTGCTTGCTGAGACAATGCTGGCACTGTTGGTTAGGATGTGAGTCCCCCCTTTGGCTGTCCCACTGGTCTGCTTGCTGAAATGATGCATGCCACTGTTGGTTAGGATGTGAGTTCCTTGTTTGGCTGTACCACTGATTGCTTGCTGAGACAATGCATGGCTCTGTTGTTCAGCTTGTGAGTCCCTCGTTTGACTGTTCTGCTGGTCTCCTTGCTGAGATGATGCCCGATGTTGCTGTTCAGGGTGTGAGTCCCTCCTTTCGCTGTTCTGCTGGTCTGCTTGCTGAGACAATGCTGGCACTGTTGGTTAGGATGTGAGTCCCTCCTTTGACTGTTCCACTGGTCTGCTTGCTGAGACAATGCATGGCTCTGTTGTTCAGCTTGTGAGTCCCTCCTTTGGCTGTTCCACTGGTCTGCTTGCTGAGACAATGTGTGGCTCTGTTGTTCAGCTTGTGAGTCTCTCCTTTGGCTGTTCCCCTGGTCTGCTTGCTAAGACAATGCCTGGCACTGTTGGTTAGGATGTGAGTCCCTTGTTTTGCCGTTCCCCTGGTCTGCTTGCTGAGATGATGCCTGGCAGTATGTGAGTCCCTCGTTTGGCTTTTCTATTGGTCTACTTGCTGAGACAATGCTGGCACTTTTGGTTAGGATGTGAGTCCCTCCTTTGGCCATTCCCCTGGTCTGCTTGCTGAGATGATGCATGGCTCTGTTGTTCAGCTTGTGAGTCCCTCCTTTGGCTGTTCCCCTAATTTACTTACTGAGACAATGCCTGGCACTGTTGGTTAGGATGTGAGTCCCTCCTTTGGCCGTTTTCCTGGTCTGCTTGCTGAGACAATGCCTGGCACTGTTGGTTAGCATGTGAGTCCCTCGTTTGGCCGTTCTGCTGGCCTGCTTGCTAGACAATGCCCAACAGTATGTGAGTCCCTCCTTTGGCTGTTCTGCTGGTCTGCTTGCTGAGATGATGCTGGCACTGTTGATTAGGATGTGAGTCCCTTCTTTGGCCATTCCACTGGTGTTGCTGAGACGATGCATGGCTCTGTTGTTCAGCTTGTGAGTCCCTTGTTTGGCCGTTCCACTGGTCTGCTTGCTGAGATGATGCCCGGCTCTGTTGGTTAGGATGTGAGTTCCTTGTTTGGCTGTTCTGCTGATCTGCTTGCTGAGATGATGCTCGGCTCTGTTGTTCATGTTTTTCAGAAATATGTGAGTTCCCTGCTCTACTCCTTTGCACCCTGACACTGTGTTCCGGACCTGCTGGTTCAGAAAGTGAGCTTCTTATCTGCCTTCACCTATACCAGTTGATATGATTTTCTGTGATTCAGCCAGTGAGCTTCTTGCTATCCACTCCCGGTGTCACAGCTCATTTCTCTAGTTTGTCAGTTCTTTTCCTTGTCTCCTTGTTCCTCCCCTGAATTATTCATCCTCTTGTAATAACACCATCCAGCAAACTATGGTTTCCTTGACCAAGAACTTTATAAGAAAGGTCTGTTGTCTTCTCTCCTTGCATCCCCCCATCCTCATCTGCTGTTCAGGCTGCTCCATCAAACAGGGTGAAATATGGGATTATTGGTATTCAATTCAATACTTGCCACTCTCTCATTTGGCCAATTCAAGCTGGACAGTCACCGTCATTGTTCTTCACCATGCTGCATTGACACATGCAAAGTCTCATATCACCCCTGCAGAGGCATTCCAGCAGCCCTGCGAGCTATACTTCAAGTCTGACACCCCTGTCAAAGTCAAACAATGGTTCACCGCCTCTCCTGATCCCACCGAGGAGGAAATAATCGAAATGATCCTATCTTGTAAGTCTCTGTTTTTGCATCCATGTTCTTCAGCTGAATGACAAATCCGAACTCTAGGCGAACTTTGATGCACATTCCCCAAATTCATGCTTCCTCTATGTAGTATTAGTCTGCAGCCATTCATGTACTTCCAGATGATGATATTTTTTGCGTTGGGTTCATTCTTTGTTCCTCGTTCTGAGAAAGAGTTGTACAATTTATGCCATACATGCCAAGATGAAGTGCTAGTTACTCTAAGCACAACTTGCCACACTTTTGCAGACATGTGCAACCCTCGCAAATCAGGACTTCGAACTTGAATTCGGGGAATGCGGTGATTTAGACCATGTTACATTGAACCTCCCAGGATATAGCAAATGGGATCAGTTTGAGTCGAAGAAAGCATTGCCATTCTCACGGAAGATGTACACTCAGGATACATTGCCAGAATTGGTCACAGTCCACCTCTGGTTCCTCTTCTACTATTGACCTCTAGCCATCGGTGGGTTCAAGCCAGGAAAGAGTTTCTAGATACAAGGAGATTCTTCACAAGTGCAGGGGTACAATTAAATTATCTTCTCCGCTTCCAGTGCCACACGGGCATAAATGCCATCCCGACTGTCGATGCGAAGAATGCAGGATGGAGGAATCCTCACAGACAATTTTCGTGCAGTGGCTTCTTGTCAACTGTGCCCGTTTTTAAGGTCCTCGGCATCTTGTGGTCGTTCGTACAACTTGGATCCAATTTCGGTACCGGCAACGACGAATGAAGCGGAGGTGAAAATCCCATATATTCAAGATCTCAACCGATACTGAATTGGCACTCGAATGCAATGGGCAGGGCTGTCAGCAGCGAATTGGGCCTCATCTAGAATGAAGAAAGAATGGAAATCCGGACCCAGGAGGGTCCGGATGGCATGGAAAGTGTGGGAGATATTTGCACCAGTATAGATATTTGTAGGTTCCTCGAGGACAAGGGTCCAATGGTCGAAAATGTCCAGACGGTCTCCCAGATGGGGACAGAGTTAAAGTAGCAGCTATGTGGTTTTGTGGTCCATTGTGTTGCCCATCTCTGTCGCAATCTCCAGGAACATATGGATTATGAGCAGACACGCAAGAAGCCACAATATGCTGGTAGATGGCTGTAATCGAGTTTGTTGACAAGATTGGGAGAGGCAGCAATGAGCTTCTGTGAATTGCTTGCAAGAATTTTGTTGACAATGTGGTTCCAGTAGTACGATATAAGGCCGCTGGAGTCTTGTTTTGACGCGAAATATTGTCGAGATGTTAATCACTACGCTGGTGTTGAGACGGTCAGGAGTGTGATTTGTGTGCAGAGGATGGGTCACAAATGTTCCTTTCCATTTCATGAATGTGTTTTCAACACAATGATAGGCTGGCCCTGTGACCAGGCATGAAATCTTTCAATTTTGTGTCTGTTGTTACTCACTAGGGCCATATAAGCTAATAGATCACGCTCCAGAGAGCTAGTGTGAGGTCTGAACATCTAGCTAAGGATATACTATGTGTGCTATCTGTAGGCGCTCGGTTGTGATGATGGTACCACTATGGGCCAGATTCCCAAGCAGCTATACTACCTTTAGCGAAAGGTCATCCATCCGTTCTGTGAGGAACTGGGACTTGCCTGCACGTTCCTACCAAGGATATAGTTACGACACGCCATCTAAACAATGGGCAATATGCTGGGGACACAATTAGAGTTTGCTCAATGTCATGGCGGTCAAAGCAACCTCGCGCGGTGACAAGTCTGACACTTCCTGATAAAGCCGATCAGGCTTTTGACAGGAAGTGTCAACAGTTTAACCGGACCGATGATCGGGCCAGCAGAATGACAGATCTGTACGGCTAAATAGAGATCATCCGGGCCTAGATGCTCGCTTTATCTAAAAGCCCAGAAACCATATAGAGCTGTCATTAAACACATGGGATCTGCAGCACAGCAGCTGCAGACTCGAGTCGGAGTGGGGCGAGCCATGCGGTTCGTTCCTGGTGTGACTGAGGACAGAGGTCTCAGCCGCCATTAAAATAATAAATATACCATTTTCTCGTGAACTAACTTTCAACAGGACCAATTTCGTAGCTAAATGAGGTCGAAGTGTTTATCCGACGAGTTCTGAATACCCGTTTGTATTATTTGTGACCAGATATTGTGATTTCCTTATTTAGATCTCTCGTTTGTATAAATAAATACCCGTAGTTCTCTAGGAGGAAGCCAGTGGATTCTACCCTTTTTTACCCAGAGACCAAGGCTACCAGCTAGGTCCTGTGTGGGAACGTCTAGACTCTATTCGGCGGAACTCTAAGAACTTTTAGTTCTTTTAGTTAGCTTACATTGTGGGAATAAATTTGATTTCAATTGATATTTGAACGTGAGACAAGTTGAGAAGTTCGAAAGGACTAATCAAGTGCAAGTTACAAGTTACCAGTATGCACGAACAAGTTGAACATCGGATTTCTGTGGAGCTGTAACCTTCGTTGTTACTTTGCCATAGTCATCAAGCCAGTTACCAGAATATAAGTGCCAGACAAAATCCTATTGATCTTAAGATCACCTTGGAAGTAATTCCAAACCCCTGTTGCCCCAATCCTACTTTCCTTACCCTCTGAGGTCGCGTTAAGCGCCTAGAACGGTCTGGTTGTCCCAAAAGTCACCTTTAGCTAAAAACTGCTTTTGCGTTGTAAAGTCCCAAATTGCCACTGCCTAATCCCTGGTAGGAACCCCGAACTTGCGTGTTTGATAGTTTGAGTTGTTGTGTGTTGTTGGTGTTGTTGGTTGTTCACTTTTGTGCTCAGCTTTCACGCTTTATTTCACCTGTGGTTCTATAGTCAGCGTTTCAGCGAGTTTCAAGGATACATTAATGAAGCTTCCTAAAATTTTCGGTATGACCGTTGTTGTGCAAGGTCGGTATTTTGAGTGTCCGGGCCTGGAGACTCAGAATCTGGAGACCAGTTTAGGAACAGCTGCCCATATTCTCAGTGAGCAGAGGGTGCATATCCCTCGGTACACATTCCTGGGTTTTGGAGAAAGGATATACGGCATCTTAGATGCAGAAATTAAACAGCAAAAAAGGGCAGAAAATAAGACTGGAGTCGAATTTTTAACAGTATAAATTAGCCTGGACTTCCTTTATCATATTGTGAAGAGCAGGTTCATGGCGGAACACATCAAGAAAACAATCTTCTGCCGTATGGCGAAGATTCAGCAGGGAACTTGGCTCGGATGAAAATGTGTCGGCGATATACGCTAGTCCTCTGGCTACGTCACCAATATCGCCTAGATTAAGTAGGGAATTCTTCAAGCAAGGAAAGGCCTTTCCGAGCCCTCAATCATGAAGAATCGACAGCGACCAGGGAGTTGGAGAGCTTTGGAGAGATTGGGATTTAGAGAGATTAATTGGTTGGTGTGACGAGGATCAAAGTGAGGATGTTCTGTTGTGGGCCACAGCGGAGGCTAGCGGCCAATGCTATGAGGGTTCTTTTGTACAAAAAATAAAACCCATGCCCAAAACAGTCCAGCACACATGAAAGAGTTTTTCTTGTGCACGCAAAAGAGCCATTGTATCAGCCAGCCAGCGTCATCAAGCCGGGCAAGCCGAATGGCTGTACAAAATTCCTGAACTCACCAAGCCCTGCCTATAGAACCCTAACTGAGTCAAGCTAGTCCTATACTCCGTAATTCATGTCACCGGAAGTCAATGAAGCTCTTACATTACCAAATCCACTGGGTATCTTTAATAAATTGGGGTGTTCTATTTCTCTGGTTCAAACTTCACAGCCTTCCATTCGAACTGGTATTTTATCTTGTGTGGACGATGATATTACATCTTACCCTGTTTTGGTATGGAATCTTGGGTTCCTGTGTAAATGTATCATCAATCACAACAAGCCTTGGAGGTAGACAATCAAGCTTGTGGTGTGGTTTTTATTTCTAGGCTATCATCTTCCATCATCTCCATCATCACCAGACAACCTTTAAAATTATAGTAATGTAAATCTTGAAATCACCAACAAACCGATGCGACGCGACCAGCACGTGGTCTGCCGAAACAAGCTCTGAGGTTCCTATCACTGGCATCGGTCACACTCCTGAGTTTCCAGTGAGGGAGGTGATCAGCAACGTGTACTGGGCCCTAAAATCTTCCATAATGTATGCCTTTCCCGCCAAAATAAAAACTCTTTCGCACGTGCTAGGCTCTTTCGCATGTGTAAAAATATTTTTGTACAAAGGAACCGTCATAGATGCATCAGGGAATGAAGTGAATTGTGAGGGAGGCAGCTGAGGCGGCAAAAGCACTGGGAGAAACCCATGTATGCCATCAGATCAGATAATTCCTTTTCTGGCAAAACCGTCGCAATGTGATAAAAAAACATTTTTGTGCGCTCCCGTCTTGTCCGGGAGTATATACAAGAAGAGTGGGAGTGGGACTCACCCTTTTTAAGCGAGTACCACTATTGAAGGGCGGGCCGTAGATCGCATCAGAGGGGATTGATCGGCCATCAGGCTGCATTTGCGCTGGGGGAAGGCTCCCCCAGACCCTACCTTTTCGCTAGTGCTGCCTTTTCTGCTGGCGCTGGGCCCGTTCGCTGGCGCGAGGCCTTCTCGCCGGTGCTGGCCTTTTTCGCTAGGTGCGGGGCCTTTTTATTAATATTTTCTCGGTTTTTCAACGGCTAATTATGAGATGAATATCTTACGTGGGGGAGATCCCTGCGGACCCCCTTGCCGCTCGCCACGGGGGCCCACTGTGTGGTGTAGGCTGCTTGTTCCTGGATCCAGAGGTTTCCAGGTCTGAAGTCGGTAATTGTCTGTCTTACCACCGATCATCAGCTTTTTTCCCACGACTTGTTTGTTCCTGCTTCTACCCCTTCGAACAGTGTGACTTGTCAACTTGCTCTTGACTGCCTGACCCAAATATTGAACCTTGAAGAACCTTTCCACCCATGGACAGATCTTTCCGAGTCAGTGCCACACTGGAACCATCGCAACCACCTGTTTTCAACCCATCGCAAACCCGAGTCCCCGGCTCTCGTCCCTTTCCCAACCTGTCTCTCATTCATCCAGTCTTCAACTTTTCTTGTGCTAAAATAGTCAGACACACTGCACAATCTTTTTTTCCCATGACCTTGCCCGCATATTAGATTGTGCGACCTCGTACCGTGTTCCACTTGTTCTATTCCTACTACTCGCATGTTTTTTCTATTGAACCCTGCTAATATACACCCTATCCAAGCACCAATATACCATCATTGGTGGAACCTGTGCACAGGATCTGGATGAATCTCCGGCCTGTACCGGATATCAAATAAATATTAATCCCGCAAGTGATCAGATTTTATCCAACAATTTGCTCTGAAGCACACCTCCCGGCTGAATTGATTCTTTAATCCTTTGCCATAGTGTGGCCGGACCACCATCCGAAATATAGTGTACCATCTGGGCTTCAATTCCTTTACCATAATCTATTCCAAAACTACATTCCAGCCTCCGGCCGGTCGACAACGAGCCTATGGCGACCTAAAGCCATACATATGTGCCATCTCCAACACTCAATTTCTTTAATGCCACGGTACGCCGGGAAGTAGAAAACCAGAGCCCACAACATAGTGTACCAGCTTCACTCACTGCAGTGATCCATTTAAATACATTCTCAAGGCTTGCTCAAGGCCACAGTCTGTGCATCGTCGGCATTGCGCGGAGGATCCAGGTGTGCCCGGAGGGCGTTAGTATTGTCCATCGGCATTCCATCAACGATATCTGATGCGGTGATCTCCGAGTCCCACTGTTGATGCGTCGCTTAGCGCTAAGCGAGCATTAGGCGAGTCCCACTGGTCCCACTCTCTTCGTTGGTACCTAGTCTCTCTTGACAGACACTTTATCATTCCTAGTTCGTACCTCGCTTGATAAAGTCTGTTAGTTACCGCGCCTGATACTGCGTTATTACGTAATGATGGGAGATGCACAACCAAACAGGTCATTTATTCACGCGTTGTCACCTCAGCTTGGGTCATTTTACGGGACTTTCCGAGATATTCAAAGTCGGGAAGTCACAAAGGAACTTGAATTCTCCTCCAGTATCGGATTTCATAGTTGAAACGGTTGAATTTGGTCTCACGATAAATCCTCGGCTAATTTGGTGGAGAACATGGTGATTTCTTCATTCTGCGGCTTTCCATCTGAAATTGGGGGGTTTAAGAATTTACAACCACTCCTGGCAATGGCATTACTGGGTAGATGCTCATTCCTGTGCCCTCAGAATACTCTGTCGCGTCAAGTCGCGTCCATATGAAGTTGCACGTGGCTTCCCAAAATGGATGCTTATATAATAACGCAGGCCGCCGGGTAATCGGGCGTGGTAACTAACAGACTAGTCGGTACCCTCTTGTCCGCTTTCTCTGGCCTTCGTGTCGCGAAGGTGCCTTAGGCACATCACCGGGCAACACTCTATCTTTGCTCCTTGTTTTCTCGGAATATGACATGGATCGCGCTTGTCCTGTATCCAGGCCGCACGCCTCCGCCAGGCGGCCTACTACAAGCACCAACAAGAATATGCTACTTCCCCCGGGTCTCAATCGTCCCATTTGCATCTCCATTGCAGGGACACCTTGCCTTGATATGATTCGGGTAGATTTGTAGAATGAGCAGTAGTGGTTTGGGCTTGGCTAGGGTGTTTTGGGTTCCATGTACATTTCTTCCTGATAACTGTGTGCATTTGTGCTCGTTGACACTCCTACAGGTCAACAAACACGATCTTCGTGGAGAAATCGTCGTGCTACAACTTGCCTATACTAAGCTGACCTCACCAGCTCGGCAACGCTCTGCATGGCGGTTGTACCTCCTATCTCCGCTTCCAGCACATCCATATCTTCCTCGTCCGCCTCTAGTGCAGCGCCATCGGCTGGCAAGTGCCCACCACATAGCCTCCCTCCCCATTGCCGCAGTGGATCCGGCCTCAGACTTGACTTGTCGGTGGCGCACAACCGCTCGGTTTTTCCTCCTGCCGTACCTCAAGTTTGCATCCAGTAGTCGGGAAACGTAGCGCGCCTACGAGGCCGTGTGATGGGCTCATGGTGCGGCGACTCGAGCTACTCGATCGCGGGCAGCCCAACGAACAGAGGGTCAGTGTGCCTACAACCGAGCCCTCATTCCACGGCAATCGCGGCGTCCTCAGTGGGGGGTCGATATCGAGAGCGGGCTGAGCACGCCGACGCGCGAGTCGTGGGCCAGCGCACGCTGCGACGGGCCCCCTTGCCTGCCGCAAATAGCGGGACAGTGCACGCAGCTGCCATATGCAGCAGAGACGTACAACAACTTGTGGCACCCTCCGCTGGCGCTCCTGCACACACTCCACACGCACAGCTTGCGCTCAAGCCTTTCCTACTCCTGCCGCCGGACCTTTCCCTCTCCGTCCCCTTCCCCCCGCTCCCACCCTCACTTCCCACTCTGACTGTGCGGCTGCCAAATGCATACTTCTTGTCGGGCGTTCGTGCTTAGCTGCAGCACTTCGAGCGGCTGGCGAGTACGGCGGAGGCGGGCAGCGGTGATCGTGCAAGGAGGGTATAAGCGAGAGCAAGCCGCCACTGGTGCTGATGCGGTCAAGTGGCATGGCCGCGCAATCGGCAAGGGCGATGCGCGTCGCAGACGGGGAGACGTAGGATGCGCAGCGGGACGTGGACTCTCGCTGTCGCTTCTGCAGACGCTGCCCGGGGCTGCCTTCCAGCTTGCGGACGTCTTCCTTCCCTTTCCCTTCACCCACTCCAGCTGCACCCCCAACTGCGCTTCACGTCGCGCCAGACGCCGGTGTTCGCCGCCGCGATGCTTTGAGCGGCTTGCGCTCTGGCACGGTGGCGGGGGTGGCACGGTGATCACGCAAGGAGGGTACGAGGGACAGCGGACTGACCCTGATGCCAATGTGGCGAGCGCGGCCTTGCCCGCCCCCAGCAGTGGCTGGCCGCGGACAAGGTCGACGCGGAGCTTATGAGCGCACAGCAAACTGGGTGTATTCTCGATGCTTTCCTGCCAATACACGCCCTCCACGCGCATTTCCGACGCTCAAGGCCTTCCTGCCCAGGAGCCTTCCTCGCGGCATCACCCATGCCAGACGAGAATGACGCGGAGACGCACGAGACCGCCTAGCGGGACTGGTAAATGCTCTGCTGTCACTCCTGCAGGGCACACCGCGTTCCAGCTCCCGGTTCTCGAGCCGTTCCTGCGGACGTTCCTCTCCTTTCCCTCCCCCCACCCCCAACTGCGCCCCCAACTGCGCGGCGGCTACGAGGAGCTACTTCACGCCACGCGAAATGACGGCATTCAAGCCCGGCTGCGGTACCTCAACTGGTTTGCTCGCGTTCGGCGGTGGGGAGCGGTGGTCGTCCCAGGCGGGCATGCGATACGAGCAGGAGCGGGTCGCCACTTGCTCTGATGTGGTCGAGAGAGATGGCGAGCGCGAGTTTGCCTCCGCCAGCAGCGATGCCGTTGGTCGTGGACAAGGACGACAGAGCCGTACGACACCGCACGGGACGTGAGGATTATCAGGACGCTCCATTACACACCCTGCGCATCTACCCCACGTTCTAGCTCTTTTTATTGGGGCCTTCCCGCCCAATGACCGGTTCCCCTCCCCGCTTCCCCTTCGACTCCGCCATTTCCACCTTCAGCCCGCTGCTGCTGCTTGATGGACGCTGCAAGGACGTAGACTTGACAGCGTTCACACCCAGGCAGACGCGGGGGATGGATGACGCGCTCAGGCCAAGAGGGATGTATGACGCGCACTGCCGTGACTCGGAGTGGGCCAGGGGCACGCTCAAGTATAGCGGCTATCAGGCACGGGGAAAGGGGAGCGCTCGGGGACAGATTTGGCTGTGGCTTGAGGCCGTCCTTGGCCACCCACTGGAGATGCTACGAGACATACTACTGGAATTCTGGTATCTTCCATGCGCCTAGACATGTTATTTCTTCAATTTTACATCCGTTTGCTGCTGCGGGACAGGCCCCATTGATAGACTCGAGCCAGTACCCAAAGGGCCGTAGGGACTGGAACGGATTAACCGGTAATCAGTAGACTCGGAGATTGCCGAAATAATTAATGGACTTGGAGTAAAATCGGCAAAATTCTCGTAGGGGGCGGCACAAAATTTTCGATTTCCCCATTTCGGAGGAGACAGTTTTGTAGCGCCCGAAATTCTAAGACTTCGTACGTCCTCGGATTTTCAAGAACCCCAGAAATGACTCCGCTATGAACCAATCCTATGTGAGACTCAAATTATAGGGGTCAGCTCATGCCTTTCACTCCCGTCACAACGCTGGACCCCGAGAGGCTCAGGAATGCCTCACGAACGTTTTGTGAGGTCTTCGGCATCCCATGTCTTGATCCACATCAGGAGGAAGCCGGCCAGAATGTTCTCAAAGGCATTACTACACTCCTGGATGTGCTAACAGGCGGCGGCAAAACCATTGCCTTTTGGTAGGCTCTGTTCTACCACTGGCAGCCAGGCAATACGGACGAGGACTGTCAGAAGATAGTCCTTGTCATCGGGCCTCTTGCCGTGCTCATGGAGTCTCAGGCCAGCAAACTGAATCAGAAAGGTGTCCCTGCCAAAGCCATCACGTCCAGGAGCCCGAATGTTGACCAGCTGATGACTGTGAGCACTGGACCAACATCTTGGACTTCCTTTTAGAGCCCTCACATGTCGTTGAACAGGATCTAGGCCAAAACAAGTACCGAGTTGGTCTTGTGGGACTGGAGATGGCGCTCAGCACCGAGTTCCATGCCAAAGTCCTAAACCAAGTTAAATTCACCAAGAATATTATCTGTCTCGTAATCGACGAGCTCCATTGGATATGCGAATGGGGGTAGCGACAACTTCCGGCCAGAATACCGCGAGATTGTGAAGCTGGCAGCATGCCTGTCCACCGGACTTCCAATACTTGGTGCAACAGCAACAGCTCCATACCATGTAATACAGGACATCCTGCTCAATATCGGATTACCAGCAGATTGTGCGCGCATACAGGTGTCTAACGAGAAGTTAAATGTGTCGCTGGAGGCCCAAATTCTGCAGCACAAACCGGACTCGTTCGCCGATCTCATATTTCTATTTCTGGAGAACGCAGAAGCCCCCGAGTACGGTAGGCAGGATGGTCGAGGTTGATTTTGACATTTGGACATCATGTTTCTGGGGATCCAGAAACATGTGTCAATGAATTCGACCTCCGCGATGAGGCAGAATTTGAACATAGTACTCATCAGTGTAGTGTAGTGCTCATTTAAATAAGTATACCTTGAAAGCTTTGACACAGCCGCCTGGACAGTCAAGGGACCATGTGTTGATCTGCCCGCTTGACTGAAGAGTGCCCCCTCCCGGCACCGCTAGTCGCACAACAAATTGGGAGGTTTCGGGGCACCCTGAAACGTTCCTGAACTCTTTAGTTTAGGTCTCCAGATACATAGACCTGAAAACATAACTGAAATATCAAGTTTCGACAAGCCTAAAGCTGCGGCCGAAACTACCTGATTTGGGTATGTTTTTGGCATGACTGAAATTTCTGATTTCAGAAGTGATTTAGGGCCACCTGAAGCTGCTCCTGAAACTATTGGTTTCAGGAGCAGCTTTAGCCTGCCCTAAACCTATTGTTTCAGCAAGCCCGGGACCGGCTTCCGAAACAATAAGCTTCAGCACCTGATTCGGCGCTGCGCAAACTAGGCCTAGAGTGCTCTAGGCCGGCCTAGAATCAGTTTCGGCACGCCGGAAACCAGGATCTGAAACTTATTGTTCTCGGCACTGGCTCCGGGGCTGCTGAAACAATAAGCTTGGGGCACACTGGAAGTGCTCCTGAAACTATTGGTTTCAGGAGCAGCTTCAGGTGGGCCAAAACTGCATCTGAAATTAAACAAATCAGAGGTGCCGAAAATATACCCAAATCGGGTAGTTTCGGCTCCAGCTTCGGGCGTGCAGATAATTAACATTTCAGGTGCATTTTCAGGACTCGAGTAACTGGTCCTTGAACTAACAATTTCGGGAACGTTTCAGGGCCCCCCGAAACCACTCAATTTGCCGTGTGAGTCTGTCAGTTACCGCGCCCTGATACCCGGTAGCCTGCGTTATTATATAAGCATCCATTTGCTTTTATTCTTTCGTTCAGCTGAACCATGTTGTACAGTCAATACTGTATGCCCCAGCTCACACTGGAGGAGGCACCAGCATTTGTTCCTTTCAAGAGCACTGACAATATCACAATCGAGTCTTCATGGCATCTTTTCACCAATTATGTTGGCCGTGACATTAAAGAGATCATTCTCCTCGGAAAGACGCTCAATTATTTTAATCCTGCACACCAGTTTCACATGTAAGTCTCATTGATTCGTGTTTTATACTCGGTTCTAATTCATCTTTCAAGTGACCTCTTCAGCTGGTTATGGCCGAAAATTGTCCAACTTAGTCTCAACAATTTTGTTGACTATTGGAATGATCACAAGATTCGATCACAGCGCTATAAACTCCTTCCATCTGGATTCTTGCCCAAATACATCTGTGACTTCCCAGACAAGTTTGGCCTGACTGATTTTGCGACACCGGTTCCTCAGCACCTTGTAGATGAACTGAGGGTCAATATTCCAAAGTCTCGCGAGGATTGCTATAGATGGGTCTCAGACGAGTTCAACACAAAGGCTTGGGAGATTCATGACATTATTGGGGCCCCGAAGTTCTTGACAACTGATGGATGGACCATATTTTGCCAAATGCTTCCTCATTTTGTTCACCCGTAGTTACTTTGATGTTGGGTACTAGTGTATGCAATATGATCTGATTCAACTAGGACACAAAATAGTCTTGCTCAACCGAGCCGCCATCGTGATCATAGCTGTATCTGATTATCGTTAATCATGAATATAATTGCTTACAGGTCCTTTGGGCTGTCAAATGAATGTACTTGGAGGTACCGAACATGTAGGACACATAGTCAAGATCATTATTGCATATTCAGACAGTGTGCCATGAGCTTACACATCAAGTTCGCGGCACATTGAGTTGCACGTGATCGCGTAGAATTTGATCATGTATGTTTGACATGTTCCTGCAGCACCTACAATCTTTGGGGGGGCATTAAAACACATCTGATACATCCATACGAGTCCGAAGCAGTGTACCTGAGCGCACCAGAGGCTCAGAAGCAGCGGTGCCAGGAGGGGGCACTCTTCAGTCAAGCGGGCAGATCAACACGTGGTCGCTTGACTGTGCAGGCAGCTGTGTCAAAGCTTTCAAGGTATACTTATTTAAATTAGCACTACACTACACTGATGAGTACTATGTTCCAATTCTGCCTCATCGGAGGTCAAATTCATTGACACATGTTTCCGGATCACCGGAAACATGATGTCAAAATGTCAAAATCAACCTCGACCATCCCGCCTACCGTACCCCGAGGATTTTTTGCAAACTTTGATATATGCCAATGGCCATCAGGACGTCGAGAAGATCCAAGATTTCCTACGAGAAAATGCACCGCATAGAATTGACGCGACCACGGCATTTGAATTCTATCACCGCCATATCGAGGAGGCCCGGAAGGACATCATCCAAGAGCGCATAGAGAGTGGGGAATTGCGAGGGGTTTCTGCCACAGATGCTCTCGGTCTGGTGAGTCTCGAAGCACGGTTCATATCCCATCTCATTACGCTTTCAGGGCATGGACTTTCAAACCATCATGCAGGTGATACTTTGGATGAAGCCTCGCACATTTCTCTCCCTTGTTCAGAAGATTGGGTGTTGCATGGGAGACCTAGCCTTGCGGGGGGAATCAGTGCTATTCATCACGAAAGCCATGTATACGCGCTGCTGTGTAGAGCTCGAGCTCCTGCAAATGGACCAGGAACAAACAGATGAAGCCTCGGCTTTGTCTGATGATGAAAGCGATGGAGAACAGCCCCCGGACCGCGACAATGCACTGGAAAATCAGGACACAGAGGAAGAGGATGAGGATGATAAGAGCGGTCTGCATCCAGTACGTAAACACCGCCACAAGGGAAAAATAAAACCGCTCTCAGCTTTGGAGTTGCGGGACAAGCACTACTTCTTGGAGTACATTACAACCACCAAGTGCCGACACATCCCATGGAATAAATTCTTTGGGAATAAGTATAAGAGTGAGTATTTTTTATGTGTTCGAAAACACAGACTTACCGGCATCCACACAGAACGTCTGAATTACCCAGTGCCCGATGGACCATGCTGTGACAATTGCCATCCCAAGAAATTCCCAGTGGAAACCATAGTGCTTGTGAGTGGACACCAGCTTAAAGCAGGTCGCAAGGAGAAGAGTCCACCAGAATTGGAGGTTGCAGTCAGAGAGAAGCTGAATGACGTCCGGGAGCAAATCGTCGTAGCCGACTTCCCAAATGAGAATTTCCTAACCGGGAACGTCTTCATCTCCGACGACGTTGTCGACACGCTGGCAAAGCGAGCTCGTCTCCTCACCTTTGTCGACACAATTCTGCAGCACACGTACTGGATCTTTGCACAGAAATACGGGGACAAGGTCATCGCAGCAATACAAGATTTTCTCACTGATTTTCCGGATCTCGCCAAAGAGGTGCAAGAAACACAAGTGGCCAAACATGCACAGAGGATGCTGGATGCAGCAGCATTCAAGGAGCTCCGTTCGAAGCTGGTGATTGTGTTCGACGGCTGCTACGACATTGTGTATTTGGAGATGGAGGCTACCCCTGCCAAGATTGTCACCACTGCTCGCAAACACAAGAAAGAAATGGGACCGCGTCGGAGGTGTCAGCTATTCCTCAGCTTGCCGTGAGAGAACGTGCGTGGCTATGTTACTTTCACCCCATCCCTTTGTTTAACATTTTATTCCCAGATCTTCCCGGATTATTATGACGGTCCCAATATGATCAAGAACCCCATCTCCATGAAGAATATCAAGACATTGTCGGCAAAACCCACGCATTATACAAGCATTGGAGAGTACTGCGCTGCGTGGCACCTGCTGTTTGACAACACCCGCCAGTACAATATGGATGGATCTCAGGTGTACGAGGATGCGGAGTACTTGCAAAAAGTATTCGACTGCAAACTGTACATGCTGAGCACAATCCACAACGTACCTGGCCACGAACAATTGCCAGGTATGTTATCCGTTCTTCGCAGTGTGTCGACGGCTGAATATTTTGTCTTTGCGTTCAGTTGATATACCTCCCCGTGCTGCCAGCGCTTCACCGACTCCGCCTCCTGTAGAAAACCTGTTACCAGTGTAATAAAATATTATATTCAATCTTCTACATCTCAATCAGCACCGTCCATGAGTTCCATCGCCGATGCCAAGATCGTGCCTGGTTCCATCAAAAACTCCTCATCGTCGACCCGCAAGTCATCCTCCGTTGGCTCATAGTGCTCCAAGTCACCATCACCTTCCTCCTCCTCGTCATCCCCTGTATTCTGCTCATCACCTTCAGGCCTGTCAAATCTCCGCCTCTCCGGCTTAGGTGATGGTGACTTGGAGCACTATGAGCCAACGGAGGATGACTTGCGGGTCGACGATGAGGAGTTTTTGATGGAACCAGGCACGATCTTGGCATCGGCGATGGAACTCATGGACGGTGCTGATTGAGATGTAGAAGATTGAATATAATATTTTATTACACTGGTAACAGGTTTTCTACAGGAGGCGGAGTCGGTGAAGCGCTGGCAGCACGGGGAGGTATATCAACTGAACGCAAAGACAAAATATTCAGCCGTCGACACACTGCGAAGAACGGATAACATACCTGGCAATTGTTCGTGGCCAGGTACGTTGTGGATTGTGCTCAGCATGTACAGTTTGCAGTCGAATACTTTTTGCAAGTACTCCGCATCCTCGTACACCTGAGATCCATCCATATTGTACTGGCGGGTGTTGTCAAACAGCAGGTGCCACGCAGCGCAGTACTCTCCAATGCTTGTATAATGCGTGGGTTTTGCCGACAATGTCTTGATATTCTTCATGGAGATGGGGTTCTTGATCATATTGGGACCGTCATAATAATCCGGGAAGATCTGGGAATAAAATGTTAAACAAAGGGATGGGGTGAAAGTAACATAGCCACGCACGTTCTCTCACGGCAAGCTGAGGAATAGCTGACACCTCCGACGCGGTCCCATTTCTTTCTTGTGTTTGCGAGCAGTGGTGACAATCTTGGCAGGGGTAGCCTCCATCTCCAAATACACAATGTCGTAGCAGCCGTCGAACACAATCACCAGCTTCGAACGGAGCTCCTTGAATGCTGCTGCATCCAGCATCCTCTGTGCATGTTTGGCCACTTGTGTTTCTTGCACCTCTTTGGCGAGATCCGGAAAATCAGTGAGAAAATCTTGTATTGCTGCGATGACCTTGTCCCCGTATTTCTGTGCAAAGATCCAGTACGTGTGCTGCAGAATTGTGTCGACAAAGGTGAGGAGACGAGCTCGCTTTGCCAGCGTGTCGACAACGTCGTCGGAGATGAAGACGTTCCCGGTTAGGAAATTCTCATTTGGGAAGTCGGCTACGACGATTTGCTCCCGGACGTCATTCAGCTTCTCTCTGACTGCAACCTCCAATTCTGGTGGACTCTTCTCCTTGCGACCTGCTTTAAGCTGGTGTCCACTCACAAGCACTATGGTTTCCACTGGGAATTTCTTGGGATGGCAATTGTCACAGCATGGTCCATCGGGCACTGGGTAATTCAGACGTTCTGTGTGGATGCCGGTAAGTCTGTGTTTTCGAACACATAAAAAATACTCACTCTTATACTTATTCCCAAAGAATTTATTCCATGGGATGTGTCGGCACTGGGTGGTTGTAATGTACTCCAAGAAGTAGTGCTTGTCCCGCAACTCCAAAGCTGAGAGCGGTTTTATTTTTCCCTTGTGGCGGTGTTTACGTACTGGATGCAGACCGCTCTTATCATCCTCATCCTCTTCCTCTGTGTCCTGATTTTCCAGTGCATTGTCGCGGTCCGGGGGCTGTTCTCCATCGCTTTCATCATCAGACAAAGCCGAGGCTTCATCTGTTTGTTCCTGGTCCATTTGCAGGAGCTCGAGCTCTACACAGCAGCGCATATACATGGCTTTCGTGATGAATAGCACTGATTCCCCCCGCAAGGCTAGGTCTCCCATGCAACACCCGATCTTCTGAACAAGGGAGAGAAATGTGTGAGGCTTCATCCAAAGTATCACCTGCATGATGGTTTGAAAGTCCATGCCCTGAAAGCGTAATGAGATGGGATATGAACCGTGCTTCGAGACTCACCAGACCGAGAGCATCTGTGGCAGAAACCCCTCGCAATTCCCCACTCTCTATGCGCTCTTGGATGATGTCCTTCCGGGCCTTCTCGATATGGCAGTGATAGAATTCAAATGCCGTGGTCGCGTCAATTCTATGCGGTGCATTTTCTCGTAGGAAATCTTGGATCTTCTCGACGTCCTGACAGCCATTGTGTTATATTCGTGCACACAGACTTTGGTCCATCTCCGACTTCTGGCCTCTGACATCCGACCTCCGAACATTCGGAGGTCGGAGACAGAAGATCATCGGGTTTTTATGCAATGAAGGTTTACCGAGCGTTTCCCGTTTATCTGTCTTTCCGTTCCTTCTTAATTTCTTGTTTATTGTTTTGCTTAGTCAGCTTACTTATTCATCCAAATCTGGACTCTCACTTATTGTTATGTTTTGATCTACCATATTTGGGTTAACAATAACGGACTTAGTATAAATATGCTTTGATATCCTCATGTACTTCAGTTTGATTATAAATGTTGCTTTGCTCTCTGCTTTGCTTCCGAGTCTTCCTCCGGTGTCCCTTCGGACTCTCTCTACCTCTGTCTTGTCCATCGGCCTAGGATAGTATGCACACCCTGACCTTCCTGTGGTGTTTGCGCTCACCTCCGATATCTCCGACCTCTGGTCTCCGGTCTCTGACCTCCGATCTTCCAACCTGAGACCTTCGGCAATAACCCCCTTCATCGGCACGGGATATAACACATTGGCATATATCAAAGTTTGCAAAAAATCCTCGGGGGCTTCTGCGTTCTCCGGAAATAGAAATATGAGATCGGCAAACGAGTCCGGTTTGTGCTGCAGAATTCGGGCCTCCAGCGACACATTTAACTTCTCGTTAGACACCTGTATGCACGCACAATCTGCCGGTAATCCGAGATTGAGCAGGATATCCTGTATTACATGGTACGGAGCTGTTGCTGTTGCACCGAGTATTGGAAGTCCGGTGGACAGGCATGCTGCCAGCTTCACAATCTCGCGGTATTCTGGCCGGAAGTTGTCGCTACCCCATTCGCATATCCAATGGAGCTCGTCGATTACGAGACAGATAATATTCTTGGTGAATTTAACTTGGTTTAGGACTTTGGCATGGAACTCGGTGCTGAGCGCCATCTCCAGTCCCACAAGACCAACTCGGTACTTGTTTTGGCCTAGATCCTGTTCAACGACATGTGAGGGCTCTAAAAGGAAGTCCAAGATGTTGGTCCAGTGCTCACAGTCATCAGCTGGTCAACATTCGGGCTCCTGGACGTGATGGCTTTGGCAGGGACACCTTTCTGATTCAGTTTGCTGGCCTGAGACTCCATGAGCACGGCAAGAGGCCCGATGACAAGGACTATCTTCTGACAGTCCTCGTCCGTATTGCCTGGCTGCCAGTGGTAGAACAGAGCCTACCAAAAGGCAATGGTTTTGCCGCCGCCTGTTAGCACATCCAGGAGTGTAGTAATGCCTTTGAGAACATTCTGGCCGGCTTCCTCCTGATGTGGATCAAGACATGGGATGCCGAAGAACCTCACAGAGCGTTCGTGAGGCATTCCTGAGCCTCTCGGGGTCCCGCGTCGCGACGGGAGTGAAAGGCATGAGCTGACCCCTATAATTTGAGTCTCACATAAGATTGGTTCATAGCGGAGTCATTTCTGGGGTTCTTGAAAATCCGAGGACGTACGAAGTCTTAGAATTTCGGGCGCTACAAAACTGTCTCCTCCGAAATGGGGAAATCGAAAATTTTGTGCCGCCCCCTACGAGAATTTTGCCGATTTTACTCCAAGTCCATTAATTATTTCGGCAATCTCCGAGTCTACTGATTACCGGTTAATCCGTTCCAGTCCCTACGGCGCAGTGATCGACTGTCATCAATCTGCCCTTTGGGTACTGGCTCGAGTCTAGGATTCCATCGTCTATCCGGTTTTGACCCAGCCACTGGAAATCACCTCCAATATCTTTGTCCAATCCCTCCCCACAGATTCCATACCATCCCCACATACCGCCCCATTCCTTGTCGCTCAGGTCTGCCAATACTGGCGAGCCATTGCGCTCGCTACGCCACGTCTTTGGCGATCCCTAGTCTTGCGATGCAGGGGAGAGCGCCTCGATTCCGAAAAGCTCCTTGGTCTGTGGCTGGAACGCTCAGCCAGCCTTCCGCTTCTCCTTTCCATCTGGGCTACCACCGACGTACAGACCCAGTCCCTCGTCGATACCATCATGATCCACTGTCATCGATGGCGAGAGATCGAAATATCCTCGCCGGCCGACCTCGACGGTTCCCGGAAAGTCTTTCCCGTCCTTCGAAAGGTGGCAGTATCGACCTGGAGTCATGCCCTTTCAAAGATCACCATCGTGGACGCGCCGCTATTATGTGAAGCGAGCATCGCGGCAAACTACACAACCTGGAGGGACGTGCGGCTTCCGTGGGTGCAGCTCACGAGCCTCAGCCTCGAAACGTTCGATGCTCTAGCATCATGTCTGTTTATATTGAGGCACTGCCCGAAATTGCATACCCTCAAGTACCGTGCTGTTCAGGCACCTAGCACTCTTATACTCGATCCACCGATAACGCTCGAGTCACTCAACTCCCTTGAGGTCTACAACAGCTGCTGCATCATTCCGCATCTCACACTCCCTGCGCTCCACCAGCTCACTTTATCTATGGAAATCGCATCTGCGATAGACCCGTTGCGGGCACTTCTGTCTCGATCATCCTTCCAATTGCAGCAGCTCACGATCATCCTGCTGAAGAACGACAGAACCAAATCCGACGAACTTAAACTGCTTCACCAACTTTTCCCAACCGTCACTGATCTCAAGCTGGAAATTCGAGCGGTAACAGGACTGCACCGTATCATTGGGTCTCTTTCCTCGCTGGAAACTCTTCCTTTAGTGAAAAATTTGACCATTGATGCCGTGCGGGTGCGGGACGAGTATGACTCGTTATTGGAGGTCTTACGCACTCAATGCAGCCCCGACGCTGGTACCCAGACTCTAGAAAGATTCGGCCTCATACTCTGCCCCCAAACAGACCCGGGATCCCCCTCGGCTTCTACTCCGCTGCCAAAAAGTGCGGCGGCACAATTTGGCGCTCTTGCAAAATCAGGTTTAACATGCCACATTAGTTTGTAGTGAGTTCTGTTCAATGTCTACGACATGTTCATCTCTTACCCAACCTAGATGCACAGTACCTTGACTCGACCGTTGCCGGTTGTCGACTTCTTTTCCTCTACATGCACCCGTCCTTCCCAAAATTTACCCCCGATTCCTTAAATATGAAGACAATGTTTGAACCCCAAGTGTAGTGAAGTTCCTGGAGCGATAGGAAATCAATATGTTCAATTTTTTTATGCGTTCGCGAGGGTGAGAGGGCTGGGCGAGATGGCCCTTACATTGGCCAAAACGTAAAAGCGCAATGGTCCTCCTACGCTGCACACCGCCTGGCCAGTATCGTATTCCGCTGTTCGAGGCGTCGAGCCAGCGCAGTGTCCGTGCCTAGGAAAGGCTCAACGGGCGTGAATGTCTGCAGTGCGGGGAGCGTCAGGGCCGCGAGCAAGCGTGCCGTGTCGTCAGCTCCGGGTGAGAGATCGCCCGAGGTGAGGTGCAGAGCGCGAAGTCGTGTCAGGGGAGGAATCACCGCAATTGGTTCGCTGTGCGCCGGTGTGTGGAGCGTGAAGCGGCACTGCTCCAATTTCACTGAATGGCGCAAGATCTCGGCGAGCTCAGAGTCGTAGAGGCGCCCAGACAGAGCGGTGAGTTGGGACCAGGGGAGTGTGATGCAGAAGGGATTGAAAAACGTGTATAGCTCGACGGTGTGGAGGTTGGGTGCGTGATCGAATACAACAAGGGGCGCTGTAATGGACATAGTGTTGAACAATTTCGTGTTGGACCCGAGGCCCAGGGTGCGGAGGGCCGGCATGTCGCCTTTGACGAGGAGGTGGAGGTTCTCGTAGGGAAGCACGAGCTTTACATGCTGCCAGCGGCAACAGTGGCGCACGAGAGCTTCAATGAATGGGACGGCGGCTGCCTCCCCCTCATACTCTCCGGTCATTAATATAAAGGAAAGAGGGCAGTTCCCGCAACGCTCCAACCAAGTTTCGAGCAGACGGAACAGCTGTTGGTGATCCTTGGTCTCGCTGAGGTCCAGGTCTATGGCGCGCCACAACGAAGGTGTTGATACTGCCACGTCTCGCCATTGCCGGCAGATCCCGGCCAGAAAGGAGGGCGAGCGCGGGCCATTGATGGGTGGTGGTTCCGGATATGCGGGGAGGAATTGAGTGAATATTTCGGAGGTGACCTCGTTGGGGATCCTTAAAACAGGAGATACAACGGGCAGCACTCCTGCTTTCTGGCGTTCATCTCCCACCATATTTCGCAAAGGCTAACCGGGAGGATCAGAGTTGGCGTATGAGGTGGTAACGGACGCACAACTGCAATAGGCAGACAGAAATAACTGGATGATGGTTCTACTCGATTCAGCAGGGAGCCCGGCTCGGACGAATAAGCGTCGACGACATGCTTTAGTGCTCTGGATGTGTTGCCAGTATCCTCTACTTCGGGGAACTCTCCAAGGAAGGAAAGAGCTTTGCTCAACGGCGAAGGGTCGGCCATTGTAACGTGGGTCGGTATGTGGCGGGCGCTGGTCACGGTGATCTGATCACTGATCAGTCTTGGGTCATTCCTGTCACCTGATCAGACGCGTCTTCCGCCCAAGCCCAAATAATCACATACATGATCCGAATCATCCTCAATATCGAAGATCCGATGCTGATTTTCTCGAGGGTTGGCTGGAATAATTCATGGGCAATCTCGATTAACGAACTTGAGGTTGGGCATCTCCGCCTGAGAGATCTGAACCGATTGCGTACGGAGAGGTGATTGTCTGTTCTCGGTTCAATTTCTGACACGAGTCGCGTTCTGTATAACTTAATTGACCTACCTGAATTCCTATGTATAGTACGCGGTGAGTCTAGTACAGTCTGCGATGGACTCAAGCAAAGAGAGAGGGGAGTATTCGAAGTGGACAATGAACCCGAATAAAAGGCGCCGATTACACTTCGCCCGCGTCGTCGGGCGAGAGAGCTTTCAATATCCATAGATGCGAGCGAGAGAGGGTGTTTATCGCATTGCTATTGATATCACCCCCTAAATTCTGCAGAGCGAAAGACCTCAGGGATGTGAGTAGGTGCACCGTGTCGCTGGCTCGAGGCCCGGTATCGTCTGGTGTGAGGTGCAAAGAGCCCATTACTGGTTCGGCGCGCACAGCGGGGAAATACAGCGTGAAGCGAGAATGCTCCAGATTCACTGTGTGGCGTAGGATCTCGGCGAGGTAGATATCGCAGGTGTATCCCCCAAGAGTGGTGATTTGGGACCAGGGGAGCATGACGCGGAAGGGACTGAAGAATGTGCCGAGCACGACGGCGTCGAGGCTAGGCGCCTGGTCGAATGCGACGAGGGGCGGTTGGCCAGACACCGTACTCAAGTCTGTGCTGGGCCCTAAATTGAGGGTACGGAGGAGTGGCATGTCTCCCTTCAGGAGGTGTAGGTGCTTGTCGGGAAGTAGTGAATCAGCTTTATATGTTCCCAGCGGCGAGAATCATAAACGATCGCTGGAGTGGACCTGGTGATGAGTCCGTCGTCTGTACCCTCTCTGCCCTCTACACACAGTGTGATGGCAAGAGCGCGGTTTCCAGAGCGCCCCAGCCAAGTCTCCAGCAGCTGGACTTGCCGCTCGTTCCTACCCCTCACGAACTCCGGGTTGGCTAGAAGCTGCACCCCTACTGCCCTCCACAGCGAAGGCTTCGATACTGCGATGTCTCGCCATTGCCGGCAGATTCGGGCCAGAAAGGAGGGCGACCCCGGGCCCGCGATATCCGCAGTCTCGGGGTACGGAGGAAGGAAGTGGGTGAATATTTGGACGGTGATTTCGATCGGCATTCGCAAGACGGGATACGTTGCCAGATATTATTGCTCCTCTACCTCCACTGCGGCGTCTGGAGGATCGGTGAGCTGTATTGGGTCAGAGTCTGGTGAAATCACCAACCAAGCGCTTCGCATTGACAAACCCCACCGTTTTCGGGGAGAGATCTAACGGAGGGGTTTCTACTGCGTGCCTTCTCTTCTTTCTTCGAGCTCAGTTTTAAGAGGCCCCCAACAACGGAGGGAAGATGCATGATCCTTGCGTATGCCTGTAAGTATGCCACTGCCTTGCACGTACGTGTATGCCACTGCCTTGCCACTGCCACTGTACTCGTCCCCTAGTCTCTCGTAGACAGACGCTCCAACAGAAGTAGCTCGTACCTCGCATGTTGTACTCGTCCCCATCATTTTACCGCTTGGGCGACAATAATTAATTATAAACTGAGTCATATTGCGACCGTGGCTCGGATACTGACCCGAAACTGACCAAGTATTCAGTTTATTTCCCCCCGATGTATGCAGAAATCGCCTTAAATCGAATCAACACTCTTCGGTCATCTCAGGTAACAATTGATGAACACTGAGTCGAATTTTCCTCCCTCTTTCTCTTTATTCCACGATACACTATGTCGAATTCAACCCACACTTCAGATTTTTCAGATTTCCTACCTAACCACACGTTCGCCGTATGACCGACGTAGACCTTTTTATCCTTGGCCATCGCCATCACTCCGCACATTTTCTTGTCCACTTCCACGGACAGTTGTGACACGGCTCTATATATACTCGAATCAATACTCCAGCGTAAATGGAACAATGCACCAGAATTACGGACGCACACGGAATTATCCGGCCATACGTTTAGCGTTCGAATCCTCTTCATCTGGCTGCTCGCGATTCCAATGCCCGGTTAAATAAGATGTTTGGAACCGAGGGAAATACTTTGCGATACGACGCCTTTTGACGCCTTTGAAACCGTTCTGAAACCGTTCTGTCGCCAGTGATGCACTTCCTGCAACTCGCACTTGAGTTTTGAAATAAACGACGCGAGGGTCCATTCGAAGGAGGTCTTCCGAGACCCAATGGAGCATTCGGTGGGACGGGGTGTTGAAGGCACCTAGGTATTATCGTAATGAGGCGTCGTGTAGCTCGACAAAGATTCCAAGAATGGGACTCCTTGTATATCGCCTCGACTGATGCCTGGTCGCAATAAACGAGATAGCTTGCGCTAAAATCTGGCAGGAATGCGGGATGTGGTGCCCACCAGGGTCAGTGAAGCCAATTGAGACCAGGGAAGTATTATGATTGGAACGGCCGCCCAATCACTGAGGGTGACTGAAGTAGAGAGGTCCGGCTGATTCCCCATCTCGGATGATAAATCGATGTCCAGGGTTCGAAGGGAGGTCTAAATCGGAACATGCAATTTAACATATTCTTACCGCGAACGATGTCGAACAATTGCATCGAGGGCGGCCCACTGGAAATTTCAGTGTACGTCCTCCATTGGATGGATAACGGGAGGTGGGATCGGGCAGCCAAGACTCCATCGTTTGAATTGTCTGGCCTGTATGCTGGACTGGATCGATATGATCCACCAGAGTGCCGGGTAATGCGCTTTCTCTACATTTTCGGCAGATATGTGTGAGAATGGTCGGGGATAGAAGTCCAGCCAGGGGTGGGCAGACAGGGTAGACTGGAAGGAAACGAATGAAGATCTCAGATATTAAGCCAGTGAGTAGAATATCCACCATATTCGAGGCACGGAGTTGCTTTGAGCCTCGCAGCTTTCAACTAGGTGTCAGATCTGGACTCTCAGTTTACCGTCATCGGCCAACGTCTTTGTTTGGGAACTCGGCCCTGCGAATCGAGTAGCTAGTTGAGCCTGATGAACGCAAGAGCTAAGACGAGGCGTGTGATCGAATGATTCAAATCAAAAGCTTGCGAGTTCTCCCGCGTAGCCCTGGCGTCGCACACAAGTACCCCAACTTGTACGCTAATTTCATCCTAGGCAGGGCTGGGAGACTACACCCGAGACGACAAGAGTCGTGACTTTTTTCAACCTGTACGAAGTAGCGGTACACCAACAGAAGGCCCTATCATACATACGGGGTGGAAACATAAATATTCATAGAATACGCTGTTGCTAGTCCAGGAGGGAGAGTGAGAAGCGGACGAGCAGCGTAGCGCCCGTATTCTTCCCCTGCATGTCCAGCATCCGCACAAGCCGCCAGCCCTGTGAGTGCATCGTCAACAATGAAAGGGTGCGACGGTGGGTAGGCGTACCTGCTGTAGGTGATCCACCCGGGCACAGAACACGACCATCTTGTCGTCCCGCCCGAACTCGTTCTCCATGACGGTCAGCCTGCGCCCACACACCGTCAGTACGCTAAATCATCGTACACGGAAGCAAAAGACGGACCGGAGGAACGCAAGATCGTCCGCCTCGTACTCCCACTCAAAGCGCTCGTTCCACAAGACGTCCGCCCCCGCACGGAACACATCGTGCGTCTTGACCGTCTTGGAGCGCCACTTCTGGTCCTGCTGGGAGTGGAAGAGCTCCGCGTTTATGTGCGCCGAGTAGCCCTTTTCTGCGCGCCCGGTTGGCGGCGGGACTGCGGTCGCAGGTCAGCGAGTCTTACTCGACGCAAGAAAAGGCCGAAGACGCACGCGAGCTGATCCCGACGATCTCCCCCGCGAGCTTGTGCCTGCCCGCCATCGCGCCGCCCATCCCGAGCAGCCGCGCGGGCTTGAGCACCCACCCGCCGGTCCCGACGAACATACCCTCGTTCAGCTGCATGCCCGTGTCGTAGTTCTGCCAGTTGAGCGACGCGATGTGCGCGCCCGGAGCGCCAGAAGCGCAGCGGGTCCATGTTGCCCGACTGGATGCGCGTGCCCTTGGGAAAGATGCGCCGTAGGTGCGAGAGGCTGTGCTCCACCAGCTGCTCCGCAGTGTGTGGGAGGAGCGCGCCGCACGCGGACTCGGAGATATTGATGAGGACGTGGAGGGGGTCGCTGATCTCTGCGCGCAGGGTGAGAACCGGGAACAACGGATGAAGCTGGGGTCGGACGTACTCTCGGTGAACCAGCTCTTCGTCCCGGGCTTCATGCTGCGGGCGTAGAAGCCGAGCTCGGCGAGCTCCTCCGAGATCTTGGCCTTCTCGGTATTGCCGACCCTGATCATGACGTCCCCGTCTTCCTCTTCATCCGAGTCGGAGCTCGAGCTGTCTTCTTCTACCACGCCCGTCCCTTGCATGGGGGCCATATAGTACTCGACCTGATGCGGTCAGTCTTATGGTCGGATCCTGAGATCGATGGGGCGCACCATGAGCAGAATGCGGCCCCTGAAGTCACGGGGACGGACTACAGCATCGTCGACGCCCTCAAGCCTCTTGTCCACAAGCTTATCGCCCCACGCGCCTTTCAGGACGCGCACGAGCTCCTCCTGGCCCTTAATGTCCACGTGGCACTCGAGACTGACCATCACAGGCCAGTCGTCGGGCTTGACCGCGTCGTTAATGGCGACACACACGCTCTGTAGCGTCACGGCCTTGCTGAATGTGTACCCGTGCGTAACGATGAGCCCCTTCTTGGACGGCCAGACGTCGATCTCGACGCAGCGCGCGTTCCGAGACATGACGAGCTCGTAGGACGCTGCAGAGGAGCGCCCTATGAGCTGCCGCGACATCAGGTACGTATTGTGCGACGATCTGTGTTCCCCAAGTTAGTACTATCTCATCGAATATACTCCTTGGAGCGCACATACGAGATAAAATAATGGGTGAGTGGGAACGAATCATCCACAGGTGGCGGGCATACGACAGGGAGCTTCAGGATCTCCTCCGTAGACTAATCTGATGTTAGTTTCGCTGGGATTTGCGTGTTCTGTGCCACAAATTAGCTTACCTTCCCCTGCTCTTCGAGGAAGTGCTTGATTTCCGGGCTAAGACGTACATGGGCTTCTTTGGGCGGTCGGACGTTATGGATGGTCTCGACGCGATAGAGGTCCGCCATTTGAGTCTTCCATTCGTCGTCCTGCGTATCCGCCATTATAGACTGAAGGAGAAAGGCGCATCACTGCCATCAGTTTCAGGCGGGACTCGGGTCGGTCCGATCCGAGCACCAATTGGGGATACATTTTTCAGAAGGGCAAAACAGTTGAACTTGCATCGCGAGCTGCAAGTCTAGTCTGCTTATCAATTAGTTCTTCTACAAAACTACTGCACTAGCGACTCCGAACCGCAATTTTCGTGAACGTGCAGAGAAACAGTTGCAATATCGGATCTTATTGGACAGGAATTCGTTGAACGCACTATAGGCCAGGAGCAATAAGTCCACTCAGCACTAGAGAACATAAAATCGTTTGAATCGCATAAATATATATATTACAGCGAGAGAGAGTAACTGTGCGTTCCAACGACTAATCGTCGTCCGAAATATCTGCCGATACTTAATTAACAAGCTGCGCCAGGTGTTTACGGACCCCTACGCTCTGAGCACTGCCGATGGAGAGCATTACTCCTCGGATGAACGGTTTGCAACGAGAATATTCTGGTGCAGTGATAGAAACGCTCGGGGGAAATCAACAGACAGACTTGAATTGTAATTGTCTCCTTCGCTGTTGCCGGTGGTATCAATAAAGCCGACCTCAGCTCTGGCAAGGCAGTTAATCTATGTGCGGAATCTGGATTCAAGGAAAAGGCGAGCGCACTCCTCGGGGTCGTAAAGAGGCACTGGCCTGAGTATCAGCAGCTTGTATGGGATTGAATCAGCTGCAGACTAACCAAGGGATCTGCGAACATTGTCGACGCCACTGTGTCCCCGGAGTTAGTAACGAAAAAACTTGGAGAATTGGCAGAGGACTCGGATGGGTATTTGACGAACGACACATGTTTGTGGACGTCCTGCGATTCTTTTCAACGAGTTATGGTCGAAATAATCCGCAGCGAGGACCACCTACCCAAAGTCGAACCGATGGGAGACGCCGCTACCCATCCGAAGGCGACGCGAGGAAAACCAAGAGCGCGGGATGGGACTTCATGATTTCAGGAGTGAGAAATTCGGATGCAAGTATGGCAAGTGGCGTAATTTATATCTGCCCGCGCCAGGAGATTTGATGAATCGCCCTCGTCCGCCTCCTTGTCGTTCGGGTGGCGGAACAGGACCGGTACATCGCACCAAGGAGCATAAGCTTCTAGATATAGCAAGCAGCTAGATGGTCTCCTGGGATCTGGATAGGACGCGAGAATCGAGCGAGAAAGCTTGGAGGAGCCCAGGAAATCCTCGCCGCCTCGCGTGAGGAACTGAAACAAAATACCCAATAGAATGATTGGTCCGAGTCCAAGAACAAATCAGTTTTTAAACGACTTGAATGCTCCGTGAGCCTCGCAATCGCTTCGACTTGGTACGAGTTGGTCTGGCGCAAAGTCTGGCGAGAATCGAGATGGTCGTTCAGATCAGGAAGGCCTGTCAACGTCGGCAATTGCCGGTTACGTAGCTTACGTCTTTGCCGGAAACTTTCCTTGGAAATTCACGCATCGTGGGCGAACATAGCCCAAGCCTCCTCGAAAGTCCTTCTCCCCATGACTCCCAACCTTCCCAGGTCTCTCTGATTCCTCAAATGCATGCGCAAAAACCAGTGGGACTCGGATTCCAAGGGATTGATTGCGGTACCTGCCAGACGACCAATTCTGACGACCTGGACGAAGACGACCGATTCGGAGGTTGGACGAAGACGACCGATTCGGAGGTTGGACGGAGGCGTGAGCGGCGGGCTGGATCTATCTCTGCGAGAAGATAACCCAGAACGTGCCACAGGCATCCTCTGCCAGCACAGTCCGTGAGCGTTCAAACAACGTAAGATCTAATTATCCGGCGGCCTCCCTTTGAATACGGTAGCCATAGACTTTCACGACGCTGCTGGAAAAGCTTGACTCTACCTGGGCCGATCCATTTATCTTGTGCCGTCCTGTGCCAGATCTTGGGCCGATCCGAAGCTCTAGCCGGACGGACCAGCTCCAAAGTCAATCACACTTCCTGGCACTGTCCTCGACGTTCGCAAGATGCCCAAGTGCGATTATGCTGCTTTGTCCTCTGACTCTGACCAATATCTCGAGAGAAGAGGATGACACTCTTCTCGGTACACCTTACTCCTTTCTCTTTCCTTGCTCCGCAACGCTATCTGGACATGCCTTTGGATCTTCCTTATCTTGCGGCAGCCTCATGGTTTCCCAGAGGCCGGCTACTGTCAGTCAAATGAATGTCCTGTGTTCCAGCGCACCTAACCTATAAACTTTCCAGCACCGGCGCAGCATATGATCAAATACGAGACGGTCAAATTTCATCGTGGGCTGCACGACAATATCCCGATCTATGAGCGCCCCTCGTCTGCAGAGGTCGACCAAGCCTGGGAGGAACTATACGCATGTAAGTGAAATCACGACCCGACTCGATTACATCTGCTTGTCCAGCTCGTCAGACGCCGCATCCCGCGTCCCCAAGTCGGAGGTGGTCAAAATGATGAATATTACGTGGCCCATCCTTCACGAGGAAGGAAACTACGTTATTGCCTTGGACGTCTTCCACCAACTGCACTGTCTCGTCCGTTCCTCCTCTATTATTCTCTAACTCGCTGCTAATAAGCACTACCAGGATCTTCTTCGGCAACAAGTGCACTCCGGTCATAACTACACTCAACAGTCTCCCATCCACCTACGGCACTGCATCGGCCCGATAAGGCAGGTCCTCATGTGCTACGCGGATATCAGCCCCGTCGTTTGGCAATGGTCGTCTGCACACCTGTCGAGACTTGAACAGGATTCAAACCTGGGCGAAGGAGCACAATATGGGCGAGCTCCCGGACCTCAGTGTTTACCTCGAAGGGTGATTTGTGGCGCCTATCGCTAGCTAGCAGCGTGTCAATGCTACGGCCGGATAAATCCATCTTTTTGACTTTGGACCTCCTCCGCTCCAGTGCCCCTCGATCCGTTAATTTGGAAAGAGACTCTCAACTGCCAACTTCAAGTCGACGCCGTTGTAGCCCCCGTAAAATTTTAAACGCTGGATTGACGCCAATAATCGCGCGGGTTTCTTTTGAGCTCCGCATGCGCTCACCTAAATTATATTGATGCGCCGCTTCCCCGGCCAAAAGGTGCTTCTGAAGTGTCCCTCGAGATGAAGCCTCATTGACTCGCTGCTACCCTAATCCCTCCTGCGTCGAATAACCACTCTTCTTGCGGCACTATTATTTACAAGTCGCCTCTACTCTAACTACACCATACGAGCGTATACGCGTATTACAAGAATACAAGAAATTAATGTGCTACCCACGCGTCGGTCAATAATTGAAGTCCTGAATCTTCAGCTCAGAATGCGCCTTCCGGACCTCGTAGTCCCGCGTCTCCCACCACGTCTTCCCCGCAGCCTCCAGCGCCTTCTTGTCCGCCGCGTCCTCCGCGTCCTCCGCCGTCGCCCGGCGCTTCATCTCTGCCTCCGTCGGCACCTCCATCCGCGCCTTCAAGTTCAACGTGGTCTTCTTCCGGCGCGCGACATTCGCGTCCTTCGCCGCGGCGAGCTTGTACGGCCAGTACTCGCCCCGCCCAAAGTCTATGATGCGGAAGCTCGGCGTGAGCTCCGAGCGCGCCGACGGCGCGACGGTGAGCGGGCCCGGCTGGCTGAGGATGTTGCGCACGTAGAACGAGTTTTGCGTGAATTCGGCGTAGTGCAGGCGGAGAGCGAGCGAGTAGCATTCAGACCTGCGCGCCAAAAAAAGAATAAGTAACGACCGGAGAGAGGGGGACGAAGACGGAGAACGTACCGCGCGTCGGGGGTGAACTTGTCGGGGAGGATGGGCGACCCGCATTCCTCGAGGAGGAGGATGGGGGACATGCGGTGCCAGGCCCGGTAGCTCGCGGTGTGCTCGAAGTACTCTAGCCCCATCGCTTCGTCCTCCGCGTCGTGGTCTGCGTCGTCGTGAACCTCGTCCTCCTCGTCATCTGACACCGTCGAAGCATCGCCGTCGGGCTTGACCGGCACGCCAATCTGCCCCTCCACAAGCTGCCGCTCTTCCTCGGCCTTCCTCCTCTCCTCCCTCGCTTTCGCCTTCCTCTCCCTCTCCTTCCTCTTCCGCTCCTCCCTGTTCTTCTGCTCCTTCTCCTTCCACGCCCTAATGAACGCCCGCTTCTCCCGCTCCACATCCTCCCTCACCGGCACATAATACCCAAAGAACTTCGGCACCACCGCGCCCACCGGCACCGGGTGCGTGATCGGCGCCACAAGATTCAGCCCGCACCACGCCTCTTGCAGGTGCTCCGGGAACGCGCCGTAGATCTTTCCCTCGTTGGCGAGCAGTCGGCGCGCCTCCCCGTCTGCGAAGCCCGTCTTGGCGGCGACGGTGACCTCGCCCGAGGGCGAGCGCGCGCGGGAGGCGGAGAGCGGGACGGGGAGGCGCAGGGCGGCGCGGTGCACGACGGAGTGGTTGCCGACGCCGAGGGCCGGGGCGGACGCGAGGTCGAGGTGCGCGATGCGGAGGTTCGTCGAGGGGGGCGGGACCACGCGCGGGTACGCACTTGACGGGGGCGTGGGCCCGGGCGCGTCGAGGAAGATACTCGCGCACCCCTCTTCCGTATTAAACCCCGTCCCCCCCTCCACGTCCGCATCGCGCGCAAACCGCGGCCACACGCGCTTGTACTTCCGCGGCACCGCCTCCCGCCTCCCCCGCCCCGCCGGCGTCTTCTTGTTCGCGTTGGGGTAGTAGTACGAGGGGATGGCGGTGCTGTTGTCCGGGTCGTTGACGTAGAGGATGTCGGGGAAGTACTGCTCCGGGATGAACTCCTCGAGCTTGGGGAGCGCGTGGAAGGCCGGGGGCTGTGGTGCGAAGAGTGTCAGTGTGGGATCTACGGTCACGGAAGGAGAATGGGCACCTCGGGGGTCGGCGGGGGCGGGGGCGGGGAGTCTGTTGGGGAACCTCTGGAGTAGCAGTGGTGGGAGCGGATTTGGAGTCGACGGCTGCGGCCAGTGCGGGGGCAGGGACGGCACTTGCGACGGCAACAACCGGCTCTAGAAGGACGGAGAAAAGCGTGAGCAGGGAAGCGACACGGGCGTGCGAATGGCTCACGATCCGAAACGGGCGCGCTTGCGCTCGCGACTGCGGGGACTTTGGCGTCCGTCCCGTCCGCCTTCACGTCCACCTCCATCGCCGGCGCTGCACTCATATAAGCTCCAGTCCCCGGAATACGGCGCGGACTTACCGGGCTTCTCCACATCCGCGACCGTAGTCTCGACCTCGTTCCCGCCCTTGCCTTCTCCTATCGTCGGAGTCAATACCCAAAAAGGAAAATCGAAACGCGGCGCGGATGTACCGTCCTTGCTGTCCACGGCCGCGTCTACGTCCACGTCCACCCCCCCCGGCGCTGTACTCGTCGTACTTGGCTTCGCCCCATCCTCGACCTCCTTGGTGTCCGCTCCCGCTACGCCTGTCCTCAAGTCAGTACCCCAAATCGAAAGCGAAACACCGACGCACCGTCCTTGCTGCCCCCGACCACGTCCACGTTCATAGCCGGCGCTTTAATCACAATAATAAGCTCCAGTCCAGAGGAGCGCGACGCGACGCACCCTCGGCGCCGTCCTTCTCTTTCTCTTCGACCTCGATCTTGTCGATCTTGCCGTCAGCCTTCTCCGTGCCCTCTTTCACCCCGGCCTCGCCTTCCGCACCTATCGTCGACAGTCAGCACCGAAAGATGCACCGGAGGCCTCGAGGCTTACTCGCTGTTACCCCAGCCCCACCCTCAGCCCGCGCCGCGTCCCACTCCGTGCGGTCGGACGTCCAGCCCGTGCTTCCTGCCCATCCCTCGTAAGTAAAACCCGCGCATGGGATAGGCGGGAAGGATGCGTACCGCTGGGCGACGGCGTGCCCTCGCCTTCGGGCGGGGCAGCCGCGGCTACATCTACGTCCATCGCCTCCGCCGCAATGGCGACGTCTGAAGACAAAGAGTCAATCGGGTGAGATGGTAGGGACAGGGAAAGATCTACCTGCTGCATTTAGAGCGGTATCTCGCGGCGGCAAGGCTGCGTCTGCTTCTAGTTAACATCAATGTGGTGATATACAGCAGGGATGATACATATACCGGTGAGCGGGACTGTAAATAAACGTGTCGGTTTGGAATATTAGGCAGAAGGAAGGAGGGCGTACGCGCGTCGGTTTTGGTATCCTTATTATCTACGTCCATCGGTGCAGCCTCCTTCTCCCCAACGCCAACGGTGTTAATAGGAACGTCTAGCAACCGTGTCAATGGACGCGACCTAAACCGGCACAGAAAAGAAACGTACCTGCGGTCATGCTCGCACTTGTAGCAACGGCTGCGCTTGGAGTCGCAGGATCGGCGTCTAAAACCTCATCAACCGACGCGACCAACACAGATACATTAAGAAAACTGACGCGCGCTCGTACTCGTAGCAGCGCCCTCGATTGCGATCGGAATCAGAGAAGTAACGTTCTGCGCAGGGACGGCGTCTAAAAGCTCGTCAATCGACGCGACCTACACCGGCCACGGAAGGAAAATCAACCTGCGCTCGCAGTAGTAATATTCGAATCTTCCTGCGCAGGACCTGCATCTAAAAGCTGTCAACGGACGCGACCTACACAGACACATACGAAAAAAAATGTACCTGCGCTGGTGGTAGTTTTCGGAGCGGGAGGAGCGCCCTCCGTGCTCGGCTTAGTTTCTTGCGGCGGGACTATAGAGAGAATACGTGAGCCTACGCAGACGCGAGGATTTTAGGCTGACCGGAAGCATCCGCAGCAGCAGCGGTGGGTACAGCGGAAACGGACGCGAAAGAGTCGAAGTTAGGATCGGGATTAACCTTCCCATCGGCCGCCTGCGAATGCGGGGCCGCAGCTGTAAAAAATTCAAAAAAAATGATTACCCACCGTCCATCGCCACAAAAAAAAAGAAAAGCGCGCTTACGATCGGGGGTGGCGCGACGCGGGTTTGGTTTTGCGTTTAGCTTGGGGGTGGGAGGCCGGATTTTCGGCGGCGGCGGCGCGTCTGCGAGGCGTTGTAGGGGGAGCCCGTGGCAGGGGCCGCAGCCTTCGTCGATGTAGCCAAGCTCGGGGATCAGGGCGGTCGTAGATGTCGAGATAGACGTAGAGGCAGATGTTGATGTTGATGTAGACGCAGAGGCAGACGTAGAGGGAGAGGTAGAGGCAGCGGTGAGGTGCGCAGGGAGCGTCAACACGGGGTACGGGCGCAGCCTTCTTGGCGCGAGCTCCTCGTCATGCTTCTCCTTGAGGTAGTTCTCGCCGAAGGCCTGGATCATGCTACGCGACCAGATGGTGAGGACGTTCACGCCGGGAATGCGCGGGATCCTGGTGCGTCGTCAGCTTCCACATCGCGTCCGCTCGATGAAGGAAAGAAAGCGAAGGAGGAGGAGAAAGGAAGGAAGGAAGGAAGAAGGGAGTGGCACCAACCAGTAAAAGTCGTCGAGTGTATGTCCCCAGATGACGCCATTCGGCGCGCGCGCGCCCTGCGGCGGCGGCTTGTCGAGCAGCTTGCCCTTGGGGTCGCGCACCCACTCTTTGTACACGAACCGCTGTCTGTCTTCCGGCATCGTCGTCGTCGCAGGGAACGCAAGGTAAGGCCAGGAAGAGCTGGGAGAGCAGGAAAGGGAAAGAAGGAAACAGAAGGAAGGCGCGAAAAGAAGCACCCGTCAGTGGCAAAAAAATCGGAATCGGAAATCGGGAATGAGTCAAAGCGAAGGCCTGTCTCTTCAACGTGTCGATCGTCCCTGATCGTGCAGGGTGGACTAAATGGCAAAAATACATCAAAGCGCAGGCGATGATTAGGGGATCCAGGGAGAAGGACGAAAAAAGGGAAGGGCCGCAACTCCACTTCCGGAGCCCAAAATGGAGTTGTGGACTCCGAAAACGGCCATTTGATACAAAGAAGCGACGTGTCCGTGTCAAACACGATGATCCTAAAACGCAGATGCCATAATGCAGCGTATGAGGACAACAATTCCGCACGGGCGCGTCCCAAATTCGTGAGGAGTCAGTCGACTGCCTGTCGCCGCTCGTGTCGCCATTTCCTGGGAAACGAGTTATAAAGCACGCTACATATACACCTTGCAACTCAACTAACCGTCGTCTATCTCGCTGCCAAGATTCGCAGAGCCGAGTCCTCGGAGTCGTGAGAGGAACGGCTCATGAGGATCACGATGTGACGCTGCCGATCCCGCCCGCCCGATTTGTTCCGCCATTTTCGAACCACGACTTCCCTCTTTCCTGTTCCTCACTCCACGCCAGGTAGTAGACTATATTTCTCCCAAGTTCCTGCTTTCCGACTTCCGAATCTTTGCTCTCCGGTTCTCACATGTCAAATCCCGCTGCGAACTGAGGCCGCAACAACCCGCGCGCAAAACAGTTGCACTGAACTTGAATCTGCAAACCAAACCAGGTACAATCATTTTCCAATTCAAGCTATTTGTCCTGCGGATTGTGCACCTGGATCCTCGTCTGATTCAGAATCGGTTTATATATAACACTCGAGCTGCCAGTGAGGCTCCACCGAAATCATCTTTCAGACAAGTCAAGTCAGTCTACACCTGTATCTCCCGCGGCTCTCCCCGTCCACCTCCGTCTCACTCTCTTATTTCCATGGTTGGCCGCTGACATAGTCTATCCTTCCAGTGCATGAATCACAGCGGCGTCTGATTTATCGTCTAGGCACTTCACAGACATGCAAGAACTGATCTCTGGGGTGTTCAAATTTCAGGTGATCTACATCCGTATGAGGGTCAAAATGCACATTTATTCGGCCGGAAATATATTTTCCAAATTTGGACCTGCCGGAACGTTTTTGGTCGTTTTGATGTCCTTGCCGGAACTTTTAAGCCCTTCGGGCAGTTCAACAATAGTTACGGCCTGGGTGTCTGGCCGGAACTTTTTTGTGAGAGGGCCGGAGCTTTTTTTCTGATGCAAGTGCCGGAACTTTTCTTCTTTCAAGAGCCATTTCATCTCTTCATAATCACCCATGAACTCCAATATATACATCACATAGAAGAAGCGAAGCTGCACGACTCGATGACTCCCCAATTGAGATAGCTTGAGACCAACTGTGTGCTCTTGCTTTGCTAGCTCCTGAGCTCATCTCATCTCAGTGTTGCCACCTGCAACCCCCCGCACACAATGTCCTCGGTTGGACCACAACAGAGGCCGCTCAAGTCCTGGCTACAAGTTCTTCTTGCCCCCACATCTGATGCATGGTTGGTGTTCTGCTGCAGCTGCGGGATTCGGGCTGCTGACGTGACTTGCGGTGCTGATTTGATTGTAGATAGTACCCATGTCGCAGGGCGGCCTTTATATCGTTCGCCAGCACAGGAGGGTGGCTTCCGAACACTGCCATTCAGACAAAATCAGCATAGCAAACCAATAAATTCACGTACTCGAGCAGTGTATGCTGCATGCACAGAAAGTAGGCCTCTACATGATACCTGCACACATCCAGTCAGCGTGTGTCTCAGCGCCTTCTTCCCTAGGGCCGAGTGTGCACAAGGTGTGTACTGAGTCAGATCTCAAGCCACCACCATTGCGCGGCCAGCAATGGGGGTGGTGAGAACCACTGGAGGGAGGCTTGAGGGCTGAATCGGTACACATCTTGCACAGTGACTCAACTCTGGGGAAGAAACTGCCAAGACATGTGCTGCTGCTGCTAACTGATGCATGCGGGCATCGTCCGGATGCCCGTCGCCCGAGCTTTCGCGGGTGCATTCTGCGAGCATGCGGCATGCACTGCTTGCGGACGTGGATTCATTGGTTTGTGATGCTGATTTGTCTGACTGGCAAGCACACTCAGAGATACAAAGACCGCCCTGGGACATGAGCACTATGTGCAATCAAATCAACACTGTGAGTCCTGTTAGCAGCCCGAACAAATCCCGCTGAACATTGGATGTGACTTAGGTAGTGAGGACATCATGTGTGGGGGGGGGCGGACGGCAACACTGAGATTAGATGAGCTCAGAAGCTTCAGCCTTGAGAGGAGCAAAGTTAGGGAGTCATTGTGCTGATGCCTCTATGGCAGTTTATGGCAGTTTATGGGTGATTATAAGTTGAAAAAATAAAATTCCGGCCCTCTCACAAAAAAGTTCCGGCCAGACGCCTCAAGCCGTAGCAATTGTTGAACTGCCCGAAGGGCCTAAAAGTTGCGGCAAGGACATCAAAACGGCCAAAAAAGTGCCGGCAGGTCCAAATTTGGAAAACATATTTCCGGCCGAATAAATGTGCATTTTGACCCTCATACATCCGAGTCGGCAAAAAGTATGAAAATAATTTTGAAACCGAGCGGAGAATGAGAAATTACACCTCCCGGATCCCGGTGCAATGACCCTAGCTTAACCTCCACTGGTCCCGGAAACTCATGAAATGCCAAGAAGAACAACCAAAATCATGTCTTAAATATATAAACTACTGTGTAGCTATGCAAGCGTACACCCAGGCATGGCAGCAGTATTGGGATCATTGATGAGATGGGCATGGTATACTGCAGAAGCCTTTTCACCTCTTCCTCCAAACATATGGCCTGCAGTGCTTGTAGATGCTCTTCACTGGTCACCTTCGGCACAGCACCATGCTTGATTAGTCTCTTATAAACAGACGCTATAACATTATCAACTCATACCTCGTTTGTTATAGTCTGTCAGTAAGGTCGATCAAATGATCGCTGGTCTTGTTATTACAAATCATAGATTTTTTTGATGTTCCCAAAGCTTCGGCGACACATATTCTACTCTTCTGACCCAAGATTTATGTTCATGAATATGCAACGAGTAAATTGTTCCGCCATTGGTTGGGCGGAAGGTCGAAGAAGCGTAATGCCGAACCTTGATGGTCCGGCATGCGGAAAAGGCCGAGATACCAATCTGAAGGGAAGCGGACCATTATAGTGATTCTGAAGAGACAGTTCAGTTGGAAATGAGATTTTGAGAGACTTTTTCTCTCAAAGTTTGTGGCTAGAGCCGCCGGCTAAGTGAGTGGTTGAGGGAAGTAATTCAAACTCCGATGATTATATAATAACGCGGCCACCACTACATGATCGCGCGCTTAACTACAGACTAATGCTTGATTAATAACTGGACCAATGTGTCATGTCCTTTGAAGGAAGCAATCTGCAGTGCAGTCCTGAACTCTCCTGCATCCATGTTCACTTCAGCATTGGTCTGAATGAGTAGCTGAACTAATGTTTCATTTCCCCTGAATGCAGCAGCCTGCAGCGGCGATCCATATCACCCTCCTTGGGAATTTACATCCGCCCTGTGATCAATGAGCAGCTGGGCTATTCAGGTATGTCCCTTGGCACATCAGGTGTATCCTTATCAGTTTATTTTTCTCGTTTTAACAGATATTTTCTCGGGAATTTGCGATCACATGTGATGGTGCAGCGAACAAGCAATCCAAGCAATCAGATACCAGTGCACGGGGAGGGCATCGAGAGCATGTGTGGCACGTTGGGTATATCCCACTTAGTTTATTTTTCTCTTTTTAAGGGGTATTTTTTGCGTGAATTTATCAGCACTGTGGATCAAGGAACTGTTAACAGGCAGGACAACAGTGGACAGTGGGCACATGCAGAGGGCACGCACCGGCGCTCGGGATGGGTCGGAATCACATGATTTTTCTCTGTTTAATTACTATTTATTCAGCAATTTCAGTTGACTTTTGGCCCGACATGGGCGGCGGGGTGTTGGGGCGGTGATCACAACAGCGATCAAGCCATCAAAGCCTTGGTGTGGCCTTCAAATGCCTGAGTTCCTGTAGAGCTATTGAGGTATTCCAGGGATTTTGCCTTGTCCACACCTGGAGGTATTGAAGTTATTGGATGGTTTATTGGATTGATTGATTGATTGATATTCCATTATTCTCACTGCAAGCCGTTCGCCGGCTTATGTCGGAGTCTAATGTTACATCACTAATTTTACAGCTTAACCGGGTTTGAACCCTCGTAATGCCCGGTGATCTCTGATTTACTCAGAAACCAGGGTTACCACTAAGCTACAGTTGGAAGTAGCAGAGCTACTACTTAGACCAGCCATATCGGGTGTGATGACGCCTCTAACTAGTCTGGTTAGTCGGGCCTAACAGGTGCTGTTTATAAGAGATTATATTCCCAGCCGCCTACATGTAGTCCCCAGGTGTGATCTCATACTTTCTCCTTTTTCTGAGTCGGTTATGCTGAGCGTCCTACTATCGTGTACATTCCTTTTCATATGAGATTTTGGTGTCTTGCCCTGCAATTCCTCCGTGTATCAAACATTCAGCGAATAAGCACTTCTGATTACTGAAAACTAAACTCACGACCGTGACGGTGCGTTATCGGTTTAAGGTATTAGCAAGGCCCGAGAAGTCTGTACGAGATTTTGTGGAGATTTAGGTAGGACTTATTTACTTCCTGAGATGACTTTGAAGGACTTCAACTGAAGGTAAGATGATGCGATCGTTGGTCTAGGATATATCGGGTACATTCAATAAACAATGTCCGGGTTAGATACATATTCGAATCCAAGGTGCACACGAGACCGCGAATTGTCAGTCGAACGTACCAAAAGCATACGCTAACATACCGCTTGCTTGCTGCAGTGGGCTCGGGAAACTTAGCCTTGAGGCTCGCGAGGAAGACCGATACTTCGGGGCTGAACGTGTGGGTCGCAGCCGCGGCCTTGATACTGGCGAGGGCGGCCGAGGCGGAGGGGTTGAAAGTGTGAGTGACCGCCACATATTTGATGCTCGCGAGGACGGCGGGGTCGACGGTATGAGTGGCAACTGCAGCCTCGAGACTTGAGAGAACAGCGGACCCATTTCCCTGCAAGAGCGATGATTTCAGTGCGCTGGTTGCCGGCGGCAAATGCAGACCGTGGTGCTTACAGCCTCGATCGCAGCCTTGGCTTCTGCAATCTTGGCTTTAATGGCGCTGGTCTTGCTGTCGGCCTGTGAGCGGGTGAGCGGTTTGTCCTGTCGTGGACGCTGATGGCTTACCGCTTCGGACTGGCGCCCCTGTAGAAAAATAAAATTAGATGAGAAGCGTAGAAGGGAAGAGAAACGTGCCGTCAGATCCATCCCGTGGGGCGCTGCAACAGCGGACTCGGCGAGGGCGGCGATGAGGTGAAGGACGGCGAGATTGACGAACATTATAATTAGTGGTAAGTTAAAGGAGACGAAGGGGATTAATGAAGAATATTGAGTGCTCAGCACGTAGAGAGAGAAGGAGTAATCAAGAAAGATCGCTGGTTGGTCAAGATTGGTGAGAAGGGAGAACAGGTAGGTTGGGTTGGTGAAGTCAAAGGTCGAACTCTAGTTCCTTTTATACTCGAACGCTGGGGAATTAAATTATAGATCAGGCTCGCGATAAATCAAGGTGTATGAGAGTTGCCGGTAAAGATGGTACCGATGTCTCAAAGACGAGATGGAGACCGAAATAAACACATCCCTGCAGTTCGGCAGGCATCCGAGACGTTGGGCAGTGTTAACGGCGTTCCGACCGCGACATCACCGATTCCTTGAGTTCGGCTGGCAGAGTTCCCGCGGGCACTACACTATGAATAATGTGCACCGCCGGCCAGTAAAGGTGCTGCGCATTCTGCGGGCTGTCACGGCTCGGCTTCCGCTCCTTCGCCGCGGGTCGACTTCCGGAACCGACGGGTGCCCTCGTTGGAATTGGATTTAATCCTTAAGCCTAAGCGTGGGAACAAGGCCAGAATCAAGCAACTTCAAGAATCGACGTCGTCCTTGCATAGTCCGAGTTTAATGATAAGACACAACATGGTGAGTCCTTGAACCAGGCGCTTGAATCAGCTTCGCCGAAGAGCCTCGTGATGAAATACAAGTGGGAAAGCTAGCAGAACGGAGGTGGCAGGAAAAGGTTGGGAAAAGGACTGATCATTGCCATCAAATCATCGCCATCGCATCAATCCTCAAATTCGGCATACCTCCTTCCTGAACCCACACTCCTGCCAACCACATTCCCTGAACGCAGGTCTATCAGGATCCGAGGCCCCCTCCTCCCTGCTCCTGATCCCCCTCTCCCCCTCAGCCCAATCGATGCATCCGAATTCACGAGCCCAGAAAAGCACGGTCCAAGAGACCAGAATACACGACAGCATCGCAAAGCAAAGCAAGTACACGAACAGACAGTGATTACTTACACAATAACGCACATTAAATTCAATACAAATAGATCCTCCCCATTATACCGCGTTATAACTCCCTATCGCGCGGTCAGCACGCGCGCCGAGGAAGGAAGGGAAGGAAGGCACGTACATATCCGCGCGAGCTTGTCGCCGCTGCCCGTCGAGAGGAGGTTCCCCACCGGGTGGAGGCTCGTCGAGATCACTGCACGCTCACACTCAGAAAAAATCAAGGGCGGTGCGGGCGGCAACGCAAACGCACCGGAATTTTTGTGCCCCTGCAGCATGCACTGCACGACGCCGGCCGAGTCCCAGAAGTGGACACCGCGGTCCTTCGACCCCGATACGATCCACTGCGCGTCGCGCGAGATGCCGACGGAGAGCACGTAGTCCTGCCACACCCAGTCAGTGGCCGCCCATAACGGAAAAGCGCCAACCGCAAACGCGCGTACCTTGTGCCCCGCAAACACCGTACACGGGATCCCCTCCTTCTTCGTCTTGGCGCGCAAGTCCCAGCAGCGGATCGTGTTGTCCAGCGCCCCGCTGACGAGCCCCGCGCCGTCGCGCGTGAAGACGACGCTGTGCACGCTGTTCTGGTGCCCGCGCAGCACCTCGACGAGCGCGCCGGAGCTCACGCTCCACACGCGCACGAGCGCGTCGACGCAGCCCGCGGCGATGAGCGCGCCGTCGGGCGAGATCGCGACGGACATGACGCCGGCGTCGTCGTCAGGCGCGTCGCTCTCGGGCACGGCGGTGAGGACGCGCACGGCGGCGTAGTCGTCCATGTCCCAGATGCGCACGGACGCGTCGCCCGAGCCCGACACGAGGCGCCGCCCGTCGTGCGAGAAGTCGAGCGAGTAGATGTCCTGATGGTGCCCCTCGAAGATGGCGCGGATGCTCCGCTTTTCGATGTCCCAGATCTGGGTTGTCGGTCGGTCAAGATATGGGCCATCGATATGGTAACACGCACCCTGATCCGCTCGTCCTCCGCGCCTGTTGCTAGGTACCGCCCGTCGGGGCTGAAGCGCACGCTCCGGATGTACAGGTCCCCCGTTTTGCTCGAGGCGTCGTCCGCTAGTATGCTGCAGCTGGCCATCAGACTACATCCAATCATAAGTCCGGCCAGCGACGCACCATATTCTGCGCCCAGTCTGCACATCGTATATCTGGGCTGTCCGATTGCATCCGGTCGCGAGGTACTTCCCGTCCCCGGAGAACTGGATACAGCATACGACCCTGAAGCCACTCAGCACGAATTCAAAGGTGGATATTCGAGTAAACGTACGTCTCGTGGATGAACGTATGTATGAGGCTGACGTCGAGGGTCCGTTTGACCTTCGGGTTGTAGATAACGAACCAATCGCTGCCCTCTTTTTTCCAATCGGGGTGGATCGTGGACAGCTCGAGGTTGTTGAGGAAGTCGTTCATGTAGGTCTGCTGCGGCTGCTGCTGCGCTGGCGGTGGTGGAGGAGGCGGGGGCACCGCGGGCGTCGGGGCCCTCCGCGAAGACGGGCTCGAGCCAGGACCAATCAACGGAAGCCTATTAGACTCTGGGCCATAGATCAGACAAGCTCAAAGGGAGAGGAACACGGTATCGCACCAGGTTGGTCCAGTTTGATACGCTTACTGCTCCCCTGTTCCAGGAAGCGCGCGCGCTGTGCATCGCGCTGTGCATCTCGTTCTCGGCTTTCTCGCTCGCGGGAGCCACCGTGATGCGGATCGAGGACTGGGGACTGCGCGGAGCCGCCCATAAAGATGCTGGGCGAGCTGAGGGTCGCGATGGCGGATGGTGGGCGGGCCTGGCGGGAGGTATGTGCCTCCGCGCGGAGCATGCGCAGCTCGTACTCGTACTGCTGCCGGACTTTGGTGTGCTGCGCCTCCAGATCGTGGAGCGCCGACCTGATTTTCTCGAGCTCGTCCGCCTGCGATGCGACTGGGCGAGTCAGCCGTCTAGGATCGAGCACAGGAACAGGCACGCACTGGTCGACTCGTATCTCTCCCGCTGGTCCCGCGATATGGTTAGTTCGCTGGCAAGGACATCGAACTCCTGCTTGACCCGGTCGAGAGTCTCTGCGAGGCCCCGTGCGTTGTATACTGCCGCTCCATCCTGTGGAGGCCCGCCCGCAAGGCCCAGGGACCTGTGCTGGCGAGGTGTGAGTTCCTGAAGGCTGTACAGGGAGGCAATAGGGGGGAAATAGATACCTGATAAATGCTGCCGGAGGCCATGGGAGTTCGCAGGGGGCGGGATTCGTCGATTTGACGGTGGGGGACTAGGAGTGGCAAGGGTGGTGGTCGTCAGAAGCGGGGATCTGTTGTCTGATGAGATTTCCGTTAAGTACCAACGGCGAATAAAAATGGGATTGATCTGATCAGAGATCGCATCTGCCAGATCTCTGTGCACAGCTTCTCTCCTTTCCTTCGCTTCCAAAACGAGAAGAAGACGTGCTTCCTTTTGATCGTTGTACCGCTGCCCTGGGTCAATCCCGTCATCGTCAATCTCTGTCAATCTCCATGCGCGTTCTCCGTTTTTACAGCTGATGATCTGATCAAAATGCTTCAGAGGCGCGGTGCGTGACCTCGACGGAATAGGACTAATACATGCGGACTTGGCAAAATGGGTAAAGACGGTCGAAAAGCGCACGAGGCCGATTATATAACGCTCGATCTAGGCGAGGCCACGCACATTTTCGAATATATAGATCATAGCATCTAGGGAAGCAATTACCGTAGCTCGGGTTCTTTGCAGCTGGCGGCAATTAATGTCCCTAAAAGAGGCCTCACAATTCACTTCAGGCTCCGGGAATTTCAAAACTAATTTCCTTTTCTTCCATTGTCATCCACGCAAACGCGAGTATTTCCGTCTGCTTCCGTTCAGCGCTAATAGTAACGATTGGCCGCCATAATTTCCCACGCTCCTTCTCTCACCGGTCATGTTCGAACTGTAATGCCCACAGAATAATACTAGCGTTCCCATGCATGTCGTCCCATGTCCATGACTCCCGCGTTCTATTTAAGGGCTCTCCTTCCGCCAAACCTTATCTAGTTTTCGCACGGCCCTCCAATTTTATCGACCATCACACATCTCGTCATGAGAAAGGCACAGCGTCTTCTTTGACCGCGGACACGGAATGTGGCCCGAAAATTCAATTGGCAACCGGTTTCTTCCGCTCCGTCTACACATTTGATTGATATTTTTTCGCTGTCATTCTAGTTTCGTGGGTCCAGAGACTTTGATGTCGGCGCATCTATAATACGGGTGCCGCAAACGAGATGGGCTATCCCGACGCAATCGTGGGTCTTCGACCTTCAGCGCCATCATCGGAGCAGATGGAGTCTGCTGCGGATTCAAGTCTCCCGGCTGTAGAGGTACCTCTCCATCGATATCGCCGTGAATCTATCCTCAATCATTAAATCCACGCATGACACCAACGAGTCGAAAAACCAGCAAATCCGAATGCTATTCCTCGCGGCAGACAGATTTCCTAGCTCCAATTTTTTTAGGAAGATTACGGTTCTTGGACCATGAGTTCACTTAACACTCGGTTAAGCGGCACAGAAGCGCCAGAGGCGGTGCAGCGCAATCAGATGGGACGCAGTATGAAAATTCTTCCACATATTTTGTAATTATTTAGTACCCAGAAATTGCCCGTCTTTCTAGTATCATATCCAACGTCTGTCGGGGGAAATCAATATTAATGGTCTCGCTTGGCGCGGCTGCGCTCTTCAGTCACTAGTGTCCCTGAGTCGGATCTCTTTCACGTTACAATTGCCAAAAGCTGCTACATACCCAGACAACATATATATGGGTGAGCCGACAAGAAACGCACAAGGTAGGGGTAGGTCGGTAGATAGAAGTGACAAACACCAGTTGCAAATAGTGGCCTAAAAAATTTAGAAGCCAGAATCCGTCTCGGTCTCGACGCCTAAGTTGGCCAGAGACCGATTCGAACACCACTCACGGCAGGCCCTGTGGAACGGAAACTTCGTAACGGAGGGAAACGTTGAGCGGTAAAGCCTGTTGCTTGAGGGCGCCGGCGATGCTGCCGGTATGCAAATGGTGCGACGGCCGCGTTTATACGAGTTCTCGGAGAATGCTGGGAGATCTCGGGGAATAAAATACAACTATCTTACACGTAATTATGGGTGACATTCCTGGGCGTCTCGAGATCGCAAGCCGTTCGTACGCCGTTGAGCCGGTCATTCTCGGCATCAAATTCGGGTCCCGCAGTGTCTCGGCACACAACATTGGAGCTCGCCACCAACAATTCGGGTTTTTTATGATGAGTCGAAAATATTGGGCACCGAACACCAGACATTCGTCCCAATTTAATTCAGCTGCGAACATTTCTGAACATGCCGAACATGCCGATCGCTGACCGTTGGATGAACCGAGGTGTGCATGCGGATATACACTGTGGACCCCGAAGTCCGTGAAATTCACGTTGTTTTTTCACGCAGATATCGTGGCAACTTCGCTTCAAAATGCAGTGAGTTTCACGTTGAAAAAGCGAATTTCACGTCAAAAGTGCTTAAAAATGTTCACGTACAAAATGGCGCTTTTCACACACCTGTTTCACGTACTTTGGGAGTGAAATTCACGGCTTTCTTGAGTGACTTGAGGGCAAAATGCTACCCCCTCCCCCATCCAATCCTACCAGTACCACTCAACTGTTCTAGTGACTTTGAAGTCAACGAGTGTTGGTTCCAATTCAAGCATTACAGTAGAAGTACTACTAACTGTCGATCTAATGATTTTAATGTCTGCATCCTATTGGAAAAATAACTGGTACTGATGAACTGAATCATGTACCTTGGTCCGCTCACCGGTTTGAGTACGTGAAAAGTCACATTCACCTAGTTTTACGGTGAAACAGATTTTTCACCGGCTTTTGTTCTGGGCCCGGCAAATTCACTATGTTTTCACCTCATACCGTGAACAGAAATTTCGCCCTCTTTCCCAGTGAAATGTGAATTTCGCGAGGTCGTAGGGTGAATTTCACACACCCCATTTTCCACAGTGCTCTAACCTAACCAACTAACCCAAACCACTAACCTCTAACCCAAACCACTAACCTCTAACCCAAACCACTAACCTCTAACCACTAACCACCTAACCTCAACCTAACCGGCCCATCTCGGCAAGCTGTTGATACCCATCACTCCGTGATGTGCCGAGGAGTCGCCGCTTGACAAGTCCGGAATACTAACTCACGAACTTTCACAGAAACCTATCAAAATCACGAGCTTTCACGGGTTCCCATCAAAGTTACAAAGTTTCGCAAAACTAAGCGAAGTTACGAAGTCACGAAAATGGCGCGGACTCATCGATACGAGCAGTCGTGAATGCTCGGACTCCGAGTGGATCAGTTGTACACGTGACCAACCCGTCGAAAGATCACGTACTCAGCCTCAGTACTGTACTTAGATTAACTTCAATACTATTACTTACGACCAAGTGTTCACAATGTTCACAGGGCACCCGTGTTCATTTTTTCCAGTGCTCATTCCTCGGCAATCACTCGGCAAGTGCCATATACGGAAATCCGGCGGATGCCGGAGCGAAAATTTCGTGTTTTTCAACCTATTTGGGCCAGGAAATTGCTCCGTCACCGTCACCCACACTCCAAGTGTTCAGTTCACAGGCGGCCGTCATCCGTCACCGACCACTTGGTCGTAATGCTACAGTACATAGGTCCAAACAAGTTCTTGGTCGATGAAAGGGATTTCGGAAGCCGAAGAACGCTCAAGTCTTGTAGTGCGAAATTCACAGGTCGTCAGAACCAAATTTCGTGGAAGAGATGAAGCACGCGCTGCGTATATAAAGACATTTTCGCTTATACAAAGAGAGACTATCCGGTACCTTGTCCCTATCTCAGCCTGCTCTACTATGCGAGGCACTGGAAGAAGACTGAGGAGGAAACATCAGATTCTGGCGGCTGGAAGCAAAAATAATACTTACAGGGGTTCAGGTCCTGGCAAGTGGTCCCGGCGACACACGTGCCGCTCCCAGTCCAGCCCTCCCCGCCACATTGAGCAAATTCAGGGATCGAGCCGGATCCGCCAGTGGGCGCCGAGGCGGTGGAACTAGTGGTCGTGGTGCCAGAACCGCCGGTCGCGCTGAAGGTGGAGCCGATGGGTCCAGTCTTGATGTCCGAGAACACAACGAAGGCGTTGGGCTGTTGGGACTGGACGGTCTGCGGCAAATGATTCAGCGATTGCAGACACTGTAGAGTAAGTAACAGACGTTGGGGTCTCCGGAGGTGGCGGAGCAGGGACCGCGCGAGACACCGGGAGCGGTGGCGCTGGCGTTGAGCGGGTAGTTGCTGTCGAGCCAGAGCATGTCCGCCTCGTGGTCGTCCCAGAGACTCAGAGCGAGGACCATTCCCTTCTGGAGGGCGGCACCCATGGTCGCGAGTCCGCCGCGGGACTCGAAGCTGTTGGTGTCGCCGACCGCGGTCTTCTGCTGGTTGCAGAAGGTGTCGCTGATCGAGTTAACGGCCGGGGAGATGCCTGCGAGGTTGGTGTTCGAGTTCTGGATGACCTTGCCGTTCTGCACGTAGATGCGGCGGATCTCAGAAAGCGTGCCGGAGGAGGAGTTGTTGTTCTACGACGTGACAGGTCAACCATCGACGCGAAACATTCAGTGCGAGGACAAACCGTGATGAACTGGGTAACGACCGTGAACGGTGAATTCGTGTCGACCGTCAAGCCGGGGCCGAGGAAGTTTTTATTGCCCATGCGCCACGAGTTGAAGTCGCATCCGTCCTTGTCGCACACACCGTCATAGCGTTGGTCGCCGTCGCCGCAGTCGATGCCGCTGCATTGGGTTTGACCGGTGACGGTGCAGGTGTGGGGGGTGTAGGCCGCGGCTTGGCTGTTGGCTAATTTAGTAGTCAGCGAATCGTGAACGCCTCAGGGTATAACTCAAATCTCACCCTCCCAGATATCCATCTCGTTGCAGCAAGTGCCGAACATTCCGGCGCCGGAGTTGGGGTCGTCGGCATCGGGAGTCCAGTCAATAACGTTGGCCTGGCATCCATTTTAGCACCCATGGTTCGCTCCAGAGATATTAGACTTACCGCGCCGTTGATAAACTTCAAGTCATGGGGGCACTGGAAAGGGGTTAGCATCTGTAGACCATAACATGTAAAACGCACACACCTGAGAATCGCAGTAACCAGTCCCATACTGCGCTCCAGCCTTGTTCGTGGGGAAGCGCGCCAGCCCGCCATCGGCGTCCATCTCCGAGAAGTAGAGGGCGCCGTTGAGCCCACAGCCGAGGTTCGAGACGTCGACGGTGAAGGTGAACTCCTGGTTGAGCAGCGAGAACAGCTTGTAGTGAGTGTTGTCCGCCATGAGGTAGACACGGGAGCCGATGTTCGCGCCGGTGACAAATTTGAGCGTGAGCGCGTCGCCGGAGGTAGTGATGCCGTAGGTTCCAGCGTAGTCGGCACCGTCAATGGCGCAGTTGGCCACGCAAGTAGCCGGGTCGGGACAAAGTTCCGTGTTCCAAGTGTTGCCTTTGCGCGAAAAATAGAAAGTCAGGTACGGTGAATATTTGTCAAGAAGGGCGAACGTTACCTGTGTAGCAGTTCGTGGTGCTCGTGGTCTGGTGGGTCCAGCGCCAGTTGCTGTCAAGCACGACCGAAGTTTGCGCGGTCGTGCATGTCCCACCCGCGGTACAGGTTTGGGACGTCAAAACCGGGTGATTCTCCGCCATTTGGGTTCCAATTTGCTGGCCATAGGCAACGGCAAGCACGCACAACGAGACGAGAGCGGTGGTCGGAAACATGTTGATTTACCGGGCTGCATGATCCCAAGTGAGCGGGGTTGTGCCGTCAATATAAATAAGAAGCATACGGTGATGGGTCAAGAGTTTATCGGCTCTGAGCGGACGCTTTATACGTTTTAGGCTACAGGAATGATGATTAGCTAAATCCGGCAGCGAGGCGAGTTTTGGGAGCGTACAAGGCTGGGCGGACGCGCACAACAGAGGGTCGAGGACTGCTTTAACCCTGCGTTTTGCTGGACCGTTTTATACCGTAGCATACTTTCCCTGAGACCGTCATATTGGTAACCTCGTGAGGCAATGGTTCAACAAATTCGAAAAAGGGGTATGGCCTTTGGGAACGACGAGGTTGAAAGGATATTTATCGGAGCTATTTGGCTTCTTGGACGCATTTTCTTCGGCAATAAATCTCCACGAGGGCAAGCAACAGACCTAGGAACAACTGGTCGTGCCCTGAAGGGGTTTCGCTAGGTTCCTTGTTGGCTTAAAATGATCAAGCAGATGTCGGTTAATCCCCGGAAAATAACGAGAGGGCGTAGTCATTGCCCCAGCTTTTCCTAAGAATATATGGCAGGTCGGCAGCTGAATGAAAAGACGTGGAAACCAGAGACCTGAGAGAGAGACGTTGCAGCTGGTGGTAGGTGGCGTGACCAGTGTTTTTTTAGCTCTTGCGATGTGAACACGGGATATGATGGCGGCAAGGTGCTTGGTGCGTCCCGAACTGCAGCGGGACATTCTTGACGCCTCCTCTCATGATTCCAGGGCATCGCAGCCAGTGAGCATTTCCCCGAAATTCCACGCATAAAGAATTAGCTCGCAGCAACTGACAAGGTTGACGGACTGCGGCACCATGGGCCAAAAAGAGTTGCGGCCCGGACCGCTAGCGACGTCAACTGAGACCAAGGCAGGAGAATGATGGCGGGAGATGCGAAAATATGAAGAGTGGGGTGCGGCGCGAAGTACGGTGGACGGTGCCTCTTGCTCGACGATTTTCGCAGTTTTAAGGAATAGTTGACGGAGGTGAGGTGTGTCCGAGTCAATTGGGCCTTCAGAAATCGGATTGAAAACGATCAGTAGTCTCACATGTTCCCAGCGCGTGCAGCGACGGTCCGGGTTAAGTAATTGAGATTATTCTCATCCATGTGGATGGAAAGGGGGCAGCAGGCAGATCTGCTGAGCCAAAACTCTAGCATCCGACATATGGGGCAGTGATAGTGAGCGCAGGGGTGGACAGCGCTGTCTCTCCATTTGATAGATTTCTGTGAGGATAAGATTCCACAGAATGGCGGGATAAAGAGCAGACTGGAAGGAAATGGATGAAGATTTCGGAGACAATTTCGTTCGGTAACATCAAGACTGGGTATTTGTAGGAGTTGAGCTGTTGTTTCAAGTGGCGAATGGAACGTTGCAGATCTGAAATCGGGGCCTCTGCATCTGCGGCGAGCACGATCCGCTGCGAGGGCGGTCATGGCACCAGTGGCCCGCAGACTGTGAAAAGGCCTCGTTCAGGTAAAGCGCATGAGAGGTGGTCGCACTCAAATCGCATTAATCTCAGTCCCGTCCCGTTTTCGCAGGGGAGACTAGGAATGTCGCTGTGATTATATGTGAAAGGATCCACGATGTGGACCGTGGTGGTGTAAAAGATGACGTGAAGCGCGATCCGGATCAAACCGTTTTGAAACTCCGGTGGACCTCGGGCCAAGTTGAAATCTGAAACCGACATTTTAATGCTTCGCTGTGCCTGGAAATTCCTTCGACGGCGCTGGGATGCTACCAGCGCCGCCATCAGACTCGGAGTCTGCAATGGTAACTCAAGAGGTTCCCTCTTCAGTTGCTCCGTGGCCGGTTTTCATTTGCCCTCGCACGTCTTCTGTCATTGGAAGTTCTCACTCATGATCATCCTTCCAATACTTCTCGGGTTGGCGGTCGATATATACGTTGGTGGGGAACCATGTGCACTTCCCCCTTCCCAAGTCTTGTGCGTATACTAAAAATGCTCATTGACATATATCTGTTCTGCCAACTTTTCAACATTGCCGCACGATGAAAGTGGCTATCGGCTACTAGTTCTAGATTGTCCGCGATTACCGTCTGAGAAGGGCAGCGGGGCCATCTATTCAGATTCTCTCCTTCTCCTATAGTTTCCGCATGTCGCATTACTGCTCGGGGGCCGATGCCGCTTCCACGTATTCTGTTCACGTCGGCCGTCAGTGTGTGGCCACTGACTATCGTTCCTCCATTATCGCATTTCGATCTTTCTGCGCTTGACACGAGTGCGGTGCTAAAGGGAATAATTTCTTTAACAGGTAAATTATTTCTCGGCGCCTCAACGCAGGGCATTATGATCGGGCATCCAAACGTCGTGATCGAGGCCCTCCCCGCTCTGAAGGCGACGGAAGCCATGGAAACCTGCAGGTTCTTCTAAAGTTTCCGAGCTCAAACCATCCACAGCCCTCTCCGAGCGCCGTTTTCCGAATTCTCCGTACAGCGATTCTAAATCGACTGGCGCTCCCTCAGGGTGCGGTCTTTCTTCGGGATCATTTATGGGACGTTCAAAGAAACTTGAATTTGCGAGACGTGGGTGCATCTGGTGGTTGTACGGATAACTTTCTTTCGAGAGACGGAGAAATACGGTCCGTAAACGCGCCACCAACCAATGAGCATCTTGAGCGATTTACAGCTCATCTTTTTCCTTTCTCAAATTTTGTACCGTGCATGAAATTCTGGCTTTCCTTTGAGATCGTCGACGCCCTATAAGATTATCAAACATAGATTTGTGCCGGATATTGTGCTAATTGCCCAATACAGAACCGCATGAATCTTCTGTAACTGGAAATAATTCCTTTCGTTCGAGTTCCAGTGTTATTTCCATAGAGCAGACGAATACGGGAGGGGGACCAGGGTTGAGACGCGCCATCTCGAGGTTGTGCGGATTATAATTGAGTCGATGCGGTTGTACACTATTGAAGTTTTGAAATGGAATGCAAATCACGGCTCGTCCATGCCCACGAAAGTCCCCACCATCCCGGCAGCGCCTCCCCCGCTCTCCGCGTCCTTCTGCGGCGCTGTTTCTCCTTCCGACTTTTCGGTGCCCTTGAGGAGCGCGTCCACCGCTTCGCCCGTTTGGTGCGCGGCGACGGACGAGAGGCTGGCGGGCGGGACGTGCTGCTTCACGGCGCCGGCGATGGCGGACGCGAGATCCTGCGATGGCATGCCGAGCGCGTCGGCCAGCGCGTTGATTCTGTCCTCCACAGTCTCGCTCGTCTCCTTCTTCCCTTTTTTCCCCTTCGATTTGGGACGTTCCCCCTCGTC
>JARKIE010000142.1:0-232492 GCA_029378255.1 Mycena rosella | reverse complement strand
CACACGGTTCGACAAACAGTATAAGTAGAGTAGCTATTCACTTGTAGTTCTTTAGTCTTTTATTCGATCATCTTTTCGAGATCACTTGCACCTCCCAATCCACTCTCTTGTAGAGTTGGACGCAAGCCTTGACTGTGACACATAATATCTTTCTGACCCTCAAAATATATGTGTCCGTCGGGACGACTTGCGACAGCTTGCAACTCAGATTAAACCTTTGAACAGCGTCAGACTGGTTCTAAGCCTCTCTGCCGGGCGTTTGAAACACTCCCATGCCGTTCCAAGGACACATGCTGTAACAAGCCGTTGCATGCTGACTGGCGTTTTTCCGACATACCCAAAATGCAAAGGGATGGAAGGTGGCAATTCTTCTTTACTTAAATTCTGTCTACTCAGAATTATTGGTCGGTATCTGAGCGGCCTGTACACAAAACTCAAAGTTTCATTGAAATTGATGGCAAGGCTCAGCCACCGTGATGCCGTGATCGGCACCGCCCAAAAAGTTCAAACTCAGGCCCGTCTCAATTGACAGCTCCAAATGGTACCACTCTGCCTACGGCAACAGTGCTCGCCATATTTGTTGCACTCCGTAGGCAGACTGGTTACGAGTCTAGCCGGCGGTTGATTTAAGATTTACAAGTGCCCGCCGGGCCCCTCCGGGGCCCGGCAGACCCTTGCCGTGACATTGATGATTATGGATTCTTGAATGCAAGAGATTCAGAAATGCAAAGTCATTGATAGCAGAGATATTGAGCCGGTTAATGTGCCTAGTCTGGTTATGGACTGCAACCCAGGAAACTCCTGTTCGACTCAGGGTCAGACCCTGTCGAAGCTCTTAGGGATTTGAATTGGATTTGAGCTTCGATATCATTTTATTCGGCAAGCTAAAATTCGTAGAGTCATCACAGATGTGTTTGGTAAGGAAAATATCTTGCGGGGAGACTTAGGGAGAGCCGTAAAAAATTGTTCAAGGATGGCAGCATAAGCATGTCGAGGTATTATATGAATAGCGCCAGTGCGAATTGAGCTGAACGTGAAGGTTAAGGGTCAAGATCGTGATATTTTGTTAGAGTAGAACTGAAAAACATATAGAAAACTTCAATTATCTCCCCGCTCTCTTCGCACCCCTTGTGGGTGTTTGCGAGATAGTTGCATCTTCAACTGTAAGTGGTGATGGACTCTTGTTCTGTGACGTGGTCGCCTGTACACCAGATGTGCTTGCTGTCAGCTGAACTTGAGTATGGGCAGGCGGTTTACTATGAAATGAATAAGAAGCAAGAAGCAAGACTTATATAATGTCAGTAAAAATGCTTACATTCGGACAGTTGTTGTAGTTGTTGTAGACTTCACGGGAGACGGCGACGGTGGCCTAGGCAGAAATGAACAAAGAGGCGAAGATAAATTAAGGGAAAAATTACATTTGGGCATAGAAAGATTCGGACTGGACCACATTAGATGTCGGCAAGGGCAATGACAGACTTAAAAGAGGAGAGCTCAGAAATATCAGGTAATAAAGAGCAAAACACACCTGCCGGCAATAACGTGAGGCACAAACTAACATGGATCCACTAGACGATCAAGTTGGTAGCGGGAATGGTAGGCTAAGCAGAAAATATATAAATTTGATCAGCCAAAAGCAAATTGAAACATACCTTTGAAAAGTGTATGGTGCATGCCTGGTGACTGTTGGAAGCTTTGGGTTGCATATGGTGGTGAGATGCCTGATCTTTGTAGGTGTTGTTGTTGCATAAGCATGAACTGCATCGGATTCGAAAAAAGAGCATGAGCAATTGAGGCAGGATTGGGTGATGCGAAAGGGTCTGGTGAAGATAGCACCAGTATCATTTCAGGTGTTTCTGGAACAGGTGCTGAAGGGCGAGAGGGGGTCTTCGGTGGATCCAATGTGGTCGTCGAGGAGGTGGAATGCTTGGGCAGTTGGTGTCAATGTGGATTTCTTCGTAGCTGGTTGCCTGTGTCGTCGGAAGCAAAGCACAGAATTTTCTTTTGGTTGGTGAGGAACTTTCAGTAATGGTGGGACTGGATGAAAGAAATAGCGGTTAAATAAACCTATATGGAGCCGTGAGTGGGTTATTGTATCGGCAGCTACAGTCATTCCATGGTCCTTGCACATGATTTCTTTCTGGGCCCAGAAAATATGTTTTTGGTCCAGTCTTTCAAGCAGATCCCTTCATATGTGTGCCCTTCACATTCTCCATTTTTCTCAAGCCCTTTGGGCATCTGATGGTTGTACAATTATGGCAACATGGCCCAAATTCACATCAATCATTGAATTTCACCTGAAAGCAGACCCCCAAAAATATGTTGAAGATGTCAAATCATAATTCTGAATGATATCTGTGCTCCACAAAAAATCTGAGGCCATTTGGTAGCCGGGACATAGAGGAGGAAGAAATCCATCCTGAATCATGTGCACGTGAGGTGCAAACAAACCCAAATATTTCACAACCAGGATGAAAATGTATTGTGAGGCCTAGGAAGAGGTTCTATGGAAAAAGATGAAGAAAAGAACACAAGAAGTGGTGGACACAATGAGGTCTACAGCTAAATGGGTTGAAGTTGAGATTTGAGTGAGAGGAACAGGTAAGGACAATCTGGGCTCATGTGACAACATATGAGGGACCAAGAATGTTATCTGCTTCGGATATGGGCCTCCCTTTGCTTAGAACATGAATTACTGGCTGGCTTTGTGCCGATGTGCAAGGACCAGTGATGACTGAAAATGTGCCCCACAAGATTGGCCTCAAAATGTTGAAAAACCGGTTGTTTCTCCTGAATATTTTTGCAGCACCAAGGTTTACATAGCCATATCATTGATATGTATACTTGGTTTCATCAAAAAAATCCCATTTAAGATGAAAAATAGGAATTTAAAAAAATGTGGTGCAAGGACCATGGAATGACTGTAAGAAAGATTAAATACATGGTGAAAGATGGATCTGGAGCCTTTCTTAGTTTCGACGCGAGTGCCCCATCGAACGGAAAAGAAATCAGAGAAACTGGCGGGGCAGTGGTCGACATGGCAAAAAGCTGAGATGTGGTGGGTTTTCAGAATGCAAGAGATCATATCAATTTATATGAGTGAAGACACGTTGGGACACGACAGAATGACGTGGCTAGTGAATCATGCTGGTCGTTAGGCGCTCGAAGCCAGAATGCAGAGCCTTTCCAATTTGCACCAGTCAGGATGTCGGATTCTTAATTTGGAGACATGCCAGATGGTATCATTCAGCAGAGCAGTATCAGAGGAATTCCAGTGGACGATCCCAGACGAAATCAAGGAGCAAAGAGAAAACAAAAAGAGCATGTGCGGGCAGGACGTTCAAGTTAAGGAATGGCTTACGCAATCGGACACTGATGGTGCCGAGGTCAGCCGACAATCCCGCTCCAATCTGGCAAGCGGACTTTCAAGGCGGAGTTTGAAGGCTTCGGACACACGCGATTTTATAAAGAGAGAGACGGTGTTCAATTTCCAACGCGATCCGCTGCCTATAACGCTATTTTCCACGCAAACATTGCAAAATTCCTGAATGATTCATTGCGACTACGACTGGCGACTACACCGAGGCATCGAGACTCTTCTGAATCTCTTCCTCGCTCTCCGCCCAAGAGGGCCTCGGGATGCGAAATCCGTCTCCAATTTTGACGTAGGTTATATCTCCCATCCGCCCAACAGGCTTCAACTTCGCTGGATCGACGAGACCGCGCTCGTTCAAGACGGCCTTGCGAATGTGTATGTACTTGATGCTCCCGATAATGAGATTGGACACCACGGCGCCGGCAGCGTTCTTGATTTCAACGTTTTGCAAAAGCTGAGAATATTCAGTGAATAGAATTCCTGAAATGAAGACGTCGAGCTTGGTACCTCGCACTCCATCGTGAAAGCCGATTCCTTCACGCGAGCAGGCTTTACAGAAATCTACGCTCAGCGAATGAGCAGCGGCCCAGTGAACCGGATACTTAAACTGACGCTAGGCTCCCGGGTCAACCCGCTCAACGCCCACTCGCTTACGCCCGGGGGGGCGTCGATCGAGCAGCTGTTCGCTTGAGCGATCCAGGGCTCGCTGATAATGTTCACGGTGAACCCTTTAGTTGCTTTGATATTGTTGGCGGTATCCTTGTGCCGCGGCGTACTCGCGCAGGCTACCGAGATAACTGCCGGGTTATGCGAGACCTTCTCCAACAATCAATCAGCTTTTCTGAGGGATAATGAAAATAGGGGACCTGGTTGAACCAGCTGAGAGACGGTCAGCACTTATTTCAGCGTATGTGGATGCCAGGCTTACCTGAACGGCGCAATGTTCTCTACCCCATCATCTGAAATGGTCGATACGAACGCGATGGGACGAGGAGTCAAGCCGCTGATGCACAAGGCATACATCACCCTGGATGTAATAGTTAGGAGGAACACGACCCAGCAAGATTAGCTACTTCGGATCTTCCTCTGCAGCATTGATAGTCTTCCAGCCCTCCTTTTCTTCCTCGGTCCATTTTCGACCCTGCTCAGTCGCGATAATGGGCTGCCCGTAAGTCCACGACGGATCGGGCGGTTGAGTGTATTTAAAATTGGAGGTGTCGAAAGCAGGGAGGGCTGACTCGCTGGAGGGGGACATGGTTAGCGATGAACCCGAGTCTGAAGCTTGATAACGCTTTTTGCTTCCGGGGTGCCATCAAATTCTTCGTCATGGGGCTTCTCGACTTGCCGTTCTCCCCGAGTTCCAAAATTCCGACGCTGCCAGTCGGGATACACGGGCTCGGCTTCTCGCAGTCGTAACTGTGGACGGTCTCGCGCGGGACCTGACATCGAATTCGTCATCGGCAGGATCGTGAGCCTTATTGAGTACCGGAATCCGTTAGACGGGGAGGAATGAGGCCACTTGAGAATATGTGCGATTTTTCTAGTCGGCTTGTGGTAGGCTAAGGAAGCGAGATGCCGGCGATCAGCATGGACACGATGACAGATGTCATCTAGATCTTCCTAAAACGGACGGTGGCACGCGCCAACTTGATCTTCAGCTGCATGCTCGCTCGCGGGTTCCGGCATCTCGCGTTCTCTTCGATCTCCGCCTTCACGCCCAACGTCCCCTTGCGCGCTATCATCATCTCCAGACGACTCAGCATGGGTGCAGGCTCACAGACGGTCCACACATCGGAAAGGCTGGAGAAGCTCCGCCAGTTGCTGGCTCAGGAACAGGTCCACGCTTTCGTGGTTCCGAGTGAAGACCAGCGTGCGTGTTCTCTTTATGCGCATCCTCTCGCTGATATCGGGGAACACAGACTCGAGTGAATATCTTGCGGAGTGTGATGAACGCAGGGCTTTCATCTCTGGTTTCAATGGGTCTGCGGGTGTGCTACACACGCGTTTTTTTCGGTCTACGCTAATCCAAAAATCCAGGATGCGCTGTTATAACCCCCAAGGAAGCTTTCTTATTCACGGATGGGAGGTACTTTCTTCAGGCCGAGCAGCAGCTGGACAAGTGAGCGTTCGTTGGTCGTTCGCGCATCCTGAAGCTGAAAGTGCACGCACAGGAATTGGACTTTGATGAAGCAAGGCCTTCCAGGTAACGATCTAATGTTTCTTATGGACCAAGGGTTGCTGAGAAGTCCTAGACGTCCCAACTTGGCAAGAATTTTTGTCCAAGGTTTGGATCATTCAACGATCAAGCTCCTGTACCGAACTTAAAATCCTTTAGAAAATCGATCCAGCTTCCCGGATCGGAATCGATTCCACTCTGCTCTCAGCTGGTTCGTTTCATAATACTGGGAAGCGGGCAACTTCTTGATCGCTCGATATAGTTGACGCCGAAGCATTGACCAAGGCGCTCAAGCCTCGGAAATCAGAGCTTGTCTCTTTGAGCAAGAATCCAGTCGATTCTGTTTGGGCCGAGGATCGTCCTGCTAGGCCGAAGAGCCAAGTATTTCCCCTTGACGTCAAATACTCAGGTAGACCATGTCATCGAATAGCAGAACGCGTGTCTCATCCAACGTTCTTTTCCAGGGGAATCTCACTCGGAAAAAATCAAGAGGCTTCGTGACGAAATTTCGAAGAAGGAGGCCAAAGCGATGGTCGTCACCATGCTGGATGAGGTTGCCTGGCTCTTCAATCTCCGCGGAGCCGACATCGCCTACAACCCAGTATTCTTCGCCTACGCCACCATTACCATGGACACGGTCACCCTCTTCATCGATCCCGACCAGTTGGACGCCGCTACGCGTCACAGCCTGGGAGACGAAGTAACAATCCAGGGTTACGCCACCTTCTTTGACGAGCTGAAAGGTCTGGCCAAGGAACTCAGCTTGGACGCTACGCCGGTGAATCCCATCTTCTTGATATCGTCCAGTTTCTCATGCGCGCTCTAGAAAGTTTTACTTGGCGACAAGTCTAGTCTCGCCGTAGCCGAAGCAGTTGGCGAGGTTAGCGCATTTTCCATTTGTCCTTGGATTTTCTGCGACACCACTTCTAGGGCAATTATGTTCTAATTCCGTCCCCGGTTGCCGAAATGAAGGCCATCAAAAATGCAACGGAACTTGAAGGTTTCCGGCAAAGCCACATCCGTGACGGTGCAGCTTTGGCTCGTTACTTTGCCTGGTTGGAAGAACAGCTCGTGTCCGGGGCCGAGCTGAACGAGAGCCAAGCTGCGGACAAGCTGGAGGAATTCAGATCGTGATTATCCCGATGTCAGTATTTCTATCAAACGTTCCGCTAACTTTTCCGAGGGAACTCGATCTATTCCGCGGACTTTCTTTCCCCACCATCTCTTCCACTGGACCCAACGGCGGTATGTGATCCTTCGAAAGTATACGAACTTGAGATTCAATACCCACACAGCAATCATTCACTACTCCCCCGACGCCAACGATTGTGCGGTGGTTAAAAGGGATCAAGTTCGTATATGTCCTTTCCTCGAGTCTAAGCACTTATTTGATGAATATCGTCTTCCAGATCTACCTTTGTGACTCTGGAGGTAAGTCGATCAGTTGACTGTGTTTATTTAACTTATCATCGGAATAGCTCAGTTTTATGACGGCACTACGGATGTCACGAGAACCTGGGTATGTTTTCTCTGATTGCAATCCCAGAGACCACCCTGATTATTTAAAGCATTTTGGTACCCCGACCGCAGAGGAGAAGAGAGCCTTCACTCGCGTCCTGCAAGGCCACATTTCAATCGACAGCGCGATATTCCCCAACGGCACTACTGGTAAAGCCACATGCTCGATTTGCCGTCGCTGCTAACCTGTTGTTCCCAGGATTCCTTCTGTGAGGCATGGCGATATTTGCATCAGTCCAAGTCTGACCTTGAGAACCTAGTGATGCCTTCGCTAGGCGGGCTTTGTGGCAGGACGGTCTTGGTCTGTAACTTCTTACAGTGCACTTACTCTTCTTTTTAATATATCGCCTAGATTATCGGTCAGTCTTTATGTAACGCTCGCTCAAATACTCGAATTCTCCATAGCCATGGGACAGGCCACGGCGTCGGGCACTATCTCAACGTGCATGAAGGTACGAGCGAGCGGTGTCAAATGTCGTCCTAGTTGCTGAACCGTCTCAACAAGGTCCCCACGGCATGGGTGTTCGCATTTGTGAGTTGTCGTTGAGCAGGAAAGAAATGAAAACGAATATACTTATGCCGCCTAGCTTACAACTCGACTCCCCTTAAACCGGGAATGACCGTCTCGAACGAGCCGGGATACTATGCCGACGGTAAGTTCGGTATCCGGATCGAAAACATAGTTCTCGTTCGCCAGGCGGACACGCCAAACAACTTCGGGGACAAGGGATTCTTGGGCTTTGAACATGTCACGATGTAAGCCTCATGCCTCTAACTTCCTGGAACCGTGAAACTCAGCCATTCAGGTGCCCAATCCAAACGAAGCTCATCGACAAATCCATCTTCACTGCGGAAGAAGTGCGGTGGTTGAATGAATACCACGCCGAGATTCTTGGCAAGGTTTCCGGTTTGTTAAAGAACGATGAAAGGGCGTTGGAATGGCTGAAAAAAGAGTGCTCCGCTATCTAGGCGAACATAGTATTAGTAGTTTTGGATTTATCACGCTTACGTTCGCAAGCGGCCCGATCGATCCCTGGCCGCAACGTGTTTGCAGCCTCTTTCGAAGGCCTCCCTTTAACCAGGCTTGAGATTGAAGCTTCGACTCCCCCTTCGCACAATGACCACGACTACCAACCCTAACTACTGCTATGACTCCGTTGGCAAAGGCTGTAGACTCGGGCAGGCTTGTCGGTTGAGGCACGACATCCAAAAGTGCTCTTGCGGATTCGTCCTATTAGCGGCCAGTATGGACGCTCACCTGGCGGGGAAACGGCACAAATTACTCTTAAAAAAGAAGCAATCCGAGTCCCGGACAAGCTTGCGGCAGACGCCGAATCCGAGTCTAGCTCCAGTTGTGAGCAGAATTTACGATATTCGTAGAAATGCACTAATGCCTTGTCACTGCAGGCGATGACGCCCATCTCCAACCCCATTCACATTGGTGACTCCCCGGAGGTCACGATTTGCATCCGCTGCGGCGGGGAAATCCTCACCGCAACTCTGGGAATCCATATCAGATGGCACGTCAAAATGCGCAAGAAACTGTTTTCGGATGCCCAGGCCATGGCTGCTGAGGCCAATCAAGACAAGAACGGAATCAGTGTCTCTCACACTGAGGGCCTGGATTTCGGTGTCGTCGGGACAGAAAGCTCTGTCTATATCGATGTCATGGTGCTTAAAAGCGGATATACGCATGCATCTCGCATTGTCCTGGAAACTATTTCCCTTCGTAAAGACCCATCAAGGTACGTTTCTTGAAACCGAGGCCATCCATTTGTTCAACCTCGCTAGTTTTTCCGCCGCTTTGGCCGGAAAATCAAGATGGGTGAAGTCCCGTGAAGCGCGGACGCTTTCCGTGCAGTTTCACCCCTCGTTTGATGGCGAATACGAGGATGTCCTCGAGCTCATCTTCCTGGATACTTCTACGAGAACCCGATTTCTTATCACTCGGAAACTCTGTGCTGTCGTCGGGTCCGAAGCGGACCACGAACAGCTCAAACCCAAGTCAGCGTACGCGCGCCGCAAGCCGGCGCCGTTCCAGTTCGATGGCCCAATCGTTCGAAGCTTACGGCCCCCGACCTGGGGGCCGATCAAGTGGACCTCCAGGCTCCTCGAATTCAAGTCGCCCGAACTATTAATACAGGCAGCATTCGGCGCTAACTCGCGCTCGAACGCAAAAACGGTTTTGCAGGCAGTAAAGCGATTTCTGCCCTCCGTGTTTACAGCGAACACCTACGGAGACCATTTCCAAGTCATGTTATACCTTGAAGACGAACAGATGAGGTACGTCTTTTAATCCCGTCGGCCGACAAGTCAACGAACCAAGCCCACGCAGACAGGATCTTGAGATGTACTCAATGACGGACGTCGAACTCCGGCCCAATCATCCTCGATATGAGTGAGTGTTGTCTGTCAATTGTAGATTCAGTACTCATCCTGCCCAAGCCTCCAAGTGAAAGGACTAGAGGAAGGCCGGCCTTCTGTGATTGTCGGAGATTTCATCTTGGTCAAGTTCGTTCCTCTTGCACCTCGCTTTAGATGACGGTGCCTGAAAATTTTTCGTAGACATACCGGCGTGCCCGACGGCCCCTGGTATGAAGGACGCGTCCACCAGGTCCATCAAGACCACGTCAGTCTGCGTTTCGCCGATACATTCAGTACATACAGAGGCACGAAATTCGACGTCAAGTTTACGTTGAATCGCCTCCCGCATCGCAGAATGCATCAGGCCCTCGTCAATCCATGGAAAGAATCCCGTGTTTTATTTCCCCGGGCTGAACACATTTTGCGCAACCTCCCAGTTTCCGCTTCGCAGCGGAGCAGCATCTCGCCGGTTAATCGGCGAATTGCGGAGGACCCGGAGCAGTTCGAAACTGTCGCGGCCATCGTACATCAGCCGCCGGGAAGTCCTCCATTTGTAGTCTTTGGCCCGTAAGTGGTCCGTAGCTCAACCGGATCCAGATTAAGTGACACATTCTATCCTTCAGTCCGGGGACAGGCAAAACTGTGACGATCGTGGAGGCCATAAATCAAATCCTTCTGCGAGAGCCAGAGGCCCGAATTCTCGCTTGTGCCCCAAGCAACTCGGCAGCGGACCTCATCGCCCGAAATCTGCTATCGCTTGGGACGATCCAACTCTTCAGGCTCAATTCCCTTTCGCGAAAATATGCGGACCTCCCGAAGGAACTCGTAAAGTTCTCTGCTGTTAACGACAACTCAACCTTCGTTCTTCCGGTGGTGGAGGATTTACGAAAGTATCGCGTCGTAGTGTCGACATGTCTCTCCGGCGGGGTTCCGGCGCACCTCGGCATCAAAAGAGGTCACTTTACGCACATTTTTTGTGACGAAGCCGGTCAGTCCTAATCTCATAAGCGTCTTCGCAGCTAAATTTTACCGCTTTTCACAGGCCAAGCGACCGAACCAGAGGTTATGTTACCCATCAAGAGCAACGCCAATAACTTCACAAACATCGTGTTGGCTGGAGATAACAAGCAACTAGGACCGATCGTCCATTCTTGGATAGCGAATTCTCTTGGACTCAAAATCAGCTACTTGTCGCGCATCATGCAGCGGGAAATATATAGCCTGGATCCGGGAACAACTGCGGGTGGAAGTGGTATCACGTATGTGTCTCGTGATCCAATCTCTCTCCGCTGATTGTTCAACGCTACCGGCGACCGCAGTATTGTCAAGCTGGTCAACAATTTCAGGTCCCATCCTGCCATCTTAGACTTCTCCAACCATCAGTTTTATAACGGCGAACTGATACCGTGCGGAAATCCCGCCTTGATCCACAGCCTAGAAAACTCGAATGAGTTGCCGACCAAGAAGTTCCCTCTTATTTTCCATGGAATTTTGGGAAAGGACGACAGAGAGGGTTCATCTCCGTCCTTCTTCAACATTGGCGAAGCTACCCTTGTCAAAAAATACGTAGCTTCGCTAGTGAGTGATAGAAAGCTTCGCGTCCGTAAGTGCGCTTATTGTCATTGATTGGTTTCTGTTTATGTTGAACAACAGGTCCCGAGGAAATTGGCGTGATTACACCGTACCACGCTCAGCGATGCAAGATCATGGATCTTCTCTATCGGGATCCTAAACTAAGAGGGATAACCGTGGGGAGCGTCGAAGAGTTTCAAGGCCAAGTACGGAGATTTATGGATAAACGATATGGCGGCCTAACTTCTAATTCAAGGAGCGCCGAGTGATAATCATGTCCACCGTGCGGAGCAACACGAATTACGTCGAGTCCGATATTCGGCGAACCTTGGGTTTCGTTGCGAATCCTCAGCGGTTCAACGGTGAGAGTCGATGTGCATCAATTAAAACTTACCTATAAAACCCCGCACAGTGGCCATAACTCGAGCGCAGGCTCTCCTAGTCGTCATCGGGAATCCGAATATTCTGGCGCTTGATCCGTTATGGCGCGCTTTCTTGAACTACATCCACATCCGTGGCGGCTGGAGAGGTCAAGGAATCACATGGAATCCAGATGAGCCTGTCATCGCAGGCCCGAGTGGTTATGACCTCGAGATGAGAAGGCGGGCTGAAGGAGAGGCGGAAGAAATGATGGCGAGATTGAAGTCGCTCATCGTTCAGAAAAACGAGGGGTCAGAGCTTGACTTTGACCTTTCTGACAGCGATTTGGATATGGGACCGGACGGAGCCGTTCGGTGGGATGCCGATTGATGGTAGCGATGATGTTTATTGTGGAGAAAGTGGACTGATAGTTACGTCGGGGACTTTTGGAATAGTGTTCAGCTCGTTCGATCGAATATTTGAACGATGATCTACATCAAACGGCTTTATTACCTAATTAGCGGCGTTATACGTTTTGGGCCGTGATCGTTGTGATCGATCGGCAAGTCGGCAAAACGTGTTGCCGCAGCTTTGGCCGCACTCGCTTCACCGTTACCGTCGCTGACGTTCTCGCGTCCATCCACACCCGATGGCCACAAATCCGCATCCGAGGTTTTGCTATGACTTCATCGGCACTACGGGCTGCAGACTTGGGCAGAACTGTCGGTTGAGGCACGACATCCAAAAGTGCGCTTGCGGAGTGGTTCTACTCATGGCCAGCATGGGCGGTCACCTAGCAGGAAAACGGCACCTGTTGCTTCTACAAACGAAGGAATCAGAGTCGGGCCAAAAGCGCCCGGTAGACTTACGGCAGTCATCGAACCCCAGTCAACGCCCTCCCGTTGTGAGCAGAATATGTTTTTGCCTACCCTGCTGACTCGGCCCTCAGCCGAGGACATTCCCAAATACCATTGACGACTCTATTGAGCTCATACTGTGTGCCCGTTGTGGCGCACAACTCCCTCCCTCAGCTGTGGAATCCCACAACAAGTGGCATGCCGATATGCGCAAGAAACTTTTTTCGGATGCCCGGACCATGGCTGCGGAAGCTGAGCAAGACAAAAATGGAGTGACGGTCTCTCACAAGGAAGGGATCGACTTCGGTGTCGTCGGGACAGACGATTCTGTATATATCGACGTCACTGTTCTTAAAGTTGCACACCAATCTCGATCCCGGATCGTGATAGAAACTATTTCCCTCCGCAAAGAAGACTCGAAGTGCGTGTTTCTCGAAGCCAGAGCCGTTAATTTCTGAATTCCCTTAGTTTTTCTGTCACCTTGGCGGGAAAATCTCGCTCGGTGAAGCCCAATGAGGCTCGGACGCTTTCCGTCCAATTTCACCCAGTATTCGATGGTGAATGCCAGGACGTCCTGGAGCTTATCTTCTTGGACAACTCTACAAGAAACCGGTTTCTGATTACACGGAAACTTTGCGCTGTCGTTGGGTCCGAAGCTGACCACAAACAGCTCCAACCCAAGTCGACGTACAGTCGCCGGAAGACGGCGCCATTCCAATCCGGTGCCCCAATTATCCGGAGCTTGCGGCCTCCAACTTGGGGGACGACCGAATGGACCTCGCGGCTCCCCGAATTCAAGTCTCCGGAACGGCTAATACAAGTTGCGTTTGGCTCGCACTCGGGCTCGAATGCAAAGAAAGTTTTACTATCTGTCAGCCAATTCATGCCCCATGCATTTACAGTAAATACATATGGAGAACATTTTCAAGTCCTGCTGTACATTGAAGACGAGCAGATGAGGTTCGGTTCTTCAACACCCCCAGAAACCAATTAGTAAGATAATCCACGTAGGCAGGATCTGGAAATGTACGCAATGACAGAGGTCGAGCTCAGCCCCAATCATCCTCGATACGAGTGGGTATCTGATTTTGCCGGTCGGTGTTGCACCACTCATTCTTACGCAGCCTCCAAGTCAAAGGACTCGAAGAAGGGAGGCCGTCTGTGATTGTCGGGGACTCCATCTTAGTCAGGTTTTCCGCCCACATCTAGAAAATTTTAGACCAAATCTCAAGAATTTCTTAGACAGACCGGCGTGCCCGATAGCCCTTGGTATGAGGGACGCGTCCACCAGGTCCATCAAACCCACGTCAGTCTCCGTTTCGACGATACATTCAGCACCTACAAAGGGACGAAATTTGACATCAAATTCACCCTCAACCGACTTCCGGCACGCAGAATGCACCAGGCTCTCGCAAATTCGTGGAAGGAATCCCGCATTTTGTTCCCCCGGGCTGAACACATTTCCCGAAACCTACGGGTTTCGGTTATGCAGCGCAACGGGATCTCGCCTGTCAACCGACGAATTGCGGAGGACCCGGAGCAGTTCGAAACTGTCGTCGCAATCGTGCATCAACCCCCAGGAAGTCCCCCATTTGTGGTCTTCGGCCCGTAAGTCGTTCATGTGTTCAGCAGGATCCAAATTGAAAGACAGATTATCTCTTCAGTCCGGGAACAGGCAAAACTGTCACAATAGTAGAGGCAATACACCAACTGCTTTTGCGGGATTCTGAGGCTCGGATCCTCGCCTATGCACCGAGCAACTCGGCTGCTGATCTCATTGCTCGAAAGCTACTATCGCTCGGCTCAACAAAGCTCTTCAGGCTAAATTCCCTTTCGCGCAAATTTACGGACCTCCCGAAGGAACTTATCAAGTACTCTGCGGTGAACGATAACTCAACCTTCGTTCTCCCACCGGTGGAGGATTTACGAAAATATACCGTAGTGGTGTCGACATGTATCTCCGGTGGCGTTCCGGCGAATCTGGGCATCCAGCGAGGTCACTTTACTCACATTTTTTGCGACGAAGCCGGTTAGTCCGCGACTCAACGTGTTTTCATTGCTAATTTCCTGTTAATCGAAAGGCCAAGCCACCGAACCAGAGGTGATGCTGCCTATCAAGAGTAACGCTGACGAATTCACGAATGTCGTGCTGGCCGGGGATAACAAGCAACTCGGGCCGATCGTCCATTCGTGGATAGCAAATTCCCTGGGTCTCAAAGTCAGCTACTTGGCTCGCATCATGCAGCGAGACATATACAGTCTGGCTCCAGAAACACCTTCGGGTGGAAATGGTATCACGTACGTGTCCCGTGTTGTAAGTTCGGTCCCCGCTGATTTTTTAACGCAGCATTGTCAAGCTGCTCAACAATTTCAGGTCTCACCCTGCCATCTTGGACTTCTCCAATAACCAGTTCTACGACGGCGAACTTATACCATGCGGAAACCCAGCCTTGATCCAAAGCCTAGAAAACTGGAACGAGTTGCCGAAGAAGAAGTTCCCTCTTATTTTCCATGGAATTTTGGGAAAGGACGACAGAGAGGGTTCATCTCCGTCCTTCTTCAACATCGGCGAAGCTACCCTTGTCAAAAAATACGTAGCTTCGCTAGTGAGTGATAGAAAACTTCGCGTCCGTAAGTATCTCTATTGTAATTGATTCGTTTCTGTTTATGTTGAACAGGTCCCGAGGAAATCGGCGTTATTACTCCATACCACGCTCAGCGATGCAAGATCATGGATCTCCTTTACCGGGATCCTAAATTAAGAGCGGTCACCGTGGGGAGCGTTGAAGAATTCCAAGGCCAGGTACGGAGATGTATGAATGCAAGATACGGCGGCCTAACCTCTAATTCAAGGAACGACGAGTCATAATCATGTCCACCGTGCGGAGCAACACAAATTATGTTGAGTCCGACATTCGTCGGACCTTGGGTTTTGTTGCGAATCCACAGCGATTCAACGGTGAGAGGTGCCGCTAATCAGTCGAAGCTTGCTTAAACCCGCACAGTGGCTATAACTCGAGCGCAAGCCCTCCTCATCGTCATCGGAAATCCGAATATCTTGGCGCTTGACCCATTATGGCGCGCTTTCCTGAATTATATTCACCTCCGCGGCGGCTGGAGAGGTCAAGCTATTACGTGGAACCCAGACCATCCTGTCGCCCCGGGCCCGGGTGGCTATGACCTCGAGATGAAAAAGCGGGCTGAAGGAGAAGCGGCGGAAATGATGGCCAGACTGAAGTCGTTGATCCTTCAAAAAAGCGAGGGGTCAGAGTATGACTTTGATCTGTCTGACAGCGATTTTAATGTGGGACCGGATGGAGCCGTTCGTTGGGATGCCGATTGATAGTAGCGGTGGATTTCGAGTTTATATTGGTACAAGGATGCGCTTTGTCTTTGTCAGAGGTATTTCGGTTGGCGGCAATAATACTCAGGTCCGGATTCTCGCTTTCAAAAAGGTTAATACAAGGTGAACACCCCTTGAAGAACAAAGTCGACTTTTGATGCGCGTGCCGTCCTCTGCCGCCATCACTCCGCTTTGTTCCAAATTGGGCAATTCTAACCGAACACGCTCATTCCGATGTTACTGCCGAGACGGGCTTTCGGACCCACAAAGGAGTTCCCTAATCGGGAACATGTAAATGAACAAGGCTATTTTAATCAGCCCACATTTAAGTGCGGCCCATTGCGTGTTGTCCGTCAGTATTGCTCGACTACACCAAGTACTGCTTCAGCAGCCCCACTTTCGTTTACATACCACATACCACCGCCATGCAATTCAAGGTCATATATCTTCTGGCTGCTACCCTATGCGAGATCTATCCTTCAGAATCTAAACGTCGACTAAACAAGTCCTTAACAGTCACCACCGTATGTGGCGCGCCCGTCAACATCGGCCCTTTGGACATCGAAGCTCGGACTTCGGTAAGATCTGTGTTACTACAATTACATTCATTTTCTTATGTACGATTGCTTAGGAGTCGGATGTGGCCGCTGTGCGCGCACCAGAGGAACAGGCCCGCGGATGCCGCATGTATGCATGCATCTGGTACATCCTTTCACACTCAAAAAAAAAAACGCGTACTCATCCGCATCATTTCAGATTTCCCTACCTACCTGCCCACCACCCACACTGCATCCCTCCACCCATCGCCCATTTGTAGCCGCGCTTACATGCCCCGCAGTCATACACCCATCCATGTATCGCTAGCTTTCGCTCCTCTCTTCCGTGACACCGAGTGTCGAACACTTTATGTTCATTTTCCTCAATTTCCAGTCGTAATATTCCGTGTATTTCACGTTTTACATAAATGTATATACTCCTGCAATTAATCCGATGCCCGACCATACAGCTACTGCTACAACTGGTTAATAAATTAGCATGTCCATCGAGGCGTGTATCGCCTCCGGAAACCATATCCTATCGCCAGTCCGAAAATTCTGACGATGTGGTCGTGTCCCACCGCGTATAGGCTATACCCTTCGGCCGCCGTTGGAACACCGACGGGTTAAACACGGTAGCTCTATTTACTGGTGTGGGCGTCGTCTCCCCGTTTTCATCCGGCGCAGCGGAACCGGAAGCCTGGTTCAGATGCGAGAGTTGTTCTCGCTCCTCCAGCGCTTGGATGGCCGCTTCGGCGGAATTAATCATCTTCCGGAGCGCCTCTAATAGTGTGATAAGTATGGTCAGCAATGGGGACAGATACATTCTCGAATCACGACGCACGTTCAATGCTCAACGTGAACAATGTCTATCATCGCGTTAGCATTGAATTGCATTACGAGAGACGGCTGCTCACATGTCTCGCATCCTCATCTTGCAAGATCTCCCGCTTAACCCGCTCGCCAAGTTTCTCCGCACCAGTGATCTCGTTCATCAGCTGTTGTAGCCCCGGCGGCAGCTGCTCGCCCGAGTCCACCGTCACCTTGTTCCCCGGCCCTACAAAGTACGATAGGTGCTCGTGGAACATCTTCGCGTCCGCGAGAATCTTGTGCGGGAGCGCCTCGAGCTGTGTCTGCGTGCGGGTATGTGCTTCCTTCAGGAGGTCTTCCCGGGATTGATGTGGGACCAGTGCGGGATGATCAGGTGCTAGCGGCGAGAGGAGCTTATTCTTCCCTCGCCGCGCCTTCTCCGCGATCGCGCGTGCGCGTTCGCGGTAGCGCTTGACAGCGCGCTCGAAAACTCCTGCGTGAATGGCGGAATGATATTTGGACGAGAAGGCCTCGGAGATAACTATTCAAGGTAAGTAAACCAACCTGGATTGGTTTGAATAAAATCCAGACGCACCCGAGATGAGGATGGTCATGGTCGCGACACCAAGTAGAGCCCATACAACGAATACTGATCGTCCCGCGGGCGTTTGGGGCGAATAATCGCCTGCAATAATAAACTTAAGCTATGTTAGATTTTAATGGATTGATCGATGCTTACCATAGCCGATGGTGGTGAAGGCAATAAAACCTTTAATCCGCACATGTGAAATTTAAACTTGCCTCGCGTGAAAGAAAAAGCACGCACAGAAATACAACGACACCCCAAAGCTCCACCCCTCCGTCTGCATAAATATGACGGAACCAATCTGTAGCCCGGCGCGTCAAAAATTAAACCAAACGAAATGCCGCAGACTTACGGTCCAGAACATGATGAACAGCACCCAAACCACGACCAAGCGCGCGTAGAACGCCTTGTTTTCCTCCTTTTCCATGCCCGCGCGGAACGCATCGTACTGCAAAGTGAGCGACTTTTTGAACTGCGGAGTCGCACTTTGGGTAGGTTCGATAAGGACAGGGCGGACAGGTTGGACAGGGTGGACGGGCTCGTCTCCGCGGAGATGGCTCGATTTATCCACGGCCAAAGCAAAGGATCCGATCATCGCAATCATGCGTCCGAGTCGCGCATAGGTCAGCGGAACGTCTGCGTCTGCATCTGGCGCGGGGGGAGCGTCTGGGTTGGATCCATGACACGACGCATCCTCGCTCTCCTCACGGTGTTCTCTAAATCCTTCAGGCAGCAACGTGTTCAGTGGAACACCGGCCTCCATCGCTGCAGCCTCCAGCTAAATACGCCGTTGTGTCAGCGAAACGACCTTCGAAAGCTTGGAGGAAAGAAAATGAACACTAACCTGCTTCCACGAGAGGGCCTCCAGGTTCAGGTGCATCCCGTGAGGGTGGTTTCCGTACCCAAGCCCGTGTCCCATCATGAACCCGCTCCCGTAGCTAAACGACTTGTTATCACCGGTCGGCCACGGCAACAGGCGGTCCACGAAGTCCAGAACGCTGTCAAGCACCCCACGGACCGCCTTGTCTTTGGTATTTTGTACCCAGACGGGGTGACCGCTCTCACGCAGTCGCCATTCTACGGCCTCGCGCCAGCGCTTCGATACACGGCGCTTCCAGCGTCCGACTTTCCGGCGCTGGCGCACGGCCTGCACTCGCTTGCGATAGCCTACTTCCAGGCCCTCGAGCACAGTCTCACGCGTGAGGCCGACCGCAAGCGCGATGGTGATGATGCCGAATGCCGCGTATACAAGGGTGAAGATGCGCGCGCCTGTTGTGCGCGGTTGAATATCTCCGAATCCTGTCATAGAAGGAGGTTATAAATACACGATAGCGTGGTGGGGAAGAAGTATTCACCGATCGTCTCGATTGTGACCAGAGTAAAGTACATGGCGTCGATAAAGTTGAGACTGAGGAGAATAGAGTGGATGAGCGCGCCAAACGCAATGTAGCACAGCAGGAGGATGACGAGGATCGCGAGTGAACGTTGTCGGCGCGTCAGGCCGCTTCCTAAGCGGGTTCAGTGGGCACGCACGTGTATCAGAGAAAAATCAAAACGTACCGCTATTTTCGAAGTCGGGTGTTCGCACCAGGTCCGTAATCAATGTCAGGTTGGTGAAGCTGGAGACGACCGTGGAACACACTAAAAGAGCCATGAAGATTTTTTCCTCTGAAAAGAATAAGCTCAGACGCCTACCGGTGATCCAGAAAGACTGGCCATACGTAAAACCGTCGTTGAACCTATGTTCGACGCCGAAAATAGTGACGGCAGTTATATTTATGACATCTGCCGGAAGGTGAGCACGCGACCAGGCAAGCACGTCGCGGCAGGACTCGCCGTGTATTGAGAGAAAGATAATGCAGCCCAGGGTCATCAGCTTAACCTTCGTCTCGAGAAAGCGGACCACGAGGCAGATGTTGGCGACCAACGCACAGGCCATGCTGAAGCCCAGGCCAATATTCAGGATCATCGGATTCGGGCGATTTTCGACAATTTTGTTGTCGACTGTGCGGATGTACCAGTGCTGACGGGGTGGGTGAGGGGGACTGAGTGTCAAAACGGAAGGCAAGTACCTCTGTGAGCCCAGGAATTTCGAGGAGAATGGAGAACGGGATGACGATGCCGGATAATATTGGGGTGTAGCGGTAGTTTGGGACATAAGACTCGAGGTCCTCCTGGGTCGTCTTCGGATTGAGGAACTCTTTCAATTTGAGGTACCAATCTGGGCGGTTTGAATTGTCGCCACGAAGGAGGGATGTAGACGAAGTATAGGTCCGGCCCCGTCGTAGCGAGGGCCCATTAGGCGGGTCGTCGTTGTGTTCCGCCTCGACCTCCATGCCGCGAATGATGTCGTCAGTGTCATGCTCGTCATCGAGGTCGTGGTCTTCATCGAGGTCGTCTTCGCCGCCGCTGCCTAGAGCGTTAAACTCGCTGGGGGGGCGTGTATCCGCCGGTCCTAGTGAGTTCTCGGCATGCCCGCCCTTCTCTGGGTCAGGAGCATGCCTCCTCGAGACGCTTCGGAGGGGGAGAAGAATGGCGAGGTATCTGAGCATATTCAGACAGCGAGAAGAAAGGTGGAATGTGCTGGCATGAGGTTGGGAGGAGAGAGCAAGTTTTGGAGTGGGGTCCGAATCATACCAATTGGGATTTTCGGTGATAGCCGAAGTTGTTGCCGACTTTACCGGTCTCTGGCCAACCACCATGTCCACCCTAGCACCCTATCAATCAGATCTAATCCAGCATGCCATGGAGATTGGTGCCCTTAAATTCGGCTCATTCACCCTCAAATCTGGCCGGTGTGTACCACGATAACAACCCAACATGTACTAAATCAGCCCAGCATTTCTCCGTACTTTTTCAACGCAGGTCTCCTCAGTTCCGGTCCCATTCTCGCGATTTTATCAACCGCATACGCGTCTACCATTGTATCGGCACAGTCATCTTCCACCTCCCCCCTCCCCACCTTCGATGTGCTCTTCGGACCGGCGTACAAGGGCATTCCGTTCGCGGCAACAACCGCGCTCGTGCTCTACACACAGCATGACGTCTCAGTCGGCCTTGCGTACGACCGCAAGGAGGTGAAAGACCACGGCGAAGGTGGCCAGATGGTCGGTGTCTCCGTCGCGGGCCAGAAAGTCGTCGTCCTCGACGATGTCATGACATCGGGAAAGGCCGTCCGCGGCGCGATTAACACGGTGCTGGCTCACGGGGGCGAGGTCGTGGGCGTCGTCCAGTGTCTCGACCGTGAAGAGATTGGCCAGGACGGCGTGAGCAGCACCGTCAAAGAGATCGAGAGCCTTGTCGGGGAAGGGCGCGTCAAGTCCATTTTGAAGATGCGAGACTTGATCGCGTGGCTGGAGAAGAGCGGGATGACCGAAGAGCTGGCAGCGATGAAGGTGTATTGGGACAAGTACGGCCTGAAGTGATCGCCATACTGTGCCTCAAAAGTCTAGAATCAGATCATTATCTAGATATATTGTATTCAAAAAGAATCTAAAGTAAGATCCTACTCATTGCAGACTGAATTTCATCTGGGTTCAGGAACATTAGGTGCGATCGAGATCACCAACGCGCGTCTCATTCCGGTGGTGTTTATGCACATTGTCGGCCGTCGGCGCAGCCTTCGCGGGAAGTCGATCCCTACAGTCTTGCCAAAAATTTATCCGACTGCCTCAGTTTAACTGCAATTACTTCGGGATAAAGTTTTAGACATACATAAGGTCTAGCACGGTACTGGGAAATCTTTAGAGAATCCAGGGAACATCTGACTCGGAGCCCCCAAGATGAAATTAGGGCTTCTCAAGTTGTCCCACCCAATTTGTACCTAATTTAAATTTGGATGGTTACCCCCGAACCTCAAGTTTTGCCTCAAAAAAAGTAAGGCAACTCGGATGCACCCTCTTCGGATGTGGGCTGGCATGCCCACTCGCATCTCGCCAAAGTGCCATCAATCTGATTCTCTGTTTCAATCACGGGCACACGCTGCTTTTCCCTCCGCCCACCACATTCACTTGCCATAACATGCAGTCTTCCGGCCCCTGTTCGTAAAAACCATCCTTGTTAACCTCCGCGCTGATTGAACCTTCAGGGTCACGACTCCCCTCTGAACTGGCGCGCGAAGTTACCGGACACAACGCGGACGACGTGCCAGCCTTACGCGCCCTCTCGCTCGTGTCCAAAGCAATGCGGTCGCTGGCCATCGAGGAACTCTTCTCCGTCATTCGTTTTGGATGTGCGGAAGATGTCGCTCAATGGCCTGAGATGCTTGACCGGACGCCGAGATTGGGAAACGTCGTCCGGAAAGTCAAGTTTTCGCGGGGCCCAAACAGGTCGTGGCTTCAAGGATATAGGAATCCGGTCACGACTCCGTTGTCAGATTCCGCTATCCCACCTATAATCCCCCCAATGTTGAGCGTCCGTGTCGTCGAATGGCACGACACAAACGCTCGGTATGGGGTAAGCTTTCAGCTCGGAATGGCCGTGGCATATATGGCTTTGTTCCCAAAGGTACAGAAGGTGTATCTTAGCAACATCTATTTCGACCGCCGGAGCTCCCTGACCAAATTCCTTGGTGTTTGTGGAACCCTCAAAGTTCTCTCGCTCCTGGACACATATCCGACTGTCTCTGGCTCAGAGTCAGACAGTTCGGATGTCAGCGGGACACCGGACTCCTTCGACCTCACCGAGCTCGAGGAACTGGTTGTCTCATCCACTTATATCGGGCACAAAGATTTCCTCATCCCTCTGCTGGAACGCTCCCGCCTACTAAGCTCAAGTCGCTGAGCTTCGAGAACTTCAGGGTGCCCGATCGAGACCCGTGCTCGATACCTGCAATGGAGAAGCTCTTGCGGCTCGCTTCCCCATCTCTCGTGCATCTGGTTATGGAACCGTATTGGGTACACACCTCTCGTGAGCAATATTCTGCCAGCTCTCGGTTTCCCTCGATGACCTTCCTGGCAGAGAATCAGATCGCGGACATGTTCGCCCGCCTCCCTCCACTCCCGGCTCTCCGCTCGCTCACCCTGTGGCTCAGCGCCAACCGCCGGGCGGAAATAGTGGTTAACGCATTCACCGCTGCTCCGAACCTCGAGACACTCATCTTTCGCATTGGATTCCGCGAGCCCGAGTACGAAGACGACGAGGACCGCCAGTACCTCGAGGCAATATTGCGCCTCGCATTCCCCTGGGGCTCATCCGAGTCTATGAACTGCGCGCTGAAGCACAAGTTTCCGTTGATAAAACGGCTTGGGTTCCATTTCTGTCCGCCGTGCAATTCGGCCCTCCATTTTCGAGGCGGCTTGCGCAAGAGGATGGAGTGGCGGCTGAAGGAGCATTTGGCTCACACGGGCGCGGATGTGGCGGGATACATCGAAGTGGATTGGCTCGACGACGATTACAACCCGGTCGCATATGACAAGATGAGCGGGAAGGCTCCGTGGAAGGCTCCCCCTGACTTGTTGTGGGAGGACTTGCACGCGGAGAACGAAGCCATCGATTGCGAGTCTGAGAAGTCAGACGAAGACGTCGCGGATGATTTGGACTCGGACGGGTATCCTCGTACGTGGCCGGCGGACGATGTTGAGGATTGCTCGTATAGCCCGTAATGTGTATCAGTGTATCAGAAGTGGTGTCGATGGCCGTGTGGTTTAAGCTACCGGCCGTTAATTTATAGGTGGCCGATTCCACTGTAACAACATTCGATCGAGAGTAGTCTGCTGTGAACCAGAATTAGTCCAGCCTGTGTATCATTCTCAACTTCCTCGACTGTGCATCGCTCTCCGAGTCACGGAACTAAGCAATCGGGTGTGTGAATCAACCACCGAATCTGTTCGTTTGGATCCTAAAAAACAGAAAGTTGCAGGGCGTAATAGTCAAGGATGGATGTAAAGTAAATACCATGATCGGGTGAAGAAGAAAAAAAAAAAAAATGTGGAAGACCAGATCCACGGCCTGACCCCGATTCGAACAGAAAGCTTCAACCTCAAACAATTCTACTTTCAAATTGCTAGGCGATGCACTATCCAGTTGTGCTATCAGGCCATTCCTAAAGGCTTCGTTCTTCCATTAACGTGAATATCGAAAATTGAACTTGCTGTCGAATTTCAAGCACCATTTCAACCGAGCAGGGATTGATGCTCAACCTCGTTCCGTTCTTCCGTTCTCCTTCGTTTGCTGTCGATTCCACATGCTGGGGATATCGGAGAGCTCAAATTTAGAATGGAGCCAGCTAGAATTTCGAGACAGCAAGCAAAAAAAAGAAACACGTCAAAAAGGATACTTGACAAGCCTGACCCGAATTCGAACGGGGATCTTCTCCTGCGTAAATTGCGTGGTTGTAAATTGAAGGAGATGCACTATCCAGCTATGCTACCAGGCCAACAACGGCTACTGTAATACGCGGGATTCAAAGCAAAGCAAAGTTGAACCTTGATTTTCCAATTCGACGAAAATCAAGGTTCAGGTCGGGTTTAAGTCAAGTTTTCCTTTGGTATGCAAAATACATCCTCCTCATCCTCCCTCGCGAGGGTAGCCATTCTGAGCCGGTTACACGAGAACGAGATCGCTACCGGTGTGAGCACTGCGAATTTCGCGAAAGAGAGCAAAAAGCGGTGTGCTGAGACATCATGGCCTGACCCTGAGTCGAACTAGACTCGAGGCAGTCGCTTTTCGGGCACGGAAACTGTTGATGACAATCGATCAACAGGCCGGCGGCTTCGCCATCACCCTTGGATCGACTGTCATCTAAGGTCCAGTGTTGGCGTGTCTGCGGCTGGGTTCGAGCCTAGAGTCGAACGGGGATCTCCTGCTTATTATGTGACACATAAGGCCAAGTTCAAACAAGGGCACTATCCAATTGTGCTATCAGGCCGATACCAAGAGGAAGAAATCTCTTTTCAACCTATAGAGTTGAATTTTGTTGAGGATGGAGTTGAACGGCCGCGGCGCTCTTCAGATATATTCGGATTGCACTAGTTTGAGGTGCGTTGGATCCACTCATTGGGGTCAGGATTAATATTGTGTATGTTCTACGTGAGGGGAAGAAAACGCTGGCGCCTGGAGGCTTAAATGTAATATTGGTATTAAATAAACGGGGTCGTTGAGTTGGCGTTCGGAAGCGTGCTCGGGCGGTGAAGCTTTGAAGAGCTTCCTGCTGCGGGTGTGATGTCAAGCAATGACTCGTGCATTCTTGCACAGAGAACGACGGTTGCAGCTACACGCCGGTCCTCTTCGTACGTATATTGGCAGCACTAGTATTGAATACAATATGGTGGTGTGAGCATCTCGTATAACTGTAAAAGTATCAATGGACCAGCGCTTGAGAGGAGTTAAAAGTACATTGAGAGTACACGCCGCCGCCTAATAAAACCCGCCCGTCTTGCCCGTCCCAAATCGGTCCCCGAGTCCCTTGGCCTCTTTGAGCATCTTATTCCGCTTATCATCGTCCATAAGCCGCCCACTCAGCGCCATATCGCGGTCCCGATCCCAGATGCCCTTGCGGTCGTCGGCGCCGTCCTCGCCCTTGCCCGCCTTGGCGTGCATGTCCACGAGCGCGGACCCGCGCGTCTTGCGCGTGTGCTCCTCGACGCCGCGGCGCAGCTCCTCGTCGACGCGCTGGCGCTTGCGCGCCTCGAGCTCCTCCGCGGCGGAGACGGCGTCGCCCGCGTTGGCCGCGCGCCGCTTCTTGCCCACGACCTCGTCCGCGAGGCGCTGCTGCCGCTCCGCGGGCGTCTCCGTCCACAGGGTGTTGTCCGTGCTGCGCCCCGGCGCGGCGCTGCGCGCGAACTGCCGCGGCTTGAGCTTCGTCGGGTCGAGGTCTGCATGAAGCGCGGTTAGTCTCGAGAAACAATTAACGAGCATAAAACACGGACTTCCGAGCACGGACGACGTCGGCGGGACGAGCATCCACTCGTCGCGCTTCGGCGCCTTGGGCTTCGCTGCCTCCTCCACCTCCCTCCGCCGCTTCTCCTCCTTGGCCATGAACTCGCTCACCGCGTCGCGCTCCGCGAAGCCGACGCCCGCGGGGAGCGGCCGCGGGCCGACGTCGTCGTCGTCGTCGTCGTCCGCGGGGTAGTGCGCGCGGCGGTCGTACGTGGGCGGGTATGCGGGCGGCATCGTGGGGCCTGCGACGGGCTTCTTGGAGGAGGAGGTGAGCATGTCGGGTGGGAGTGCCGGCGCGTAGTCGTCCTCCGAGTCGTCGTCCTCCGCGACGGCGGCGGTGGGCGGGGGAAGAGCGGGGCCGGCGACGGCGGGGCCCTCGTCGTCGTCGCTGGCATCGTCAACGTCGTTGAGGAGGTGGGCAGGGAGGGCGGGGCCGATGGCGGACATGATGGTAAAGAGGTGGCGGTGCTAGACATCACGATCCGGAATGGGAATTTCTGGATCAACGCGACCCTTCAAGTTTACGTGGGGATCCCCGCTATCGCCATGGACGGCGACGAACACCCTTGAGCGGGCGCCAAACGAATGCACCGAGCGCCAAAAGAATCCAGATCGTGGCCCTTGGCGGCGAATCGACGGGCAACCTCTGGCTAGGACACGAGCTCTTTGTTGTACAAAGAAGCAAAGGCATGTCCTGATCATTTCAAAGCTTACTTAAATAGCGCAGGCAACATGAGGTATAAAAGTCAAATAGGCGAGCCTTTCCCTGCCCTTTAACCTTTCCCATGTCTCAAGCGTGCCCCAGTCTCCTGTCGAACGGGATCTGTGAGAGTCCCTCTTGCTCCTATCGCCACGATGTATCGAGCTGCGAGCTCTGCAACCGCGTTTTTGCTTCGCCGGCCGAGTACACCACCCATGCCGCGACGAAGCAGCACCTCAACAAAGTCCAAGGCGAATTTGGCGCCATGCTGTATTGTACACTGTGCGAAAAGTATGTCTCCGGAATGAAGAATTGGGTCCAGCACGTTGCTAGCGGCCGGCACGCCTCGATCGCAGCTGAGCGCGGTCTGCGCCCAGACGTCGACCCGGAGGAGCCCGAATCCATCCCTGGGCACACCCTCTGCTCTACGTGCAACTCGCACATCCCCGATCGCAACTGGCCGCGGCACCACCTTACCCCGAAGCACAAAGACCGCGAGCAGTTCATATCGTTTCGCTCCGCTTTGGACGAGGCCGAAAAGGACAAGCACGGCATTTCCGTCTCAGGGAACTTTGACTTTGGCATCGTCGACGGGCCCGCCGCGAAGTCTGGCATCACCATCCGTCCCACGATCCACAATGCTACGCCGGCGTCCAAGGTCGCTCTCGTGAGTATGACCCTCGCGTCTGACAAAGGCAGCCGGACGCAGTCCCCGTAAATCATTCTTCTTGGCCTTCTAATGCCCGCTAAAACCGTTCCAAGGTTCTCGGTCCCTCCCACCGCCCCAAATCTTGCCATCGGCTACAATTCGACGTACGCCTTCACAGTCACCCTCCGCCAAGCCTACAACGGGCGCGAAGAAAACCGGCTCGAGATTCTGTTCGAGGACGTGCAGCTCAAGACGCGCTTCATCATCGCCCGCATCCTGCGCGTCAATGTGGGGAATCGCGCCGACCACGAACTGCTCCGGCCCCTCGCGCCGTATGTCCCTCGCAAACGTACTGCGAGACAACCAGAGGCGAAGATCGTCGAGGGCGTTTTGCCCCCGTCCTTGAAGGCCATCCCTTACATCGTGCCGCTTCCAGAGGCTCCTATTCCCCACAACCTGGCTGCAGCGCTGTCGACGGGCAGCACAACGAGCATCGTCGCGGACGTTCGCCGGCTGTATCTGCCGCCCGTGTTGGACAGCAAGTCGTATGCGCGGCATTTCAAACACTTATTGTGGATCGAGGAATTCCGTATGGAGTGCGTTATTCTGCGCATCAAGATTGGTCTTCGACTCATTCTCGTTTGTAGCCGCGACCTTGAGCACTACGACATCTCCAACGCCAAGCTGACCGCCCACAACCACTTTTATCTGTGTGTCCGATATTCCGGCATCTCGACAGCTTCTGATCTGTTCTCAGCCTCGACGTCCCTGGCCTAGCCGAAAAGCGCCCCAGCGTCCTCGTCGGTCCGTCTTGCCTGTTCCTCAATCGCTCTGTCCTCACAAACATCTAGGGGACCGCATCCTTGTGCAAAAGCGCGGGGCGACTCTCGGGCACTGGTTCGAAGGCGGCGTGCATTTCGTGCGCAAGGAGGAAGTCGGGCTCCGGTTCAACGCCTCCTTCAGAATGACGTCGCCCGCCGACCGGTTCAACGTGCGCTTCAAGCTCAGCCGGTACCCGCTGCGCCGCCAGCACCTTGCGATGGACACCGCCTTCTCGGAGGCCCGCGTGCTGTTCCCCCTGCCCCTCCATGTGCCGGCGGGCAGCTACCCCACACCCGCGAGCGCGCGCCTCACCGTATTCAATCCGCTCATCGCGACGAACGCGCCCCAGCTCCAGGCGGTGGTCTCCATCGTCAAGCGCCCGCCGGGCTCCGTGCCGTTCGTCATCTTTGGGCCGTAAGCCCCGTCTCCGTCTCCGCGCCCCCGACGCCGCTAATGATCGTCATCGCAGACCCGGCACAGGCAAGACGGTGACGATGGTCGAAGCCATCCGCCAGGTCCTCGCCGCGGACCCGCACGCGCGCATCCTCGCGTGCGCGCCGAGCAACTCCGCGGCGGACCTCATCGCGCACCGGCTCACCGCGCTGGGCCCGGACGCGCTCTTCCGGTTCTACGCGCCGTCGCGCAGCAAGGAGCAGGTTGCCCTCGAGCTGCGCGAGTACACGCACGCGCGGCCGGACGGGCACTTCTCCGTGCCGCCGCTCGCGCGCATGAAGCGCTTCCGCGTGGTCGTCGCGACGTGCGTCTCGGCGAGCGTCGTCTCGGGGATCGGCATCCCGCGCGGGCACTACAGCCACATCTTCTGCGACGAGGCGGGGCAGGCGACCGAGCCCGAGATTATGATTGGTAGGCCATTCATTTCTCGCCGGGCTGGGCGGTGCTGACACTTGCTGGCACAGCGATCAAGACGATGGCGGACAGCCGGACGAACGTCATGCTTTCGGGCGACCCGAAGCAGCTGGGGCCCATCATCCGCTCCGCCGTCGCGCGCGAGCTCGGGCTCGAGACGAGCTACATCGAGCGGCTGATGCAGCGCGAGATATACGACGAGAAGACGGGCTACGGCGCCTCGTACGTGATGCCTGCTCAGCTTCGCCCCGCCTCCGTGTGCTCATCGCATCGCACCCAGCGTCGTCAAGCTGACGAAGAACTTCCGCTCGCACGCCGCGATCCTCGCGTTCCCGAACACACGCTTCTACAAGGGCGAGCTGCAGGCGTGCGCCACCGCGCGCGTGACCGACGCGCTCCTCGGCGCGCCGCTCCTCCCGACCGCGGCGTTCCCGATCGTGTTCCACGCGCTCGCAGGCAGGGACGCGCGCGAGGCGGCGTCCCCGTCGTTCTTCAACATCGACGAGATCTCGCAGGTCAAGGCGTACATCCAGGCCCTCCGCGCGGACCGGCGGTTCCGCGTCAGTGCGTCTCTTTGCTTTTCTCGTGAATGTGAATACGGAGCTGATGGATGGGTGGATGCAGCGGACGACGACATCGGCGTGATCGCGCCGTACCACGCGCAGTGCCTCAAGATCCGCGCCGTGCTGCGCGCCGTCGCCGACGGGGTGAAGGTCGGCAGCGTCGAGGAGTTTCAGGGCCAGGTGCGTTTCTCCTCCTCCTAATCTATGCAGCGGGACGCTGACGCGCCCAAAGGAACGCCGCGTGATCATCATCTCCACCGTGCGCAGCAGCCGCGAATTCGTCGCGTACGACCTCCGCCACACGCTCGGCTTCGTCGCCAACCCGCGCCGCTTCAACGGTGCGCCCCCCTCTCCTCCTTACTTCTCCGCCGAATGCGCCGACTGATGTGGATGTACTGTACTTAGTTGCGGTGACGCGCGCGCAGGCGCTGCTCATCGTCGTCGGCGACCCGGCCGTGCTGGCGCTCGACCCGCTGTGGCGCGCGTTCCTCAACTACGTGCACGCGCGCGGCGGGTGGACGGGACCGCCGCCCACGTGGGACCCGCGCGCGGCGGTGGAGGAGGCGGGCGGGTACGATCGCGCGGTGCGGGAGGCAGCGCAGCGGGACATGAATGCGTTTACGCGGCGCATGGAGGCGCTGACGATCGCGGGCGTGGAGGCGGCCGGGGCTGGCGAGGACGGCGACGACGATACGAATGTCGACCGGCCGTGGCAGGACGTCGAGTGAGGGGTTGCAGTGGACGTCGTATACTATAAGTCGAATGAAAGGACATGAATACGTTCAAGAGGCGCTGACGATCCCGGGCTAGAAGGCGGCTGGGGCTGGCGAGGACGGCGACGCCGACGACGATGCGAATGTCGACCAGCCGTGGCAGGACGTCGAGATGTAGAAATCTTATTTCTTGAATACGTACATAATACTACAAGGGACATGAATGCGTTCACGATTGCGGGCTGGAGGTGGCTGATAACGAGGATATCGACGACGACACGACGACCGTCCGTGGCAGGACGTCGAGGGATCAGATTTTCAAATAAGCTACACAAAGTCGAATCGAATCGAATCAAAAAAAGCAAAGCGGATATTATTACGAGTCTATCTCAATCAATCTAGTAAGCGACGACACAACACAGCGGGCGTGTCTTTTAGTAGTGGTGGACCTGCGTGCGGGCGTCAGTGGCTGCTGCGGAAGCGGGGGGCAAGGGCGAAGCTAGAGGAAAGGGAGGGGAGGCACGGCAGAGGGGAAAGAAGGGAAAGTGCAGGCACAAGGCAGGGGAAGGGAAGGAAGGAAAGGCAAGGGAGGGATGTGCAGCAGAAAGGAGGGAAGGGAAGGAAAGACGAAACGCACCTCCTCGCGCTCGCGGCCGCGCATGTACGGGGGCTCGGTGCCCTTGTAGTAGATGTCGGTCCAGAGATCCTTGAGGAGCGGCTCGGGCGACGCCTTGGCCTCCTCGACGGCCGCGTCGACTTCGGCCTTGGCGTTCTTGTCGAGTTGCTGGGAATTTATGTGTTAGAAATGGAAAAAAGCGGAGGAAAGAGGAAGGAAGCGCACCTTGAGCTCCTGTTCCGACGCGAGCCCCCACTCCTCGATATAGCGCTGCAGCCCACGGATGGGGTCCTGCGTGCTGCGCATGCGCTGCACCTCCTCGCGCGTGCGGTACGTCGTGCCCGGGTCGCTCATCGAGTGCCCGCCGTAGCGGTACGTGACGAACTCGAGCAGCAGCGGCCCGCGCTTCTCGTCGACGGTCCACCGGCGCGCGAAGCGCACCGCCTCGCGCGCGGCGATGATGTCCATCCCGTTCACGCGCAGCCCCGCGATCTTGTCCCCGCGCGTGAAGTACTCGGTGTTCGCCGAGCTGCGCTCCGCGGACGTGCCCATCCCGTACTTGTTGTTCTCGCACACGAAGACGCACGGGAGGTTCCACAGCTTGGCCTGCGGCGCGTCAGCTCTTTCCTACAATTTAGTATAAAGAGAAAGGGGCGCACCATGTTGTACGCCTCGAAGACCTGCCCCTGGTTGCTCGCGCCGTCGCCGTAGAGCGCAAACGTCGCGGCGTCCTTGTCCATGTACTTCTGCGCGAACGCGAGCCCGGCGCCGACGGGCACCTGCGCGCCGACGATGCCGTTCCCGCCGAAGAACGACGGCGTAAAGATGTGCATCGACCCGCCCTTGCCGTGCGACATGCCGATCTGGCGCCCGAGCAGCTCCCCGATGACGCCCTTGATCGTCCCGCCGCGCAGCACCGCGAACGGGTGGCAGCGGTACGCCGTGATCACGCGGTCCTCGGGTGTGATGCCCGCCTCGAGCCCGACGGACACGGCCTCCTACAGTCCCAACGAAAAAAGTATCAGAAAATGAAATGAAGACGGCGGGGCGACGATACGCACCTGCCCGATAGCGAGATGGCAGAAGCCGCGGATAAGCTTCGCCTTATAGAGTGCGTCCGCGGCCATCTCCATGCGGCGCATGCTCGTCATCTGCTTGTAGAGCCCGAGCAGCTGGTCCTTGGTGACCTCGACCTCGAGACCGGGCGTGTCGCACAGGTACGACTGGAACGAGTCCTCGTGCAGCTTGACGGTGAAGGGCTGCGAGAGGTCCGCGGGCGGCTCGTGCAGCTGCGTGGTGTCCGCCGACGTCTGCACCGCGCGCGCGAGCTGCGGCTGGAGACGCAACGCAAAACGCAAAACGCAAAGACACACGGAAAATCAGGATTGTTGTGGGATGGCGAGGGGGCGGCTTACGATGCGACGGACGACGCGAAGTCGGGCTGCTAGTGAGGCCATGAAGGAGAAAGATACGCCTCAGGCGCGGACGGATGAAGGGAGAAAGGAGGAAGAGAGCGGCCGTTAGTGATCGGGAATTCCCGGGATGTCCCCCCAAGGATTGGTGGTGGGGCAAAAGCTGCGTCCGCAACTCGCAGAAAATTACACTTTGACTCGGAGGGTATAGGATATGGTATTCTAAGCACCCATTTACACGACGTCGCATTGCACGGTCAAACGTGTTATTATTTCGGGGTAATTGAACGCGAAATATTCCAGCTGCAGAGAACTTCGCGACGAAGAATGAACGCACGACCATCCAACAACCCATTTTTCTCCAATGATACATATTACAAACTCTCCGCTCAGTCCTGCCCAAGCCGCTGCCCCTGCCCCCAATTATACCCACCGCCCGCAGCCGCAGGCGCCGCCGCCGCCGCGCGCGCCGGCTCCCCGAGCGGCCGGCGCGGCGGCACGACATGCACCCCGCCCCCCGCATTCGCGCCCGCCGTCCCCCCCGCCGCGCCCGCCGTCGGCGGCGGCGCGTCCGCGTCCTCGCCCATCCACTCGCGCAGCCAGCGCGGCGCGGCGCCCCACTCCGCGAGCATCCCGCCCGCGCCGCCGACGGCGGGCCCCCACACGCCCCACCACCAGAGGTGCCCGACGACCGCGCCGGGCAGCGCGGCGGCGACGGCGCCTGGCCCCGCGAGGAGGAGGTCCATGAGGAGCATGATGTACGGCGTGTACACGGCGGGGAGCTGCACGAGGCCCATGATCGAGGTCTGTGCGCCGACGGGCGCGAGCGCGGAGCTGAGGTAGGCGAGGCAGAGGAGGAGCGGGCGGAAGAAGACGACTGAGCCGACGGGGAGGGACGTTATCTGCGGCGAGTGGTTGAGCATTACATGGAGCAGAAGGGAGAGGGGGAGGGGGCGCACGATGATGAGGCCGCTGGCGGCGAAGAGCTGCCACGCGAGGTCCGCCGACTTGCGCGCGTACGGCCCTGCCTCGAGCTGGTCCGTCTGTCGGCTGCGATATCACCGCCGTCAGCGCACAAACCAAACCCTCGGAATAGGAACAAACGCAACTATAGCATAGCGAGCTCTGTCCAAACATCATCATCAGCCGCGCCCAAGCACTCTCGACACCGACGCACCAAAAACATAATTGATCCCGCCACCTGCGCGCACTCATCAGCCTCTCAAAACACAACGGGCGCACGCGCACTCACTCCCCAGGAAAAAGCTCGTGTACAGCCGCCACACCTACCCCCCCACCGTCAGCGCGGCGCCGGAATACGGATACACGGAATGCGCACCTGGAGTTGCTCGAACACGAGCCCGTACGTGTACACGACCCTGTACGGCGAGACGAGCCCCATCATCGTCGAGAGCGAGACGCCGACCGAGGAGAGGCACAGCACGCGCGTCACTGGCGGAATTTTTCGGATTTCGGCGAGGAGGTCGTTCATGCTGGTCGAGGAACTTGAAGAGGATGAGGAAGGAATGGATTAGAAAGTTCGGCCGGCACTGACGTGTCGCACACGTGACGCCGCCTCTTTGATTGCGGCGCGTCGCGTCGTCGCGAATATCCTACAAAAGATTCAACTTCGTAGTTTATAAGGAGATCCTCCGTAGCTGTCGTCGACCTGATGAAAATTGGATACTGCTAGTGCCCTTGTTCCAACTGGAGCGCCGCGAGACCGCTAGATGGCTGGTCAATGGTCATGGCATTGACATTTTCATTTTTCCTCTCTGTTCCGCGGAATTCGCGGTCGAAATTTAGGGAAAGATTTCGTCATTTTCTTGTACCAGGATTTAGAATACCCGCAGGCAAGGGCGACTTGAGAAGTTAAACAGTTGATTTAAATTGTTTTTACCGTGGAGTTCAACTTTGAGATATTCACATTCAAATGTAGCCCTCCTGCTGTTGTCGGCCTGATAGCACAAGTGGATAGTGCCTCTCCTTACCTTATGCTTGGACATACTGTAAAGATCAAGGGGAAGATCCCCGTTCAATTCCGGGTCAGGCCCTCGCTTTTTGCGCTGTTCTTTGACATTTGATTCAACACTTTTTAGGCTGCCCACCCGTTGAATGTACATATGGCCGGCTGTACTAATGCGGCATCTCTGAGTACCTTCGCCTGAGTCCATAGTACTAGTAACTGCAGCAAATGTACGGAGAAAGGGACAGAGTCGAACATCAATTCCAGAGCCGTCACGGTAAATTGATTCAACTTCACCTTCGATTTTTGATGGTCAGGTAAAGGGAACAGTACCCACCGGAGCATCGGCCTGATAGCACAGTTGGATCGTGTATCTCCTCTCAATTTCGAGAAGCTAAAGTAATTAAGCTGGAGAAGATCCCCGTTCGATTCGGGTCAGGCTATTCCATACGGCTCTGATTCGCCGTTCTTTTTTGATGTGTTCCTTTTGGCTTGCTGCCTGAAAATTCCAGCTGACTCCGTTCTACATTTGAGCTCTCCAATATCCCTGGCATGTGGAACCTGCAGCAAAGGAAGGAGAATGGAACGAGGTTGAACATCAACCTGCTCGGTTGACGTCCAACATCAAGTTCAATTTTTGATTTACACGTTGAGGGAGAAGCGAAAGCCTTTAGAAAAGGCCTGATAGCACAACTGGATAGTGCATCACCTAACTATTGTAATGAGAGCTGGTAGGAGATGGAGGATCCCTGTTCGACTCAGGGTCAGGCCGTGGATCTTCTTGCGTGTTTTCTTTTGTTTTTTCTCCAGTCCTTACGTCCAGGCTGCCAGCAGCCTCTTCCGCACAAATTCAATGCTGCCACCGCTCAATGATCCGACTCTCCACAAGTGCGAATTTCGTTGGTTCGAAATATGGTGTAACAATGCCAGTGATCGCCGTAACTGTGATGGCTCATGTCCGCCATTGGCCCCGCCCTCCCTCCTCACCTCCTCAACAATGTTGACGATACCAGCGACGACGACGAGCGCCCCGCCGTAACCGGCCCCGCCCGCCCACCCGCCGCTCGCCGCCGTCGCGGAAGACGACGACTCGGAGGACGACTACGCGCCGGCATGACCAGACATGCTCGCCTTCTCCTCCAAGAAGCCCGTCGCAAGCCCCGCGATGCCGCCCGCATACCCGCCCACGTAACACCGCCGCGCACACTACCCCGCGAACGACTCGGACGACGACGATGTCGGCCCGCGTTCGCTCCCCGCGGGCGTCGGCTTCGCGGAGCGCGACGCGGTGAGCGAGTTCATGGCCAAGGAGGAGAAGCGAAGTCGGGAGGTGGAAGAGGCGCCGAAGCCCAAGGCGCCGAAGCGCGATGAGTGGATGGTTGTCCCGCCGACGTCGTCCGTGCTCGGAAGTCCGTGTCTTATGCTCGTCAATTGTTTCTCAAGACTGACAAGACTCACGCAGACCTCGACCCGACGAAGCTCAAGCCGCGGCAGTTCGCGCGCAGCGCTGCGCCCGGGCGCAGTACAAACAACACCCTGTGGACGGAGACGCCCGCAGAGCGACAGTAGCGCCTCGCGGACGAGGTCGTGGGCAAGAAGCGGCGCGCGGCCAACGCGGGCGACGCCGTCTCCACCGCGGAGGAGCTCGAGGCGCGCAAGTGCCGGTGCGTCGACGAGGAGCTGCGCCGCGGCGTCGAGGAGCACACGCGCAAGACGCGCGGGTCCGCGCTCGTGGACATGCACGCCAAGGCGGGCAAGGGCGAGGACGGCGCCGACGACCGCAAGGGCATCTGGGATCGGGACCGCGATATGGCGCTGAGCGGGCGGCTTATGGACGACGATAAACGGAATGAGATGCTCAAAGAGGCCAAGGGGCTCGGGGACCGATTTGGGACGGGCAAGACGGGCGGGTTCTATTAGGCGGTGTGTACTCCCAATGTACTTTTAACTCCACTCTCAAGCACTGGTCCATTGATACTTTTACAATTATACGAGATGCTCACATCACCATATTGTATTCAGTACTAGTGCTGCCAATATACGTACGAAGAGGACCGGCGTGTAGCTGCAACCGTCGTTCTCTGCAATAGTGAACGAATGCATTCTTTACCTGGACTCACCCGCAACAGGAAGTTCTTCATTGCCTGAGCGCGCTCTCCCGAACGCCAACTCAACGACTCGTTATTTAATGCCAGTATTAATTTTTAAACCTCCAGGGGACACTGTTTCTTTCCCCTCGAGTACAATGTCGTCCAAGCACAATGCAGCAGCCGTACGAGCTCCGGTCCGATGAGTATATATCCAAACTCACGAGTCTGCGCGCGGCAGTCCGAATATAGCTGAACTGAAGAGCGCCGTTCGACTCCACATTAATCAACCAATCCAACTTCATACTTTGAAGTGTAATTCCTTCTTCCAGTTATCGGCCTGATAGCACAATGAGTAGTGCCCTTGTTAGACTTTGTTTTCGACCATTGCGAGACACAGGTGGTCCCCGTTCGACTCGGGGTCAGGCCATGAGACTTTGACAGACACCTTTTTGCTCTCTTTCGCGGAATTCGTAGTCTTCGCACCGGTAGCAATCTCATTCTCATGTAAATCTTGTCTTCGGCTCAGAATTGCTAACGCGCGAGGCAGGAGGAGGATATATATTACATACCAAAGGAGAACTTGACTTGAACCCCCAACTTACACTTTGATTTTCCAATTCGACTTCCACTTCGCCTTTTGCTAAATTGGTTTGAGTCCCGTCTATTATAATAACTGCTGTTGGCTTGATAGCACAGCTGGATAGTGCATCTCCTCAATGTAGAAGAAGATGAGTTGTACAGGAGAAGATCCCCGTTCGATTCGGGGTTGGGCTATTGCAGTTTGTTGCACGTCTTCTTTTTTGACGTGTTCCTTTTTGCTTGCTGCCTGGAAATTCCAGCTGGTTCCGTTCTAAATTTGAGTTCTCGTGGATCCCTGGCATGTGGGATCGACAGCAAAGGAAGGAGAATGGAACAACATTAAACATCAATGGATCCCTCCTCGGTTGAAATTCAACTTGAAGTTCAATTTTCAATTTCCTGGGTGGGGGAAAAACACAAGCCTTTAGGAATGGCCTGATAGCGCAGCTGGATATAGTACATCGCCTAACGATTGGAAAGTAGAGTTGTTTGAAGATTCCTGTTCGACTCGGGGTCAGGCCGTGGATCTGGTCTTCCATGCTTTTTTCTTCGCCTGGGACCCGTTCACGGTATTTGCTTTACATCCTTCACTATTACGCCCTTCAACATTCTGTTCTTCAGGATCCACCCCGTACGAAGCCGAGGAAGTTGAGAAGGATACACAGGCTGGACTAATTCTGGTCCACAGCACGGACTACTCTGAACAGTCTCGAGGGCTATACAAGTAATTCTCATCATCGTCTGCTGGCCATGTACGAGGATGTCTGTCCGAGTCCAAATCATCTGCGATGTCTTCGTGTGACTTCTCAGACTCGCAATCGCTGGCTTCATTCTCCGGTTCCGAGTCCTCCCACATCAACAACTCAGGGGGAGCCTTCCACAGAGCCTTCCTGTTTGTTTTGTCATATGCGACCGGCTTGTAATTGTCATTGAGCCAATATCCTTCAATGTATCCTGCCACATCTGTGCCCATTTCAGTCAAATGCTCCTTCACCTGCCACTCCATCCTCTTGCACAAGCTGCCTCAAAAATGGAGGGGTGAATTGCACAGTGGTGATAGGTATTAGGCTGGCCCTGTGACCAGGCGTGAAATCTTTCAATTTGCATCTGTTGTTACTCACTAGGACCACATAAGTCCAATAGATCATGCTCCAGAGAGCTAGTGTGAGGTCCAAACATCTAGCTAAGGATATACTACTGTCAGCATAGCAGCTCATCGGGTTCTCAGAACGTGACTGAGGCGACTGAAAAGCAAAGTTGAGTGGGACAAGCAAACAAGCAGCTGGAGTATAGACCAGAATAGTATAAGGAGTAGTAGAATAATACAGGGTTTATATACCAGTGCCAAGGGATTTATAGGGGGTTAGGGGGTTTGGTGTCTGTGGCAACAGGACACATAGGGTTAATGTAGGCTTAATGCAAAACAGTAATACCAATCGTTGCTCCTACAATTGATATTTGGAGGGGTTGAGTCCAGAATAGCGGAATTGAACTCTGGGATAACGGAAAAGAATTCCGGATCATGGCAACTATGTGTGCTAGCTGTAGGCACTTGGTTGTGATAACGGTACCACTGTGGACCAGATTCCCGAGCAGCTATACTACCTTTAGCAAAAGGTCATTCATCCATTCTGTGAGGAACTGGGACTTGCCTGCACATTCCTATCAAGGATATAGTTACCGCACGCCATCTAGACAATGGGCAATACACTGGAGACACAATTAGAGTTTGCGCAACGTCGCGGTGGTCAAAGCGACCTCGCACGATGACAAGTCCGACATTTCCTGATAAAGCCGATCAGGCTTTTGACAGGAAGTGTCAACAGTTTAACCGGACTAGTGATCGGGCCAACAGGACAACAGATCCGGGCAGCTAAATAGGGATCATTCTAATCCAGACCCTCGCTTTAACCAAGCCCCAGAAACCATATGGAGCTGTCATTTACCACATGAGATCTGCAGTGCAGCAACTGCGGACTCAAGTCAGAGTGGAGCAAACCATGTGGTTCGTTCCTAGTGTGACTGAGGACAGAGATCTCAGCTGCCATTAAAATAATAAATATACTATTTTCTTGTGAACTGACTTTCAACAGGACCAGTTTCATAGCTAAATGAGTTCATAGTGTTTATCCAACGAGTTCTAAATACCTGTTTGTATTATTTTGTGACCAGATATTGTGATTTCTTTATTTAGATCTCTTGTTTGTATAAATACCTGTAGTTCTCTGAGAGGAAACCAGTGGATTCTACCCTTTTTTACCCAGAGACCAAGGCTACCAGCTAGGTCCTGTGTGGGAACGTCTAGACTCTATTCAGCATAACTCTAGGAACTTTTAGTTCTTTCCACTGGTTGAACATTTCGAATTTTTCAGTGAGAAAACTGGTGAAAAACTTTACCGATATTACACTAATTTTTCATCGAAAAAGTAGGTGAAAAACTCGAAACTTTTTCAGAACTTTTTCTGTTTTTGGCGAAAAAAGTGATTGTGAGTCAAAAAGTTCTGTATATATTTTGAGTTTTTCACCTATTTTTTCAGTGAGAAATTCCTGTAAAATCGGTAAAGTTTTTCACCAATTTTCTGACTGAAAAACTTGAAATGTTCAGCCAGTGTTCAGTTAGCTTACATTGTGGGAATAAATTTCATTTCGATTAATATTTGAACACAAGGCAAGTTGAGATGTTCAAAAGAGCTAATCAAGTGCAAGTTACAAGTTACCAGTACATGCAAACAAGTTGAACATCAGATTTCTGTGGAGCTGTGACCTTCATTGTTACTTTGCCATAGTTATCAAACCAGTTACCAGAATATAGGTTGCCAGATGAAATCCTATTGATCTTAAGATCACCCTGGAAGTAATTCCAAACCCCTGTTACACCAAACCCACTTTCCTTACCTTCAGAGGTCGTGTTAAGTACCTAGACCGGTCTGATTGTCCCAAAAGTCACCTTGAGCTAAAAACTGCTATTGCGTTGTAAAGTCCCAAATTGCACTGCCTAATACCTGGTAGGAACCCCAAACTTGCATGTTTGATAGTTTGAGTTGTTGTGTGTTGTTGGTGTTGGCTGTTCACTTTTGTGTTCAGCTTACACACTTCATTTCACCTGTGATTCAATAGTCAGCGTTTCAGCAGATAGAAATGGAACCCAAGCCGCTTTATCAACGGAAACTTGCGCTTCAGTGTGTAGTTCATAGACTCGGATGAGCCCAAGGGGAAAACACAGTGCAATATTACCTCGAGATACTGACAGTCCTCGTCGTCTTTGTACTTAGGCTTGCAGAATTCAATGCGAAAGATGAGTATGTTGAGGTTCAGAGTGGCGGTGAGTGCATTAACCACCATTTCCACCTGGCGGTTGGAGCCGAGCCACAGGGTGAGCGAACAGAGAGCCGGGAGTGGAGGGAGGCGAGCAAACATATCTGCAATCTGATTCTCTGCCAGGAAGGTAATCGAGGGGAATTGAAAGCCGACAGAATATCGCTCACAAGGCATGTACCCAATATGATTCCATAACTAGATGCATGAGAGATGAGGAAGCAAGTCGCAGGAGTTTCTCCATTGCAGGTATCGAGCATGGGTCTTGATTGACCACCCTGAAGTTCTCGAAGCTCAGTGACTTGAGCTTAGCAGGCGGGGAGTGTCCCAGCAGAGGGAGGAGGAAATCCTTGTGCCCGATATAGGTGGATGAGACAACCAGTTCCTCGAGCTCAGCGAGGATGAAGGAGTCCAGTGTCCCGCTGCCGTCCGAAGTGTCTGAGCCAGACTCAGCCTCCGTAGTCGGATATGTGTCCAGGAGCGAGAGAACTTCGAGGGGTCCACAAACACCAAGAAATTTGGTCAGGGAGGTCAGGCGGCGGAAATAGATGTTGCTAAGATACACCTTCTGTCCCCTTGGGAATAAAGCCATGTATGCCATGGCCATTCCGAGCTGAAAGTTTACCCATACCTGTGCCATTCAACGACACAGATGCCTGGCATCAGATTACAGGTGGAATAGGGGAATCTGATAACAGAGTCGGCGTGACCGGATTCCCATGTCCTTGAAGCCACGACCTGTGCGGACCAGGTGAAAACTTGACTTTCCGGACAATGTCTCCCAATCTCGGCATCCGGTCAAGCATCTCAGGCCATTGGGCGACATCTTCCACACATCCGAATCAAATGACGGAAAAGAGTTCCTCAATGGCCAGCGTCTTCATTGCTTTAGACATGAGCAAGAGGGCACATAAGGCTGGCACGTCGTCCACATTGTGTCCGGTAACTTCGCGCACTAGTTCAGAGGGGAGTCGGGACCCTGGAGGTTTAGTCAGATGCGGAGCTCAGGTTAATATGGATCCGCCGAAAGCGCGGTGTGCTCGCACAGCGGCCGGACCGACACCGCCACCGTAGTCTAGACCCTGCCTCAAATTGTTTTCGGAATTTCCCCCCTGTTGGTCCAAAGTCCGGTACCATTCGAATCACCAGAGAAAGCCCCGTTAAATGGAAGTATCCTCATCCCGATATCTCACGGATTGAATGATTTTGAAGCCTTTCTTTCCCCAAAGGACCGTCAGCCACCTATGTTTTTTTGTTGCACTTGTTTGCCCCGGGTCTTAGCCCTCTGCCTGGTCACGTGGTAAGGGTAGAAATGCTCGCTGCGCTCGCAAACACATGACCTTTACGAACAGGGGCCGTAAGACTGCATGTTATGGCAATTGAATATGGTGGGTAGCCCTCAGTCGATCTGTTGGTTTGCGGCAAGCTTCGTCGGCTAACGAAAGGGGTAATTTGCTCGGCAATCTCCGGTCGGAACAACGTTGAATATCGGCAGTCGTGTTCTTGGTCGTGTTCAACTGAAAGGAATAGGGCTGGGTATTATTTCCAAACCCAGATGTAATTTACGGTATCAATTCAAGGGGGTCCTCGTATCTTAAAAGTGGCCTGTAATTTAACGTAATTCACAGCGCCGCAGGCCGCAAAAATTACCGTAAATTACGGTAAAAAATGGGTGTAAAGTTTGTAAAGTTTGTAAAATACGCAGAGAATTACCGTCCTTGCTCCGAGACGCACTCTGCGCGATCCACTGTGCTGGCTTCTGAGCAACAGTTGATGTGCTCCGAGTAGCGCAAGAGCCTAGCGGTGGTTTGCCACGCCGCCAGACTGTGCTGAAGCACCCGGAGGACTGTTGGGAAATTTACAAAAATTACAGCCGGAACGAGAGGTCCCATGGAATGTTTGTAAATTACCTGTAAATTACATGTAATTTCCCGGGTGTAAATTAAACATACCCAGCCCTAGAAAGGAACCTATACTTACAGAGACCTCCATAGCTCGTCCTCGACGTAAAGTAAAGTTTTCATCGCAACTGGCCAACAAAATAACACAAGGGGCATACTGTATCCAACTAAATCGTTCCAAGACAGTGGAAACATTGGATGCGAGATACAGTTACAATGAGTTTCTTTCCAGTTGATATTCGCCTTGTATAAAGCTTGAAGCAAGAAAATTGCAACCTCCGACAGTCTACCTATCTTTACGGAATCGATCTACCATCACTAGGATTCAACGCCCACAAATATCCACCGCTGGCAGTGTTGGTGCAAAACATACATATCTAGTCTAAGGACGGCCTCGGACGTACAGAGTGGATATGGCTTCTGCGATTATTGATCCGCCGTGAGCGATCGCCCGGAAGCTTCTCCATAATTAACGGAAGTACTTTAATAGGACCGGCAGTCAATTCCGATCGACTCCATATCCCATCCGTGGAAGTAAAACTGCCGTAGTGAAACAGGCCATGAGGCCCTACAAATAGCGTTCAGCCCGCCGTTCCTACCGCTCACCACCACGACGACCCATGCATCTTTCAGCAAACGTCCACTGCGCCCCGTGCGACCTCTACTTTACCGACGCTGAAGCTCGCGCGGCGCACATCGAGTCGTCAGCGACCCACCCCCTCTGCGAGACGTGCGCTCGTCACTTCTTGAACGAGAATGCCCTGTCTTTCGTAAGCCCCTATATTTCCTGATTGAAGGCCATATGGACTCACCGAGTCTGCTCTGGTTCCAGCACCTCAAGTGCGCCGCGCCGCACTTGTCTTTTGAGGACCAGGAGGAGGAGGCGGAGGAGGAGGTCCTCGACGGGGACGAGATCCTCCTACGCTGGACGAGCGATATCGCGGAGCACATATCATACTTCAGCATTCCGGCCCCGGAGGACGACGGCTACTGGTCGTCCGAGGACGACGCCGACACCAATAGTTTGACCTCCGATTGGGGGAACGAGCTCGATTCCGATTCCGATGGCGAGAGCCACAAGTTTGATGTCGGCGCGGTCCACTTCCCCCAGTTACTGTGACTCACACTCCCACCAGAACGACTGGACCGTAGATATTGTGTTTGCTGGAGCGGAAGTGGCCCCGGAATACCGCGACTTGAAAATCGAAATCGTAAACCTCGTCAATTCGTCGGAGATTCGGGAATCTTGTAATTGGTATGTCGTGGGTTCGCGTACCTGGGCCTGCGGTAGATCTTGAATGTCTTCTCTTTACAGTCCTATGACAGCCAAATCGGACTCGGAGGTGACAGCATAGGAATGGGCGAATAGAATCAGGCGCGCGTCGAATTGAATTGCAGCGTCGAACCAATTGTAAAATAGCCGCATAAGAGAGGGTTAAAATTTGCTAGTCAGATGTCGAAGTGAAGTATCGGCCCCGGATATTAAGCACGAAGGGCTTTGATGTAGAATGTGAGGCACATTTCACGCCCCATATCTTCGCAAGACCTGAATATACATTACTCGTTAGCGAAAGGGCGCTCATCATCATCTGAGCAGTCGCTGGCAGCTAGTTGCGCCACCGAACTGCGACTTGGCACTAAAATTGACATTCAAGCGCCACCGATTTGGAAACCTGGGCATCATTGCCGCATTGCCCATTACCGCGACGCCGTACAAATTGAGATTGTACTGGCGACTCGGATGCATGCAGCACATGTTCAACTGGTATCTTAGTCGATTGCCGGCAATCGACCGGATCAGCCTGAGTTGCCTCGGTATTACACCACGGTGACCTAGGAACGGGGAGGGTGGTCAGGTGTCATCGGACAGTGGCCGCCGTTATCCGAGTCGAATCGCACCAATCGCCCGAAAAGTCGGAGTGTCAAGTCCGACACTTACCTATAAATAGGATCGTAGAACCTCAGAAGGAACGCGGGATTGTCGGCGGAAGCTTGGAAGAAGGAGCTACATGGCAGCTTTTTGATGTCTGAATACTACAGATTTTTTTCCCAGCGACCTCATACGATAGCAGGCCGACGGGGAACACTTCCATCGAAGAGACCATCACCTGACGAGGATCGCAGAATCACTATCAGAGATCAAAAGCTCAACGCGTGTGCGGGAGACATACATTCCATACTTCCTCCTCACTGCCGCCCAGGCCGGGCCCACCGACGTGTTACGTGATACGAAGTGGCTCATATCTGGCTCGGGAATCCGGTTGATGTCGACGCGATTCCAGTAGCGAGAGAGGACATAGGATATGTCTTGGGCGTCGCGATCCTCCCCGCGGCTATCTGGGATGTCAGCGGCCAAACAGGGCGACAGCACAGGCCGCGGTTACAGCGTACATCATCCAAGTCTTCAGCTTGCTGCGAATGAACTCGGAGATTGTTAAGAAGGGAAGGCCCTGCATTTTCATGACCGTGGTAGAGTCAAGATGCCGAGGACCAGTCTCCCCAGCGGGCAGAATCTCGATCTCCGGGGTCGTGTACCGTTGGTCGGGGAGGGGGAGGAGGAGCGAGTGGCTTACCTCTATCGCAGGGATGAATCGGCGGTACGTAACATGCAGCCTGAGTGTTTCATGAGTTGAAATGGAACGAGATTAAGCATACTTCGTACCGATTAGTCCATGGAGAATGGGTGATCGTGAAATCCCCATTCCCGGCCAGGGAGTCTCGCACCCGGCGGAATGCATGGGGCTGATTTTGCCCGCCTTCGACGATACAAAAAATCTCCTTATAGAAAAGAGTTAGTGGACGGTCCACAGGTGTATATCAAGCACCTTACATCGGTATGAGAACTGTTTGCCAGTACCGCCGTAAGCACACTTCCATAAAATGCGTGCGGGATCCCGCTGGCACGAAGAAGCTGGGAGAGGGCAGCGGATGCTTCGAGAAGTCGTCGAGTCTCAGACATATTAGCGCAGAAGGAGACGATAGTCGATGTCAGGCCGAGGTCATGACATAGGAAACGGTCGAGTAAAGAGCGAGTGGGCCTATCGGTTATATATGTAGTGCACGCAGAGGCGCCTCGAGATAGATGTCTGATCTGCCCCGTCCCACAGAACGGCAGACGGAAAGGTCCGATTTGGAAGACTGGCAAACACGTTGTCGTACTGCTTTCGAACGCGAGATGCAATTGAGTGGCCGAGGTCCAGGGCATGCTGCTTCTGCGCTAAGTTGTCCACGATCGCTCCAAAAACAGCTTCGGTTGGCCCCGGCACCGGTGAAAAGGTATGGATGCCAGAAAATTAGTAGAAAATTGTTGAGGCTCCAAAGCCTAGAGCCCACAGAGCGCCAGACGAAGGCAACAATTCTATGTGGAGGAAGGACCACGCCGCGGCCAACTTGAGATCTGTTTCGGCGCGCCGGTGTGTCGGTTCACTGGTCATTACACCCAGTGGTCGCTGCCCAAGCTGGAAGCGGAAATGTGCGAAAAAGGGTAAGCGGTGCACGTGCCTGATGACGATCCGGACCGATCAACCGGCTCATTTTTCACGGTGACCGCGAACCTGCTTTGCGAATTGCGTATGGTTTGGAGGCTCTCTTCACGGCATGTAAAGGCGGCCCTTGCATCTTCTGCTCGTCCTCCAACTGCGCCATTCCGGCTATTGCGTGGCTCGCTGGTGTCTTCCTCTGGCTCTGCAGTTCCTACATGCGGTACTCCTCGGTTTTCATCGACTCCTGCGCGCCCCGTGGGCTCCAATTTGCTGTCCTCGGGTAGGTGTCGGGCCCAATTGAACCCGTGGTCGACGTCGCGCTCGATGGTCCGGAATCTCTCCTGGGGGCCGAGGCAGCGGACGGTCGAGTTTGATGGCCTGTCCGATATCCAGGAGGAGGCGACCAGAGCGGCCATACTGGAAAAGGTCATGAAAGGCCGTCAACCAACGGATCTAATGCTGCGCTGTGAGCTACTCAACTTGTCATCGCCTCTGGCCTACTGAACTTGGCGACCAAGGTACTGTCCTGGATGCAGAGGGTAGGCAGAAATAACTCCTCGGGCGGATCTTTAATTAAATCTTCAAAGGAAACGTGAAGACAATTTCCGGTCAGTTTAAGAAATCGGATCTATGTGCTGAACATCGGCTGAACGTGAGTCTAAACATCTCTTCTACCTCCATACTGACTTGTTGTGCTGGCGACAGCCCCGAGACTTACGGAAAATTGACTCGCGGGTGCCGAATCTCGTTCCGACTATCCTCGTTCGTAAAGAAGCCATACTTGTATGTTTCACCGCTCCATGCCCATCGTGGTTAATGTCAGTTCTCTAGATAAATATCCTACACATCCGTGCCCTTGTAAAGGCCGATACAGTAATTCTATTCGACACCTATGGCTCTGCGGATTCCCGACTACATTCTGTATTTCTATATCACCTCGAAGTCAGGCATTCTGCTACCTCCTCTTCACGCACATTGACGTCATCATACACAGCACAATCTCAAAACTAAAGGATCGGGCTCGCCATATGAATTCCGGTAATTTTTCATCAGCCGCTATCCGACTTGTATTGAAAACCAATCAATTCATCAGCGCCCTGGAATCGATCCTTCTTTCGGTTCTGAGTGCTCTGGAAGCCGAAATGGTCTTCATCCGCAATCTCGTCGGGGGGCTACTTGCGGAATTGGAGGATGATATCGACCACGACCGCTTTAAACGCCTGCTACATTATTCCAGGCGGCTCGCCAGCTTTCAGAATAGAGCCAAGCTGGTTCGTTCTCATCTCATTCGACCAAATTATATTAAGTCCTCCGACAGGTCGAGGAAGCCTTAGAAGAAGTCCTCGGACAAGGTGATATCCTGCTGCTTCCATGTTCACACTAGGGTGCTGATGGACATGCTAGACGATGATCTAACTGCCATGTACCTCACCGACAAGAAAAACGACATCGTCAGAGAGGAAGATGACCACGAAGAGCTCGAGGTCTTATTAGAATCGTTCTCGAAGCAAGTCGAGGAAATTGTCAATGAGACAGACAACATCGAGGTTCTATCTTCCTCTAGCGTTCCATCAATAATCTCTGATAAACCGTGTCCAGACCAACGTCCAATCCACGCAAGAGATCGTCGAGCTGATTCTAGATTCCAATCGAAATTCCCTGTTGGCACTTGATTTAAAGGTGCGCTGATGGACGATGGCCGACCCAGTCCTGCCGCTGCCTTGCTAATCTGCGCATCGCGTATAGGTCTCCATAATGACGATGGGGATTGGCTCAGGCGCGTTAATCGCTGGCCTCTTCGGCATGAACGTAGGTCTTCTCACCTCCGCTCCGTTCCCCTGGGTTTCACACGCCGCCTCGTAATACTAGTTGACGAGCAACATGGAAAGCCATCCCTGGGCCTTCTATGGCATGACGGGCTTTGCGACGGCGCTCGCAGCCATCGTCGCATGGGCCGGTCTACGAACGTATGTGTTTTCCAACCCCGACCCTGCTTCCTGTCTGACGATAATGTTCCTAGATTGGCCAAGATACGGAAGGTCGGGCTCTCGAATACGACCAGCGCCAAATCGCGACGGAGACCATGGCTCCCGCTTCCCCTGCGACACCGGAGACCGGATGGATGGTCATGATATCCAAAAGTCGACTATATGTATTCATATAATTCCCATCATCTTCAAGTACATAGACACAATGCACGCTTGTACAACTGCAGCATCTAATTTATTATCCCTTTTCTCAATTCCGCGATTTCGCGCAGATTGGCTTGGTTCGTTTGCCCGTCCGCGGGTGTATGAGATGGTGGAAGATAGAACGTTTCCAGTGTCATCAGCATACCAATCCAGGCGCGCGTCGCGAGATACTCGACCGATCGTGCTCGATTTAGTACTAGCCTCCCAGTTACGGCAGAAGGACCACGGTCGCTTTCGTTTAATGTCATTGGTGTGTTATTCTCGTTACCCTAGTCGATAGCTCGGCGGAAGGCGGAAGGCGGAAGGCGGAGTATCAAGCGAAATTAAATGCCTGGGAGGAGATCGCACGCGTGAAGAGGGCAGACGGGGGCGAAAAGCTTCGATGGCGGAATGAATACCAGGACCTGTGGCACAGTGTGGCACTCATGATCGCGCTGCGCTAGTACCTCCGGCGCCCTGAGCTTATTGCCAAAACATGCAGGCTTCCCAACGATGGAGGATGTCTGATGTCACTCATAATTGGCTTTCACCATCTTTGGACTTTATTACATAGGCCTCGGCGAGCGGCAGTCCTTTCTCCATCCATCGAGGGGCGCAGAGGTCCTGTCACGGAAGGGGACTCGTCAGATGACATGGGCTAAGGAAATCTGCCGCGTGCAAAGGAGCATTGAACATAGCCGAGGCCCGACATCGATCCAGGTTTCAGTTCGGAAGTAGAAGAAGCGCCGAAGAAGATGAAGACGGGCGGTCCAGACGTCACGGTGTGTGCCGCACATGCGGGGAGGACGGTAACGTTCGTGGCGGGGTTTCAAAACGAGAGAAAAAATGGCGCGCCCGTCTGGCGGCTACTCCGCGCTCGCTGCAGGGCGCAGGGCGACCCGTATATTCACGCGACGGCGACATAGCTCCCAGAATTTTTCCCCGGCGGGCAGACCTGAGATATTTTCGCCAAGAATAATCAAAAACGGAATCGGGTCTCTGTGTACTTGAGACGACGAGCCTGAAGGCTGACGCACACAAAGCCTAAGAGACAAGCGACCCTGGTGATCCGCGATGCATTGTCGAGGTCAAGGTCCGGCGCAGGAGCATGGGAGAGCATCGGTTCCCCGGAAGCACCGCGCAGGGCTGAGGGCGCCGGTGGACGCATGGGCAAGCCGCGGACGCGCTGCGAAGCAATGTCAATGCGGATAGTATGCGACGTAGCAGCCGGTGAGGCCGACATGAATGTCGGTCGCGTCATGTCGACGCTATACAGTCATAGCGAACAGATTGCCGCGGATCCACTGGCAGGACTTGGCATCGGCGGTGACCAGCCCGCCTCCAGAGGGAAAGCATAAGAACGTTGGGCCCATGATCTCATTTCTAGTTTCTTTCATCCGACGGACCCGCCGGGTAATAGTTCTCCCTGAGGCAGACGTAAGATGGGGGCGCGAACCTTGACTCGGACAAGCTCAAGATATCTGTGTCAGTCAGATCAAGAAATATCCTGAGCTATCCTGAGGCACAGTTCAAGGGAATTGATCTGGTCTGCCTCAGGGAGACTACCGCCGGCTCTTGAGGAAGCCACATCCAAGCCAAGTCGGACGACCAGAGGATCAAGCACGCCGCCGCGAGCGCTGGGAGTGAGACAGTAATTTTGAGGCACATCGAAGAGCATTTCCGAAGACTATTAGAGCATTTGATTAAGAAACAAACGACTCGTCGATTCGCCTCGCGATGCTCGCTCGCCACGAGCCCGCTCGCCACGGGCCGGCTCAGCGACTCGAGGTCCAAGTCAAGATACGCGACACAGCCACAACGGACGATGAAGTAGCTTTAACGGATCATCAATATCGATCATCCATCCAACGTTAATCCCTGTAGTAAAAGCCACCAATGCCAAAATAAAAACCAAAATCTCTGGTAACCGCTCCTCCAGAGCCTCACTGTACAGACAGACAAGGAAGCAAAAACAAAATATGCGATTTATTTAAGTAAATTGGCGGTGGTACGACGTATAGAGGGATGGGGGGTCATGCATGCAAAGAATGGCGGCTCGTGCAATAAAGTATACAGCAGGGTACATATGGGGAGTCAAAGCGCAACGCAAGACAGCGGGCGAAATTCGTTTGTAAAATACGCGGAAATCATCATAAAATATGCGGAAATGTCAAAATCCCACACCACCGCACCACACCCCACTGGCTGGAGTGCGTCCATCCGTCCGGCACCGCAAGGAAGGGCAAGAATAGAATCGAAAGTCGAAATCGAAACCAAGTGGATAAGGTAAAGGGAAGGGGCCGACATACAGTGCACAGAACACAGGGCGCCTCAATCCCGCTGCGGCGGCGGCATGTCGGGGATGAGGTAGTGCACGGGCCGCCCGTCGTTCCCGAAGCTCGACTTGTGGTTTAGCTGCGGCGGCACGGGGCTGGGCCCAGGGCGCCCGCCGCGCAAGCTGGGCTCGCGGCTGCTGTCCGAGTCGAGCGCGGCGGCGGCGGGTAGCGCGGGAGTCGGAGACGCCTTGAGCGCGGGGTCGGTGGGGTTGTACTGCGGCACAGGCTTGCGCGGCGTGCGGCGCGAGAGCGGCTCGCCTGCGGAGCTCCGCCGCGGAACGGGGGACGGAGCTGCGATGACGACGTCCGCGGAGGTGCCGGAGGGGTACGCGGGGCTTGGGGACGGCGGGTAGGACGACGAGTCAGGGTGGCTCAGCGAGGACGTGGTGGTATTGTGCGCGGCGGTGCTGAACGGGGCCTCCGACGCCGGCGAGGTCGGCGAGGGGGAGTACGGGGAGCTCGGATGCGAGCGCGGGCGGCTGAAGTTGTTGTTCATGTACGAGGACGTCGAGGTGGACGAGTTGCGCGTAACGGGGTCCCCGGGGAGGGGGGATATGAGGTCCATCGGCACGCCGTCATCGTCTATATGCCCCGAGTCGGAAAAGGGCGACTTGAGCGGCGATCCGTGCGCCGGCGAGGAAATCTTCTCCTGCGAAGGGGAGAAGTACGAGTTAACCTCATCCTCCTCTTCCAGCCCGTCGTTGACGCGCGAAGGCCGCGAGTCGATGCCCACGTTCCCGATCACGTAGACGCTGCTGTCCTGCGACAGCATCGGCCCAACCGACTCGGACTGCGAGTGATGGCGCCCGCTGCCACCCCCGGGAGACCGCGGGGACGCGTTGGGGTATGCCTTGGTTTTGGAGTCGACGGAGCCGAGGCCGCCCCACTTGCGCGTACCCCGCCTTGCAGGGGAGCCCCCTGAGCTCGACGCGGAAGCATATCGAATATAAAAGTATGCTGCCACGGCCGCGGCAAGGACTGCCAGGCCCCCTATGACACCCCCTGCTATTGCGCCGCGATTCACTTTGGAGGTGGAGACGGCGTCCACGGGGAGTGTTGGCGGTGGGAGATCCGCACTGGAAGTGGGGCTCCCTGAAGAGGTCGAAGTGGGGTTCCCTGAAGAGGTCGAAGTGGGGATGGATGAGGTGCCGGCCGCGCCAAAACACGAGGTGTCGGGCCCGTTGACGACGTAGAAAGGGCTCGATTCAATGGGCGCGGTGAACGACAATGTTCCTGTGATGATGTACCACCCCGCCGGCACATTAACGCTGGGCCACGTATAAGAGTGTAGCAACGGGTCAATATCCCCATCGTTAATCGTCTGGTTGACGGTGCCGTCACGCCGAGAAGGAGAATTGCGCCTAGGATTTGTAGTGGGGAACGATCCGACGGCGGTTGACGGCGGTGGAGAAGGCTGTAAGACGCCATTGTTTGTTATGGCCAAGCTCAGCTCCAAATTGACATCGTTAGCAGTCCTGGCATAGAGCCAGGTTATATTCGCGGGGGTGCAAGTCGTCATCTCGGAGATGATATTGAAGGAGAAGGACGGCTGGGACGACGCACTGTCCGTCGAGCCTGTAGAATGGTGTGAGAGGGACATTGTGAACGAAATAAGCTCCACGCACCGCCAGACGAATCGTCCCGGGCGACATATCCATGTACAGGCCCAAAATGGGCGAGGGCCCAAATGAAAAGAGCGGTGGGTAGAGTGTACATTTTTTTCTCCAATACACGTAGCTCTGGGAGCTCTAACGTGCAGGACTGGTCCAGAGGGAGGCCCTAGATAGAGAGACCAAAATCGCGATGTGGTAGGGCAGAGAAGACCGGTGGGACGCGGGTAACAAATGTACACGGAGAAAGGTCACGCTGCTTACTCGGCTCATGTGGCCACCACCTGTGATGCCGAAGCACTGCTTTCTGCCGATGTCATCCCGAAGAAATCCGGCTTGTTCAAAACAAGTTTCATGTCTTCTATAGGTTTGCGTCTTCCTGCTCTGCCCTTTCCTCAACATCCCGTCTATGAATTTTCCTCGTATTTTTTTCTGAATATTCCTTGCTGATCTGGAATCTGATGGTCGCTCAGGCTACGTCAAGGCTACGTACACGCTTATTGTTCAAGCTTCCCGGCCGAACCGACTCTTATTACTTTGCATTTGCTCTCTCATTTACACTCTAGTACTCCCTCCGCTTCTCGTCGTGCACCGAAAATTTCCCTCCGTCTCTGCAGCGTTTCCCTCCATCTCTGCGCGGTTGCAATTGAGCACATGGTTCCACGGTTCCACGATGTTCGACCTCCTAAATTCCGTCGATTACTTACCCTCGGACGACAGCATCAATCCTACCTGCTCCTATCTGCCCTGATGCAGAACATTCCAGCCTTCCAACTTCGCCCCATCCGAAACGCCATCGAACGCGGAAGCTTGGTCATTTTTTTTAGAGCTGTGGCACAATGCGTATTGGCGCGGGATGATAACCTATGATAACACATTCTAGACTCTCTAGGCCGCGGGGCCAATGTCAATTTTTTCTCTCTTTGCAATTTCCCGGGAATTCGGGTCGGATCAACACGGCACACTTACAAGTTGCCGGAGCGGTCAAAGCGGAATATTTCAACCTAAGTATCTTGATGTGTGCTGCGTTTCAGGTCTTTCTAGGCGGGTCTAGGCATACTCAAATTCAAATCCACAGGCGGTTCAAGTTCCCGAAAATCCCGCCGTAGAGGTGAATAAGAATCAGATCCAGGACGAGTCTAAAACTACCGTCTGGCATTATGGCGAGGCCGAAGTACATCAATGCTGCTCCGTCCTATCCGTCTTCGTGTCGGAGGTCTCGGGATCGACGTGCATTTGATACAGCATATGGAACCCACGAACTCTAGAGTTTCCGCTCGAGCGGCTTGTGAACTGGAACCGAGAACAGCTCGAAAATTCGTATCGTTAAATAGGGAACCTCACCATCTGTTTCACGTTTTCCGGCATTTGACTAGCTCGATGCAGTATTTAAATTTGGTGCGCCCCTCGAAAACAAGATCGAGCTCATTGTAATCAGCCTCACGTTGATCGAAGATGACGCTGAACTATCGAGGCCAAGGCGCAGAGGAAGCACCTCACTGCACCCCTGCCCTACCTGCCTTCGTCTTCATGTCGGGGATCTCGGGACCAACAGGCCCCACGGTACCCTTCATACCCACGAGCAGCAACAGCCCCAGCACCGCGAAAAACGCAACCAGGAACCAAAGCTCCGCTGCGCGCCCGGCGAACTGCGTAGGTGACGTCTGCACGCTGGCGAGGTTAGGATGGCTGCGCCGATGGCGCTGCCCATTTGCAGCACGCAGGTGAACATGGCGGCCACGATCCCCATACGCCGCCCCGGGTGTTCGCGAACAGGGCGACGCTACACCGCGTCAGTAACAACTCGGGAAATAACGGAGTGGGAAAGCAAGTAAGTACGCGTACTTGTTGGTGGTGTAGATCAGCGCAGCGCCGAGGAAGCCTGGGAACGCAAAAGGCCAGTAGTGCACTTTGGAGTCGGCGAACGGCAGGAGCGCCGTCCCGACGACGATGAGGACGAAGCCGATGAGGATGACCCATTTGAGGCGGAGTTTAGATTGGAGGCCCGCAGCGAGGGGGAGGACGAGGAATATACCCAAGCTGGATAGCGGCACATCAGACTTGTGTTGAAAAATCCGAGGAGTGGACGCGAACAAGTGCACGGCGGTCTTGATCGCGGACCAGCCGTAGACGACTTACCAGTACCACGAGAAGAGTAGGAAGATCGAGCCTCACCACATGAAGGGGGCGAGGGAGATGGCGATCAGGACTGAAGTTTGTGTAGCTCCACATTTTGGATAGGCTGTGTAGCTGCTAGGCTGGACTGAGCCGTCGAAAGAAGGAATAAGACGCACACTGTGGCATATGACTCTGGCAATTTTGCATCCCATACTAAGAACAGAACAAGGAGGAGCAGGGATAGGATGAGGGGCGCGAGGACTTTCGCGGAACCCCAGCCGTCGACGGAACCAAAGGTGATGGGGAAGATGAACAAGATCTAAGCAGCTGGAGGGTTCAATGATGCTGGTTGAAAGCCTGAAGAGCGGAAAAATCACCCAGTGAATGTGAAGACACCCAGCAGATCCAAGCGCCTAAAGCAGAGAATTTGTTCGGCTCGCGACTCTGCCGTAGTTCGCTGGATGTTCGGTACGACTGTCGAGAACCCGATGACCGCAGAGATAAAGGCGCTGAAGTAGAAGACTCAAGGCCAGGACGCGTAGCAAACGAACAGCGCGCCGATGACGAGCCTCCAAATTCGCAGTGTGCATTAATCATTTGCATTCAGAAGAAAACGGAGTGCCAACCGATTCCGACGGCACCCATCGAAGGCAGTCACAGCTTTGGCTTGCGTAACTGGGTCTGGGTACATTTTCACGATTAAATGCAGGGCGGAGGGTATGGTCAATACGCCACCTGGAAATAAATGAGCTCCGATTTAGGCTTGACAATTTGCGGAACAAACCTGCTCCCGTTAGTGCCCACAATACGGTGAGTAGAATCTCTTTGCGTATGAACCCTCCCACAAGAGCAAAAAAACCCCATTGATAAGGCCCCGGCGACGAATACCCATTCTGAAGCCTCATATTGAGACGAATCCTACCAAAGAGTTTTCCGAAGCACGCACTGGGGTTATACAAGTCGCTCACTCTGCCGCTCTAATGCTAACAAGTTCCAGTTTATAACCTAGGTCGTTGCAAGGAGCTCACAACGAGGAGCAAAGCAGCGAACGTCAGCTGATACGCACTGAGCAGCCACACACTTTGACTGTTGGGGATATCAAGTTGGACGGATATGTCCGGGATGGCAGTAACAGCGAGGAGTTGTTGAACGTGTCGAGTCCTGTGAGTCTGGAGCGGGCGACGACATGGTGATATGTGGGTGAAATTGAGTGGATCCCGGTGGACAGGCGGGGGTGCGGTTGTGGGCCCCTGGCGTCTAAAGCCGCACGCGAATCTGAACGGAAGGCAGTTGGGACCCACGGTTGACCGGTGAGCTCTGGAATTTCGGCACGGACGGCTTTCGGGCAGGAAGTCGGAGAAACCTTGTAGCTAAATAGGGAGATTGTAAAAACCTAGCGTACAGAAAAAAATCTAGGAGCAGACAAAACCTTTAGATTTACCCTTCAAATTTGCTTACATGTACTGGGTTCAACGTTTAATAGCCATGGGTTACCCCCTGGCCTCATGACCATATCTTATGCAAAATGGCTACTGAGATTTCTCCCTGGGCGACTTCTGGCGAGACAACTAGAAGAAACCCGAAGCTCGATCGAGTTGGTCGGAGGAAGACAAAGAGTTGATCCGGTGGCAGTGCGGCATCAACTTTGCTAACGGCATTAAAATTTACACAAGAAGGGTAAGCTGAAATCCATGACAAAATGAGTTTTAAGGGAAATTTGTGTCGAGAACGAGATATTTCAAAGGAGGTCTTTGTATGAGCTGAATTATTGGGACATGACTGCCGATATTCAACGTTGTTCCGACCGGAGATTGCCGATGTATTACTCCTTTTGGTTAGCCGACGAATCTTGCCGCGGCCACATCGACGTCCGGCCAGTCTGAGGCAAGTGACCCAGCTCAGTCTCAGCGATCTCCATCCTGATTCTCTACCCCCTCTGGCTCCCAGCATCGATGCTCCTTGACGACCTCTGAGACTGGCTTTCGGACCTTGACGCATCCATAGCTCAAACCCAACAGGAACGACTATTACTAGAAGAGCTCAAGGACGAAAGAGCGGCCGTCCAGATTCAACTCGATAACTTCGTTTATCCTATTCTACATAACCCTCCCGCCCGAAATTACTTCCGAGATCTTCCTGCGGTGCTCTTCAACAACCCAATGCGCGTCCATGGGAAGCCCCATTTCTCCTCCCGCAGATATGCAAGGCGTGGAGCACGCTCGCCTTTTCCTTCCCTGCGCTGTGGGACAGCATTGAAGAAGAGCCCCTGGCGGATAATGTGATCACAACCTGGTTTAGCCGCGCTGGCGCTCGACCACTCTCACTCCGGCTCTCCTGCAGTGGCTACCCCGACTCCACTCTCACTTTTCAGTGACGCTCCTCCTTTTCGCCATCTTCTTTTACATCAAATCGCACCACCAGCGTTCATTATGCCCTGGTCCCAACTGACCAAGTTCTCCGCCAGCAGGATAGCACTGGGAGAATGTTTAGGTGTCCTGCGATCGGCCACCTCCCTCCGCGAATTCCACCGCTTGGACACGCCGCAGGAATGATAAGAAGTCGGACCACCGGTGTGCCACTCGGGTTTGAGCTTGCTTACAATAGACGCTCCCGACGGCGTCATTGGACACAATATTTTGCAATTCATCACTGTCCCCAGTTTACAGGTATTCCGGTTGGAAGGCGGAGGTGAACCATGGACCGACGACTTCTACTTCATAGTTCTCCAGTTCCTATCTCGGATTTCCCTCCCATCATTGCGAACGTTCACTGTCTACGTATGGCGCACGGTTCCTCTTCCTCAATTCAGGCGAACTCGTCAATTCAGAGTTGGCGCCCGAGGTGGTTCGCGCCCTCAACCGCCGTAGTACCTCACATTTCCTCCCGAAGCTCGAGAATCCCGTGAATTCGGAGTGCGCGTCAGACCAGGTGGACGTCGAGATGTTGGATGCATTGCACTCCAGATGCACCGACGACTCGGAGGCAACAGACATCGACGGCACCTCGCGCGCCAGAATCCGATCGTTCCGCCTAATCTGGGCAGAGCACCTTTCTGACACTGCCCTGGCAGAGCTTCCCCTTCAGCATCTGGCATCTCTCCGCGTGTTAGTGTCGCGCGGAATGCACATCCACATTGGAACCGTTGACCAGAACTCCAACGCCCGCCCCGCCAGAACTCCTCCACGACACTACCCTGATCTACCCCGAGAGAAGACTTCAGGCCCGAGCTAGTGCTCGATGAGCACTGTATAGTGAACTCCGGAGGATAGGCAATGCGCACATATGTGCAGATGATCATTGGGTCGACATCGCGAGCACATCGAGGCCGTGTTAGACTCCTGAAGCATGCCATCAACTTTTGAAAGGCTACGAGCCGATAAATGGACCAAAGAGTTGGGAACCATCCTGGACGAGATCCGGGGCACATGTACCTCTCTTCGTGGCCTCTAACAACAATCTTTGCCGTGCAGAATTGCCTCTCGGGTTGTCTCGGACAGCGAGCGCAAACATGTCTTGATCCTCCTTTAATTACTCCACAAATCTCGTTATTACTCCACAAATCTCGGATAATTTCGGAACACCACGGCTAGGGTTCTTTTCGCTACTTTGGGCTGGAAAACTACGCTAAGAGTGGAACTGCGCCAACGGGCACCTTTTGGAAAGGATTTAAGCCGCCAAACTTACTAGCACTGTTCCATCCGACTGCGAGCTCGACCCTTTCTGGACTTTACCTCCTCACCGCCGGGTGCGGGCCTCGTGTCTCACAATGCCCGGCCTTCATTGGTTGGCCTAATTGTTAGAGGCTGAAAAGGGTGATTCGACTTGGTCCTAGGCTTCGCTGTTTTCCTCTCCGCACCTTCATTGGGCCGTCTGATGTTTGAGGCTGAGACTGGACGAATGGCACAGTTTCTGCCCGATGCCACAATCCTCTTTTGAACGTTCATTTCGCAGACGTAGCCGATCCTCTTGGTACCGACCATGGCCACATTTATCTTAGCCCCATCCATCTCTCATGACCAGGCAATCGAAATGCTGTCGGACATGCACGATAACCTTTCGCAGGTTATTAAAAGTGTACAACAAACTGCTCACAGAACACATTGTTCACCCGCATTCAACATTGGTGTTCCCCTCCCAACTCAAGCTATATACATTACAGGGTACAACACCGCCGATGGCTATATGCAAGGGCAGGCTCCTATCGAAGCTCCTCCACAACCCAAAGCCAGTGGGTCTTCAGCGAAACTTGTCATGTTCCTCGGCTGTTGCAAGGTCTGGTGTGGCAAAATAGAATGGATGATCCTCGGTGAGCATCCCGCGATCCCGAATAATAGCGGGTAAAATAAATAAATAAAGCTATCAAAATCATCTCAATTTCGCAATTCGTGGGGATTATCTTCACGTCGGTGGACCGCTATCTTCGCGACCCACTATGCCAAAAAGCATTCAAGGCTAGAGATGTGGCTCACACAACGTTTGCGGCGAAGACTTTGATTGTATGTTTTCTTCTACGAAGACATCCGACTTGAACTGCCCGAATCGCCCCCACCTTACATTTGGGGCATCAATGTTGTAATCAGACACCGGAATCCGAAGGTGCTCACTGATGTCCAATACAAGTTCAGTTGATGCCTACTAGGTGTTCAAAGCCATCCTATTCTCGCCGTCTTCATCAAAGAAACCGGTGTTATTCCTTTGCCCTATTGCAGGTTGGGTTCCATATCTCGTTGCTTTGTCCCGAGACAGCGGGCGAAGTGCTGGACTCGTTACTCTTCTGCCACATAAATTACCCTTCACATTGTGCTGCAACCCTTGTCAGTACCAGTCGCAAGGCACTCCCCCGACTTCTCCTCACACACCTTGGCCATTGAAATTCTACACTATAATGTATCATCGTCAGCATACACGACGGGAATTCAGGTTCTTCCGAAGCAAGTGGAGTCTGCCGATGTATGGGCGATGCTGCGAATCTTAAGGGAGAAGTTCTATATGCACGCGATGTTTAAACCCGCCGAGCACCGATATAATTCATTGGAAAAACATTTGTTATCTTCATACTCAATTTTGGATCGTCATGCGACACTGGGCACTTGTTCTTACACCTCAAAACCCCAATCTGTATTTTTACTTTTTTGTACAAAGTGTTGGGGGAGACGGAGGGATGGGTGCTCAGGTTTTCAATTGGCAGAAGAAGGAGAGTATCCGTAGCATACATCTGATGCTGTGTGTGTAGTACGGACACCGGCTGTTTCTTAACGGGACCGCGCCGGTAATATACCTACCTACCTACCTTTTACTAGAAGATCGGTGTGCGTCATTTGAGATACACACTCTCGCTCTTATTCGTAAACTGATTCTGTTAGCGAAACCGTGTGCGTAGAGAGATGAGCGCGAGCTGATTATGTAATAGCACACATTTGAGCGGTTTGGTATTGCCGGCTGGCAATAAAAGAGTCCAAGGAAATCCTTTCCCAACAACTTACGTTACTCTGCGAGTCAACCGCAAGCAACCGACTAACGAGAGCGAGTCTTCGTCAGACGTGACTACGAGAGCGAGTCTTCGAGTCTTATGATTGCTGTGCTAGCAATAGGCAAGTGCGTAGCTTCACCTTAAAGCAGCCTTTGGTGATACTTAGGTTCACGCGATTGATGTTGAAAATGGATAGATTGATGCAAAAAGTAGTGTCCTTCTCATCTGAGGATCACTCCCTTAAATACAGTATTTACGAGATATTCTACCATGTACTACTACATTCTACGAGGCTGCGGAGACTGCGGTGGGCTGTGGTAGGAACACTGCGTTGGGAGGTGTCGCGTTTCGGACGCGATCACGTGCTGATCGTTGCCTGATTCGAGTTGATTGAGGCGTGTTTTAACCAGCAGTAGGTAGTCCCATCACAGATTCCGGCATAGAAATATTTCTTGCTCGGCACTGCGTTCCGACGACTCCTACACTTAGCCTGAGTGTAGATTTCCTGTACACACACATATATAACTACAGAGAGTTGTGTGTAGTTGTACAAGTGCGCATCCTTTAAGGTAAGGTGGCTGTTGACTGCCGTCGGTGATGAGCGAGCAGAGTTTAAAGGCTTCAGATGAACAGACATACTTTTATAAAGAGTAGAACTAGACATAATATTTGCAGGCCTGTAGAGATCTCTGTAGTCATCTGAGCTCTGTTCAGGTCTGCGTAACTGTGTGTAGGTCTGCGTAGTGACCTATACAGGGACCATTGCCGGAAACCCTTGTCCCATTGTAAACATCAATGACTGTTTAAATCCATTCTAGCAAGGTTTCAATAAGAATGGCATGAAAAACGGGCGGTATGGTCCGCATGGTGCCGACGTCCATGCTGTCCCGATGCCCCTCGACACATTGAGTACGGATGTTAGGCTTGTGCACAGTAGAAATCAGCAACGACTGAGCGATGTGGACAAGGGAATGAGAGTAAAGATGCAGGCGAGTGGCTTTTCCTTCTCTCGCACCGGCCTCCCTGGCGGGATCGGCAGAACTTAGTCTGCCAGTGATGGTTCGGAATAGCCTTGATGCAGGTTGCAATTGTGCGCGGAAATGCGAATGATTCTTCTGTCGGGTGAAAGTGAATCTAATTCAGCGAGCAACATAGAACAGAGCCAGACCGATGTGTAGCTCAAGTTTAGCTGAGTGTAGTTGAGGCTAGGAGTTCTAGGCACGACTACATTGATCTAACCTGAGCTACAAGCAAGTCTGTTTAGGGAAACTATGTGCACCTGTCCATCGTTTACGAGAACCTTTTAAGACACTGTGGCCAGTTATGCGTAGTTGAGCTATACAGGGCCTGCGTAGTCGACTGCGCTCAACTACGCATATTTACGAGAACCTCCAGACCTTAGCATAGGAGCCCTCGGAACACAGTGCGGGGTCGTGGCAGCTTGTGTAGTGCCAATAAACCATCGCCTGTAAATTGATCAAGCATCTAATTCCTTGGTGTTCGTGCAAGCACATGTTCAGGTTCGACTTGAACATCAGGCTTTCGTGGCAGCTTGTGTGCGTTATTTGTGTAGTGCCAATAAACCATCGCCTGTAAATTGATCAAGCATCTAATTCCTTGGTGTTCGTGCCAGCACATGTTCAGGTTCGACGTGAACATCAGGCTTTCAAATCTCGAGTCATTCTTACCCGAGTTCACCCAGGCTGATTCGGTCAAAATACTCGTCTGGTCGACCTTGAGGTCCTCATATCCACAAGGCTCGAGGTGTTGATGGCTTGACATTGAACCGTTTTCCCTAGCGAGACCACGGCCAGGACAGCTGCAACAGAACCACTTCTATAGATATACTTACGTCTGGCGACCATGTCCGTAATGCTCCCGCTTGGAATTCGGGCTCGCGATAGTTCCGGATCAAATACACCATTAATTATTCCAAAACCCAACTACATACGCATACATGATGGGATCGAGAGCAATTGTCGAATAGACAGCAGAACACAGCAGTAGACAGCAAAGAGAAAGCAAGTGTAGGTAAAGCGATAATGCTTCGGGATGACGTCCCTTTAAAACACATACGCGACGTGCGCACGGAAATTCGTCCGGTCCATGGTGTACAGGTTGACGAGCCGGATCTGCGTGACGGAGCGCACGACGGGGGAGTTGGGCGGCACCTGCGTAGGGTTGAACTGGTTGCCCTGCGGAGCGATTTAGTTTAGGGTTAAGGAAGGATATAGCAGCTGGACGGACGGTAAAATAAGTGTGGTACGCTTCGGCGATGCTGAAGGCGAGGTTGAAGCGCGAGACGGGGCGGTGCGGGCAATTACCGGAGATTTGTTTGACGACGGGTGGGTAGCCGGGGTGCTAGCGGAGCAGCAAGTCAGCAACAAAGAGGGCGTCTGGCGACAGACGGCGACCGACCTCGATCGTCAAAAATATCTTGTTGAGGGAGTTATCGAGCACGCGTTCACGCGGGTCGTCCAAAACGTCGCGAAAATCGAGAATCTCGGCAAGCGAGACACCGTGCAGCGTCTGACCGGTGACGAATTTGGGGGTGAACGGAATGGTGATCAAGCCCGGCACGGAAGGGAGAGAAGTCGGAATTTGCGGCTTCAGCCCATGGGCGTACTGGGAAAAGACCGCGCCGTGGCTGCCGGCCACCTGCCGGCGACTCTCAATTTTGAGGTCGTGGATGCAATGGTAGCACGAGGGATGGCCGGCTGCTTCCATAAGGTCATAAAAGATGCGTGCGGCGGCCTCATTGGGTGTCTCCGGCGCAGGCGCCGCCTGGCGTCTCGACTGGGGAACGTTTATTGATAAATAAAGAAAAACACAACGGATGGACATACTGCTGAAGCGTGAGACTGCCGATGACGAGCAGAGGGAGCTTCACTGGAAATAGTCGGCGGCATTAACTGAGAAAAGAGACAGGGTCAGCGCCGACGAAATGGGGAAGAAAACAATAAATTTACCCCCGGGGCGTGGGGTTGACCATTAGGGTGGCATGGCGTTTGCGCATAGCGGCCTCCCATGCGATTGGGAACGACCGGTGGAGGCGCGGGAACCTGGGACTACGCAGATTAGATATGGGGTTCACGGGGTTACATGAAGCGACTTACAGGAGCGGCACGTGGGGACTCGGCGCTAGTGGGGTACCTCCGCTCTGTTGTCTGCAGACGGCGATCACAGTGAGCATCAACGGGTAAATCAGATAGCAAGATCCCTACCGGCCTCTGGAGAGGAAGTGGATGGTATACAGGCTGTAGTGAGGAAGCTATTGTCAGCTGGAGATAAATAAATAAAGTGGGTGGAAACAAGCCTGTGGCGGGGGACGGGGCCCCACTTGCAAGGGCGGTGGCGGAGGGCGAGCAGCTCCTGGGTTGGAATGCCCTATAATCCCTCGGTCTGGCGCAGGCTGTGGAATCGGCGAGCATCAGTGGAAGTCGGGTAAATGGAGTTCCTCGGTGGCCAACTCACGAAACCGGACCATGCAGATTGGGGACGAGATCCACGAGAGGAGTGAGCATGATTGCGCTCGCGTTGGGAAACCTCGTCGAAAAGAAGGCTGACCGAGGGCAGGAGGTTGCCCGCGTTCACGATCTGTGGGATAAAATATTATTAGGTGGGATGCGATAAACACACGACCAAGTATACCGAGGAGTTTGGAGCAGGGGGAGAGCGCGACATGAGCGTATGAGGCGAGTAGAGCGAGAACTAGAGAGCAGAGCAGCGAACAAGACAGCGGGGGCAGAGCAGGAGTCGGCGGCAGTTGGTACAGGATTCGGAAGCTTTTATAGCAGCCTCCAAGAGCCACCTGAAAACAATGGAACTTCAGAGGGGCAACAGCAAAGCGTTCAAAGACCAATTGGAGAAAATCGATCAAGGCAAGCGCCAAAGCTCAAGGTTGATCATAATAGTTGTGGCCAACAAACATCAGGCCAGAAAAGCGCTTCGAAAATGGTGGCCCACAAATTATGTCAAAACGGATACCTGCCGGCACTCGGAACACTGCCCCGGAGCAGGATGGAGGGCATGGAATAGTGCACGCAGGAACTGGGGGCCTGGAATCTGCCTCGAATTGGCAACCGGAGGGTCGACCGAGGGCCCCAGAGAACGAAATAGGTCCTCGGCACTTGCCGAACAAAGTGCTCCGTCGACAAAAGGAGAACAAGGTCGGGCCACCTGCCAACCCGCAAGCCGGAAGAAGGTTCTAAATAATGGAGCCTTTACCCATTGGGATTGCGCCGCTTTGCCATCAAAGCGTGATAGCACTTTTCTTAGTCCCCGGCCCGAAAGAAAGAAAAATTCTTGGAATTTGGACGAGCCACTCCGGCTCAGGCGGTCAGAGAAAATCAAGAGAAATGCATCATTGCCGTATGTAGTCCAACGCGGTACAAGGCAAGCCGGGAACAAGAAAATGCGCCGCCCGCGATGGCAGAAAAAGAAGCAAAGCGCAATAAGGAACAAAAGCAGGTGCAGAATGGCACAAGGACCCATAACCACCCACACCCCCTTCGGGATACCGGCAAACGACAATGAGGACTCGTTCGGAGTAAAGCCACACACCCGGCCAAAAGCAGACGAAAAGCGATAAGGAAAATTAAATGATTAAACGCACCTCGGGATTATTTCCGGGCCCGAAGCTTCGGTTTTGCGGAGGCCGTGATGTCAAGGAAGACGGTTCGGAACGAGAGGAGGACCATAAAAGAGATATCTTTCGCATACCCTCACGTATTGACAGGCAGAATATTCCCAGTCCCGGAACGATTGGAGAATCGCTACCGACGAGCACAGCTGGGGCTGCTGGGGGAGCGTCCATTAGTTGATTGAGTATGTTTCGACCCAGGGCCCCCAGGGGCTGCTACAGATCTTTGCAGTTGCCTCGTCGCGAACTTGAATATTCCTATGGATTCAAATTCCTCCTTTCTCAGGAATTCGATTGATCCCGGGCTAGAAAATGCGCGAAGGGACCAGTGGGTTTCGGGGCGTCGTCCATTCGCTGTATTGAAAAAGCGAGGAAACTTGCATTCGCGTCCGGAAAGAGTTGGAGAAGAATTTCAATTTTTATGAAGCACGTGACAACCTCATAATTCTCAGAAAAAAAAGCGAGCGAGTCTCTAGTAGGCTACATATGTGGATGGAAGTACTCATGGTAATGGTGATGGTGGTAGTACAAATGGAGTCTGAGTCTAGCAAGGATGATTGTAGATACCGTAACTGTAAGTAGGGAAAGCATAAAGGTTGCACGGCTCCAATCCGCTGTAAGTAAAGGAAAGAACTTCCACTTGACGCTTTTACTGTCCGTCGATGGTCAACTCTCCATCGACACCGCCCTCCTTCGCCGCCTTCACTGCGCCGTTAACCAGAATCTTCTCCTTGCCATGCGCGACGGGGATGCCCAGCCGGAGGACAGCCTCGGCAACCATCGAGCCCTCGGGGTGCGGGGGCTGGAAGGTGCGCAGCTGGACGTCGAGCTGCTCCTCGAACACCTCGGGGCCGGACGCCGCGGCGATGAAGCCGAGGAACGGCGGCGATGGGTTCAGCGGGCGCGTGCAGAACTCCGGGTGCGCCTGCAGACCGAGGAAGAACGGGTGGTCTTTGCACAGTGATGAGCGACGGCATAAAAAAGAGGACGAAAGGAAGAAAAGACTTACCCCGAATTTCAAGCACCTGCATCCGCTCGCCCTTCTCGTCCTTGCCCGCAAACACCAGCCCGCCCTCCTGCAGGCGCCCGACATACTCCGGGTTCACCTCGTACCGGTGCCGATGACGCTCCCAGATCTTCGCCTTGCCCCCGTACAGCTTCCGCGCGCGCGACCACGTCTCCGTGCCCTCCTCGAAGACGGTCGGGCGGAGGCCGAGCCGCATTGTCCCGCCCATGTGCGTCTTGGAGATCTCAGGCATGAACATGACCACGGGCGAGCGCGTGTCGAGCAAGAATTCCGAGGAGGTGGCGTCTAGTACATCTGCGTCAGCGACGAGAGAAGGCTGAGATGGGATGGGATGGGAGCGTACCGGGTATGCCGAGGACGTTGCGCGCCCACTCGATCACGGCGAGCTGGAAGCCGAGGCAGATGCCTAGGAACGGAACTTTCTGCTCCCTCGCATACTTGATGGCGAGGAGCATGCCCTCGGTGCCTCGCACACCGAAGCCTCCTGGGACGAGGATCCCGCTGATATAATAACGACATGAGTCTTGATTGACGTGGCGACGCGGAGAACGTACCCAGCACCGACCACCGCGCGCCACGCATCGTGGTATTTAGCGGGATTGGACTCCTGCGTCTCCGGCTCCAGGTCTGACGACTCTACCCACTGGTAAATATGGTCGGTGAGTAGATGCCAAGCAGAGGAGCACAGGACGAACGTGGAGGATAAGCTTGCGGTGAACCCGGAACGCCGAGTGCTCCAGGGCTTTTGTGACGGACATGTACGAGTCCTTGAGGTCGGTGTACTTGCCGACCAGCGCGACCGAGACGCTGTCGAACAGGCGTTCTTGACTGGAAGGTGGTCGTCAGCCGAGTGCACAAGGAAGGGAGGAGGAAACACACCCCGTGGTAAGCTCCTTCCAGCGTTGCTGCAGCGACTCGCCCTTCTGCACCATCGGCCGCGAGATGTTCAGCGCATCAAGGTTAAGCCGCTTGCGCAGATAGTCGACGATACCCTGCGACTGGAGAAGTAGGGGGACGTGGTAGACGGACGAGACATCATGCACGCCGAACACCTGCTCTGGCGCGACGTGGCAGAACATCGAGATCTTCTCCTTTGTCGTGGGCAGCAGCGGCTTCGGGCCCATCAGTCTGCAGGCAATCTAAAACCTCCTTAATAAGACGCGGGGTGGGCATGGGAAGCAGACGCACCAGGTCCGGGAGCAGCCCGAGGCCGCGGAGGGAGTGGATCGTCGTCTGCGTCGGCTTTGTCTTTTGCTCGCCATGCATGTCGGGAACGAGCGACACGTGGACGAGCGCAAAGTTTTCGTGGCCCACGCGGAACTGGAACTGCCGCATCGCCTCGACGAATGGCGCCGACTCGATGTCACCGACGGTCCCTCCGAGCTGTGTCCCAGTTAGATACCGCAGGCGCCGAGACGCGACAACCAACCTCAACGATGCAGACGTCCGGCTCTTCGCCCGTGTCGTCCACGGGGATCTTTGCGACGCGCTCGATCCAGTCTTGGATCGCGTTCGTGACATGGGGCACAATCTGGGTACATTCAGCTTGGGGGAGCGTGTCAAAGAAGCGATAAGAACTCACCTGTACGGTTTTTCCCAGATACTCTCCTTTGCGCTAAAAACGCGCGTGAGTAAAATGCGAATATCCGGACGACACACTAACCTCCTTTTCGATAACTTCCCTGTAAATCTTCCCGGTCGTGATGTTGTTGTCGCGGGACAGGGTGACATTGAGGTACCGCTCGTAGTTCCCCAGGTCGAGATCGACCTCCCCTCCATCATTCAGGACATACACCTCGCCTATACGAGCTGACTGTTAGCCATCGCCCATTCGCGTAGATGCAGCGCCCACCGTGCTCGGTCGGGCGCATCGTCCCCGCGTCGATGTTCATATAGGGATCGATCTTGATCGCGGTGACCTTCAATCCAGTGGTCTTGAGGAGCAGCCCGGTGGAGGAGGCTGGGGCCATTCAATATTGGACGGCTCGAAGACGGCAGTTCGTACCAATGACGCCCTTCCCGATGCCGCTGATAACTCCTCCGGAGACGAGAATGTACTTGGTCATCGTAGCGGTGGTGGGACGAGGAGAAAGCGATCGGCGAGAGTGACTCGAAAAAAATCGCGATCAGTCACAGAACGTGATTTGTCACCTCATTCCGCGTTCGAACATTTGACGCGCCTGTTTCACGCAGAAATTCAATTATTAATGTACGCCGTTCAAATTATCTGTCCTCAGGCTGACACTAGAATCTCAATCATTTCATAAACACAAACTCGGAGGCAGAAGGTCCTTCGGACAATACGCTAAGTTACCACTTCAACATAATTTCGCTGTTCCACACCCGCTCAATCCCTTTAAAACCACACATGAATTTGTGGCATTATGCATTTAACGCAAGCTATCTGCGGGAATCAGCTTGGAAAGACAGCAGGGAGGTCTGCATACCAAGTAACGCAACGAGCTGCTAGTAAAAAGTGTTACGATCGGACTCGGAGCCACCACCAATGTAGATATCCATTCCGCGCGATACCAACGAGCGGAGCGGCCCCACATGCTGGAGGGGAAGGCTTCCAAACGCAGCGGCATCGAAATCCCATGGCCAGATCAGGCGGAATGACCGGAGTCTCGCACGCGAGTCCTCCGGCCCCTCGTCCATGCATCTGGAGTTCAACGCATCCAACAGCTCGACGTCCACCTGGTCCGACTTGCACTGCGTACAAGTGAGATTCTGGAGCTTCGGTAGGAAATCTGGGGCATTGCGACGGTCCAGTGCACGGATCACCTCGGTCGCAAACTCTGCGCGGACGAGTTCGAGGGTTGTGAGGTGCGTCGTGGCCTGTAACCACAGAACGGGTACCGGGTGATGCACATCGACAGTGAACGTCTGCAGTGTAGGGGATATCCGAGATAGAAACTGGAGAACTGCAATGTCGAACTCGTCGGACCATTCACCTTTTCGGTTTGCCAACTCGAAGGCCTGCAAACCCGGAAGGGTGAGAAATCTCCAGATGCCGGGTCCAACGCCGCGCTTAACACCTGCTATAAGCGAGCTCAGACCGGAGTGGCACATCGGGGATCCATCCTCTGCATCCCTCAGCGGCCTCGTGTAACAGAATTCGGAGAGGGATGTAGCCAATCGCAGAACATCCAAACATTCCTGAAGACGAACGCATTCGGCAGTGAATTTAGTGAGTTGAGGCCATGGCAGAAGGATCGCCGTTGGTGCGATATACTGCAGATAAAGGTGGCGGAGGAGAGGAGCGCCGCCGAATAGTGCCATCGGGGTTTCGGGCGGATCGATTTTTAACATCGAACCGTCGGAATTGCAAGCAAGGGTTAGGTCGCAAAGAAGAGGGAATGGTTGGATGTCGACCAGGTGGGCGAAGTGGTCCTCGTTTAAGTACAAATCAAGGCATTCCAGGCGCGATGCATGCCGATGGATGAACCGCCGGAGTGATTTTGTATTACTACCCTCGTACATGAGCCCGAGGGATAAAGGGCGAGTTCCGGAGCGACTGAACCAGGTTGTGAAAGTATGATCCATTTCTTCGGCCGTACACTCAAAGCCGCCATCGTAAATGCTGTCCCATAGCGCAGGAGTAGAGCACGCTATGGCCCTCCACGCCCTGCACACTTGCAAGAGAAGCATCGGGGCTTCGAAAGGATCCGGTCTACAATGCTGAGGAGAGTGGCACTGCAGAAAGATCTCCGACGTCATTTCGGGAGGAAGGGTTAGAATGGGATAAACGAAGCGATCGAGCTGAAGCTGGATCGCCGTTCTCTCGTCCTTGAGCTGCTGCAGCAGATGTTCCTTCAGCAGCAGGCGCTCCTGTTGACGTATGGATACGTCGAGGTCGGAAAGTCGGTTTCGCAGGCCGTCAAGAAACATCCGGATGGAGTCGGAGGGAGAGGTTGAGGAAGGTGGAGTGAGAGCTGGCCCAAAACTGGTCGATGAGTGGCGACAGACCGTGGTGGCATAAAGAGTAGCCTGTGGCCGTGGTCGATTGTACCCAGTTTCAAATTGGGCACAAAGAGTGTGTCGGCTAACAAAAGGCGGTAATCAACCGGCAATCTCTGGAGGTTGAACAAGTTGAACAATCAGGTATACAATTGCAATGAAAGGCCCTGCATCAGCCTGTTGAAGATGCTGAATGCCATCCCATGCTTATCATTGAAGAACTAGAGGCGTAAATCCTTTCGCACGATTTCGACGGCGGGAAGGATCTGAAAGGAAACTGAACAATCTTTAACTAAGTGGGGGATGGTTCGCCGGGAAACAGTAAAACGCGCCGGAAAACACTGTCACAGGCTCTCCGCCCACTCCCACTCCAGCTCATTCGACGGCTCACGTTTAGGCCTTATGAATGCCTAGAGCATATCGGCAATTTTCTTAATGAGGTGCAAGTTGGAACTGCACTGCATGTCAGTGGCTTTCGTGCGGATCACCCAGCTGTCCCACTCTGCGCTGTCCTCCAACTGCAGCACTGCGCGCAGCGTGTGGATCACATCGCACAGGGGCTTATGCGGGAGTTCCGGTGCACGCCATGCGGGACGCTGACACTGAACGGGAAGGAAAAAGTGAGTAAAGCGTGTGAGGAAGGCGAGCATCCACACCTGTGCACTGCAGTAGTGCACAATCCCACATTTGACGCAGACGGCGGTCTTGACGGCAATGGGTCGTGTGCACATGAGATGCATGCACTTGTTCATGTTGCGGATTTGGATCAGGCGACTTTGGAGTTTCCTTTGAGAGTCGACGGCCGGCGCCACGGACGGAAGGGGTCGTGGACGCGGGCCTAGAACCAGTGCCGGCGTGAGGAAAAACAAGACAATGATGAGCAAGAGGATCAGGAAGATCCGAGTTGTTGTCTCCGCAGTTTTGACAACGCCGACGGCGCTCCCACCGATAAGTGCTAGGATGACCGTGGGGAGTATAAGATACCGAGACGCGGGGTACTTGTCCCGCGGTATGTGCATCTGATCATCCAGCTGTTCCATCTGGCTGAACCACAGGATCGAGTAGTCAGCGTACCCGCCGCGCTTCATCGGGCCAATAGCATGCAAGATCTGCTGGATCGAATCAGCCATGTGCGCTAGCGCGGGAGTGCTTCTAATATGGCCGCGACGGTTGCGTCTGGGTCTCGCTCCAGGAGGGCGCCACAGAATCCGTCTGCGCAGGCAATGAGGGGTAGGTAGAAGCTCTTCGCGATGCTATTCTGAGCCGCGCGCGCGTCGTAATGGTTCAGCGCGAATTCCATGTGGTCCGTAGCGAGAGAAAAAGCCTGCGGCATGCGAAATTCCAGCGCAAATGATTCCCAGAAGCACGCCATCGCTCCGAGCACAGGAAAGACGGCGCATCCGTTCGGAGGGGCGGCGGCCCACTGCAGAAGGGCGCTCACGGCTTGGGTGGCACCGTCTGGACCGACTATGTCATCCTTGCTTTCAAGGGGCCAGGGCTGCGCTTCTGCTGCCGTGTGTTTTCGGATTGCCCGCAACTTGTCCACAGGCCGCGCACGGAGCCCCTGTGAGACGGCATCGCAGACGCCTGGGTATCTCCTCGTTCTGAAGCCTTGATTGAAAGTCTAGGAACTATCTATTCTCTCTGTCCTACATCTATGCTCACAAAATTCAATGGCGCGTTTATGTAACCTCAAATCAATAGTGTATATATTTTAACTGGCGCGACTAAGGGTGGTTTTGCTGGATCTCCGCTCTGGAGTCTCATCCAATTAGTGTGCTGGGCGGGCGCCAAAGACTCAATATTTCGGATCGTTCTGCGCCTCGATTTATCGCTTCAAGTAGCCACTCCCCTATTTTTTAGAGGCTCGGCATGAGGGGCGAATTGGGAAATTTCATGCGGAAAACAATCATCCTGGAGTCCTTTCTGAATCCCGAATCATATTATAATGCTCAAATCCCAGCCCTCAGCAGGAATCCCGAGAATTTCGCTTCGTAGCTGGCGTATTTTGTAGCTATCGTCCTAGCTGGCGTAATGCACCCGAAGAAGAGGGTCGCGTTGAACGGTGGCGGCCCGAAATAACTGTAAGCATAACTACGACGGCTTTAACAAGTACTAGTTCAATCTCGGATGATGCCGGAATACCACATGCTGGCGAAGAAGGTGAAAATGAGTCACAATTTGGCGGCGATCAATGGTTGATTTCAAGCGAGGCAATCTCCGGGCGGAGTTGAATTGCGCCTTGTCTCGAACCTCTTCCGACCTGGAACTGGCTACTTATATTCTGAGGCTCCCAACTGCCGGCTTTTAATGCCCTCGACTCGTGGGACTGCAATGAGGGCTTGTATTGACCCCATCTGCTTTGGATTAATGCGCACTGAATTCGACCCAAACTCGCGGTTGGTTGGAAAAGGGTAATGTATGATATTACCTCCCAGATCACTACTGAGGCGGTTCTCCGGCTGCCGCAAGGCTTCGTACGATGCTTCGCGAGCTGAAATTGCGGAAGGAAATCAATACTCACTCCTCATCTCAACCGATTCCGAATACGATTGCCTCGCACTTGCGGCCGGATATAGTCTTGACTGTTGTCCATAATTTGTAAAATCGCGACGGAACTCAATGTATCGGCTAATGCTGCACATCAAGTTGCTGAGTTCGTCTGCGTGGTCCTGAAGGTTTTTTTCGCAACATCTTTCTGTCGTCACGCTTTCCCCGGTTCTTGCAGGTGCGATTCACGCGAGCTTCCCGCAGAACAGAGTCCCCAGCCCGGACAACGCGCCGTCCGTGAGGTGCACCTGGTTGGTTGATTACCTGACGTATCCCTCACGCAGATTTTAGATTTTAGATTTGCTCCCCGTGACGGGAATATTAATGTGTTGGGGTTTTGCACGTTTCCTTTCGACTGCATACTACTAGGTGGGAGTTTCATTGTGTACGTATGTACTAGTTTTCGACGTCTAATGGAGTTGGTACGAGGAGGGCGAATACAGTATACTGGTAATCATCTGGCATCAACTTGGATTCAACTTGACGTGTTTATTTGAGTCCCTCCCCCTCAGCCGGCTAGATTTCGGGAGACGTGAGGTGGAGGTGATATTGCTGCGAGAAACCTCACCGGGGGTGAGGGTTAATTCCAGAAAAGAAGAGCAAAATCAAAAGATGGCCTGACCCTGAATTGAACAGAGATGTTCTGCATATTAATGGCGGAAGCCGTGTATGTGTTGCAGACGCACTATCCAATTGTGCTATCAGGCCTGACAAAATTATGTTGGATCTTTGTTTATATCAATATTAATGAGCTTGAACTTGAACTGGAGTCTAAGCACAAATTCGGGGATTGATGTTCAGCTTCAACTTCGCTAGTAGCTGCGGTGGAATTCAGATTATTGCCTACAATTTTATGAGGGTGCGCGCTGAAATTTCGTTGAAAAAGATACACAAGATGAAGGATCTGACCGTTAGTCTCTCTAGACAGACACTACAACGTGAACACTCGTTCCTCGCTCGTTGTACCTGACCGCGGCTGGAACGCGGATCTTTTGACATTTTAAAGAGCCTGACCTCTATATGGGGCAGATCCACGGACCAGTTGTGCTACCAGGTCTTGTTTAATGTGCTTGCTACTAGCCTTAACTCTTCAGCTGACTTCAGGTGTTTACTTTGCGTTGGTTTTGCGTTGGTTGAAAATACTAATCAGAATTGGTCCAGAAGTTGACTGGCGGCAGGAGGCAAAAATCCGAGTTAAACCAGCCATCAATTATCAGAAACAGGGTCGTTGTATCCAGCAAAAAGTCAGGCAGCTCGCCGACCCGACCAAGACGCGACGATCGACGCGTAAAAAGAGACGCGGTGTCACGCTCATCACAAGCTCACGTGCGGCGATCAGATTTTTTTCACCTCTTTTCCTCCTCCCCCGCCTCTTTCCGTTTCCTTTCTGTGGTCCTTTCCACGGTAACGGACACGATGGTGTCCTCTATATGGTCGCGTTCATCGCCAGGATGTATCGCCTCGACCTCCCGCGCCCTGTGCGCAAGACCTTTACAGGCCGCAAATGGTGAGCCCTTTCTTTCTTGGTCTTCTGTGAGCGAATACACGAGTACTCCTCGGTGCTGTTGGCCGCTCTTATGTATCAGATGCTGCTTTAATCTGCTACCAGGCTTTCCTGCTTTCCCGTTTTCCCGCTGTTCGCTCACACACCCTGTAGCCCACATTTCGGTCTCCCGGGTCCTCCGTTCGGCTAGGCGCTGCTATGCTGCAGAAGCAACGCAAGCTGCCCGTGAGTCTCCACTACCATTCATCCTGTAGCCTATATTCACATCTGTACAGCGATCCCACAAGCTGAGCGTGAGTTTTGCGGTAACACACTCCTCCACCTATACTCACGTCCGTTGCAGCCGCGCGCGCCGGCACCCCCTTCCTCAGCCTCAAGGGCAAAGTCACGCAAGCGACGCTCGACGCCATCACCGTCAAGCCCTTCAAGCTCGAGAAGATGACCCCCGTTCAATCCGAGGTCCTCTCCATGCTCCCGCAGCTTGCCGAGCCATACGACGCCGAGAATCCCACCAACGTCCGCGACCTCCTCGTGCGCGCTAAGACCGGCACCGGCAAGACCCTCGCGTTCCTCGTCCCCGCCATCGAGGCCCGCATTAAAAGCATTAACGAGTACGTCGCCGACAAAAACGACACGGGCAGCCCCGAGCTCGCGAAGCAGCGCTTTGCACGAAGGACCGTGGGCACGCTCATCATCAGCCCGACGCGCGAGCTCGCGACGCAGATCGCCAACGAGGCGCTCAGGCTCGTGCACCACCACCCTCAGTTCGAGGTACGGCTGTTTACGGGCGGGACGAGCAAGCGCATACAGCTGCGCGACTGGATGAAGGGCCGCAAGGATATCGTCGTCAGCACCCCCGGCCGCCTCCGCGACCTGCTCGAGTCGGAGCCCGACGTGAGGGCTGCCATCGCGCAGACTAACGTGGTGGGTGACTCCCCTTCCCCTCTCTTCTAATCTAACTTTTCTTCAGCTAATTCTCGACGAAGCGGACACGCTCCTCGAGATGGGCTTCCGCGAGGACATCGAGGACATTAAACGTTTTATCCCGCCCGTCCCACAGCGCCAGACGCTCCTCTTTTCCGCCACCGTCTCCAAGGAAATCCAGCAAGTCGCTCGTTCGACCCTCGCCCCGAACCACAAGTTCATTAACTGTGTCACGAGCGAGGCGTCCCCCGTGCACGCCCACGTCTCGCAGTACCACACTATTCTCCCCTCCGCCTCCGCGCAGCTCCCGCACATCCTGCGGCTCATCGCGCACGACCAGCTCTCCAACCCGGGCTCCTCCAAGGTCATCATCTTCCTCCCCACAACGAAGATGACGCAGCTCTTTTCGACGCTCATCAACGCGCTCGCGGCGACCGCGCTCCCCGCAGGGAAGAACACGCGCGTGTACGAGATCCACTCGAAGCGCACGCAGGAGAAGCGGACGCAGGTGTCCGACGCGTTCCGTGCTGCGAAGGGCGGCGCGACGGTGCTCATTACCTCGGACGTGTCCGCGCGCGGCGTCGACTACCCCGGCGTCACGCGCGTCGTGCAGGTCGGCATTCCCTCCGGGCGCGAGCATTACATCCACCGCGTCGGGCGCACGGGACGCGCGGGCACCGCCGGTCGCGGCGACCTCGTACTACTCCCCTGGGAGATCGGCTTCGTCACCTGGCAGCTCACGGACGTGCCCCTCCGCCCACTCGCGATCAACGAGCTCTCGGACCAGACCGCCACGCTCGCGCAGACGTTCGACGCGGACCCCACCGCCTTCTTCGCTGCCGGAAAATCTAACGTGCGCGAGGGCCTCTTCCAGTCCCACGTCGCCAGCATCGTAGGCGCCCCGCTCGAGCGCGCTGTCGGGGGCCTGCTGGGCCGGCTGGACCCCGAGGCGATCCGGGAGACGTTCATGTCGCTGCTCGGGTACTACCTCAGCAAGAGCCCCGAGCTGCGCGTGCAGAAGCCCGTGATCGTGCAGGGGTGCCAGGACTGGAGCACCGGCGCCTGCGGCCTCCCTGAGCCGCCGCACGTGAGCGTGCAGTTCCTCCAGAAGCTCGGGCTATCGGACGGGCGCACGAAGCACTTCGGGAAAGCCGCGAGGGAGATGCCGGTCTACGAGAACCGGGCGCGCAGCGGGGGCGCGACCGCGCCGTGGATGGGGCGCGGCACGGTGCGGACGCGGGATGTTGAACGGACGCCGAAGTGGGCGGAGGGTGAGGATGCAGCGGAGGGGGTGGAGGGGGCGGAGGAGTATCGGACGGGGAGGTATCAGGCTCAGGGGAATGGGTATAGGAAGTCTCCTTATCAGGGTGGGGGCAGAGGCGGGGGGGAGGCGAGGGGCGCGTTTGGAGGGAGGGAGGGTGGGGGTGCGCCGAAGTTTGCGCAGAGGACGGGTGGGTTTGGGATCGGTGGCAGTAGCGGTGGTGGTGGTGGTGGTGGTGGCTACGGAGGCGGTGGCGGTGGCGGTGGCTACGGAGGCGGCCGCGGCGGGGGCGGGGGCGGATACGGCGGTGGTGGAGGTCGGGGCGGCGGCGGAGGAGGCGGGCGCTTCCCGCGCGACGCGGGCGGAGGGAACTACGGCCTCAACTGAGGAGGAGATGTACATACACACCCACACGCGCGTATTTAGAGTTGGCATCCGTTACTTATATTACTTACCTATCATCCATCATGTCCTCCCTAACCTTGCTCAAAATAATTGCGACGCAAAGTCGCTGACATTACAAATCGGAGATTTTTGCGATGCGATGCGACACTTTCCTGGTCCGATGCAAATAGGCCAGCCTAAGCGCCTTCAGTGAGCCGAGTTCCGAATGTGGAAGGTGGACGCAAATGGAGACAGCCGTGTGAGCACGTGCCATTACTCGTCCGTCGCGTCGACCAAGAGGCCTCAGATCGCCTAATCGGACACACTGATCAACATACGTAAGGCCCCCCCCCCTCCCCCCCCCAAATGCGGAAGTCCCATCAATTCACGGTCTTTTCGCGCCACTCGACCAAACCGCACGCTCCTCAACTCTTCCACTGCAGTAGGGCCATGGTGGCCCTACTGTCATGTTTGAAACACTTCCCAATCACAACTAGCCCTTACCGTCGCCACCTTTTTGCGCCGTGAACACATCTCAGGCGACAACAGCCAGCAATGTAGATACTGCACATACGGTACCATATCACGGCTGGTAGGACAGTCTCAGTAGTTGAAGAAGATGTATTTCAATAGCTATACATTTTCCTACCCGCGAAGAGCCCGCGAGGAGCGCTGAACGCTCGTCCAATGCAAATGACAGATATCTGCTGACGCAAATTCCAAAAGGAGTCAAACACGTGATTTTGTTACGTATGTTGATCAGTGTGTCGAATTCAACGATCTGAGACCTCTTGGCGTCGACCTCCCGGCGCCCGCGCCAGGCGCGCTTTTTCTACGTGTCTACCGATGGAAAAGTGCGAGGGAGACCCCCCAACAATGACCATCCACTCCCAGCACCCATACCACCCCTGGATCGGACTCTGTCCTCACAATCCGGCCATATGCTGCGGTACCGGCTCTGTCTACGCCCAATCTACGCCAACTTCTTCACGACTCCTTCGACATCTGGGAGATATTTTTCTTTTGTAGAGGAGTAGAATACAACCTTATCGACGCGTCTGGGACACCTTCCGCGGGCACTGGCAAGCGGCCCGACCTTTTCCGCAAGCGCTGTAACCAGTACATCGAGTACTGCGCATGGCGATGCAGAATTTGCGGGAAAAAGGTTGAAAAAAGGCTAGGAAAATATTCACGTGCAACAAGGAAAGATCGACGACATTGCCACTGACTTCCGACACTGCCACCCCCTTAGTCTTCTACACATGTCCGCTGATAATTCAACACTAGGTCGCCATCTCAAAACCGAGTCCTTGACGAACCCATGGGGCCCCGGACCCAAAAATAAGAATACATCGACCTTCGAGCAATGCGTGGGTTTGTCGGTGGCGGAGTACGACGGATTGGGCATTCATGATGCGATTCATCGGCTTGACCACTTACTCTTCGCATTCACCCTCCATACGCACTCCACCGACGGTTTCGATTTGGAACCGCAATCCTCCTCCACCACCGGGAATGGGCATCCGTCACAAAACCTAGGCGTAGACTCGCTACGCAAAATACAACAAGATCGTGATTGGGTGGACGCGCTCCTGGCCATGCATGAGGAGAAGTGGATGACGGGGGGGTTTGACGGCAAGGGCCTGGCTGTGAGCATCGGCTCTTCTGGTGCGCTCCGAGTCTGTCAAATTTTATTTTGTGAAAGTGACAAAGTTTCAGTTGGCATCCGGGAGGAGTCAGAGACTATGGTCCATTTCTTCGCTATGCGGCAAGGGGACGTGGCGAGTTTCGTTTGTGAATACTTTCCTGGTGTTGGGCCAGAGAGCATCGAGGCCTCCATCCACGCCTCGGCCGGCGGATTCGTCGGTCGGGATCATGTCGTGTTCTACGCTCACAATCAAGGGGAGCTTCGGCTGTTCGAGCGCCGCGAGGACAAGACCCTCGAATTAATGGTACACCACGCACACGCGTTGGATGCCATCGTCGATTGTGGATTGGATGACATCGAGAGCGACGAAATCCGCGAAATGTTCGCCCAGGTACACTGGGTCCTAGTATCCCGTCTTTGTGTTTCTGATTCGGTCTGAACAGGCCTACACGTCAAGTATTTCTGAGCCACGCTGTGTAACCGTCTGGATGGGGCACCCGGCCCTCTACCGGATCGCGTACATTTTCCAGCGATGCCTTTTCTTGTCCCATTGGCTGTCCTCTGAACCAGTCCGCATCAAATCTCTCCTCGAGTCGTACAAGCCATGGACCAGCCCCATCCTCCAGGCACATCTCGTGCACGAAACCTTGGCCCTTGCCAAGATCGGCGCCAACGAGTTCGATGCGTTTCTCGCCGCGCGCCCACCACAATTGAACCCAGTGGTCAACTTTTTCCAAACCCTAAAGGATCCTTTCGAGATACTGAGAACGTTGTCGACCAGTCCGGTGGTCCTTGGGGAGGACACGTTCTTCGGCGCAGCGTGAGTTAAATTTTACCTTCGCTTAGCGCGGCTAGTATTTCCTCAACATTAACAGGAAATTCTCCTCGGAGCACTTGGCTTTGACCTTCCCTTCAACCATAAAGCCGCGCCGTGTCTGGGCAAACTCGAAAATGGTCGCCAAGGTAGTCGGCGCCGAAGAGCTCGAAACGTGGGGCTACATAGCTGGTTTGAATCTCCTGAGTGTACCGAGCTTCAAGGGCACAGTAACCCTGTCATCGAGACCCAACACCGGCAGAATTCTTATCCTCTTGACACACTGCGGGGAACCCGTTACCGACGTTGGGTTGGACTCGGAGGAGGTGTCAAGTACGATGATCAGGTTTACGACTCAGGATGCGTGCCGACAAATATTAACATTTACATTTCTCAGGGCAAACGTCTCGAGCATTTTACACGCCCTCCGCATGCACGGCATCCACCACCACGACATCCACGGCGGAAACGTTGTCAGGCACGGCGACCGCGTCTTCATCACGGACTTTGGCAGTGCCGTGAGGGCACAGGACTGTACGATGGGGTCGGAATGCCCTGATCTTGTTTTTTTGCTGGAGCCCGAAGTGCCGGAGCTCGTCTAATCTGGCTCCTAGTCTCCTGAATCTCAAGACTTGTCACTTTCACCCACCTCTCCGCAGCTGCCCCCTCCGCCACCCCATTGGCTTCCCAAATCTACTTACGTTTGATAATAATTCCGTTCTATATTACTTGTACACGAATCGTACATTACGAGCATCCATACAGAGACATTCCGAGCTTGTACCATCGATAAAGACTCTGTACGAAGGACTTGGATAAACACAATAGTATTACAACTGCACTAAGAGCAATAGTTCAATGATGCCTTCGTATTTCATACCATTCTGACTCCGAGCGAACTTTTCAAATTGCTCCTTGGAATGGAATCTGATTCGTGACAGAATTGTAATTGCGACGCGAGTGCCTAAAGCTACATATCAAGATTGTTTGTGGAACATACAGTGTCTATAGAAAGGAAATAAAGATATAATGAATGTTGCGAAGATACAGATGTATGTATAGTCCATGTGTCCAGGTAAAAGTACAGATAAAGAAAGATCGTGACGGGGTCATCTCCAAAACGGATTCTTGGATCCAGTCCGCGAATTCGAGGTGGACGGCAGCGGCGGCGCCTGCGTCGGCGTCAAATAATACGCGTCGATCGTGCTCGCCGAAAAGCGCGACGCCGCGGCGTCCCTAACAGGCTCCCGCGGCTCGGGGACGCGGTGCGGCATGCCCGTCACCTGCGAGTAGAGCGACGGCGCCGAGAGGCTGCTCGCGACCGACTCGTGGCGGGCGTGCCCGTGCTGCAAGACGTGGTGGTGATGGTGATGCTGCACCTCCGCGCGCGGGTATTCGTACGACGCAAGCAGCTTGTCCATGTCCCGCGCGTCCCTTGCCTCCTCTGCCGCGCGCATCTTCGCCATCTTCACCGCCTCCGGTTCGCCCACGTTCGCCTTGTTGACCTTCGGCTTGCTGGCGCGGTGCCCGAAGAGCCGCTCGCCGAAGCGTAGGAGCCGCCAGCGCCACCCGACGGGGTCGAGCTGCCGGCGCGCGGCGAATTGCGCGGTGCGCTGCGCGCGTTGCTTCCGCGCGCGGCGGCGCCACAGCCAGACGATCGCGAGGAAGATGAACGCGCAGCCGAGCGCCATGAGCAGGATCTCCCACCACGCGAGCGCGCGCTTGGTCGGGGCCGCGATTGCGGTGGGCGCGTCGAGGCCAGTGACGGTGGGCAGTGGCGCGGCACCGGGCGTCGTCTCGGACGGGACGTTGACGAATTCGGCGAGACAAGCGCCGAGGCCGGGGACGACGCTGGAGGACTGCTGGCACGCGGCGGCGACGCATGTACCCACGCGGAGGACTTGGTCCGCGCTGGCGCAGGCGAGGCATTGGCTGGGCCCAGAGCCGGAACAGCTCGAGCAGCTTGCGTCGCAGGTGATGCACGTCGAGGATGTGGGGTCGAAGAACTGCGTCTTGCTGCACGTCGGAAGACAGCGGCCGTTTGTCAGGACGGGCCGGGAGGGCGGGCAGGAGGAGCACTGGTTGAAGGAGGCACCCGAGCAGGAGGCGCAGTCGGGGTGGCAGGTAAGGCAAGACCCGCTGGCCGAGAAGGTGTTTGCGGGACAGGTCGCGACACATTTGCCCGAGGCCGCGAGTTGGTTGGAGGCGCACGACAAGCAGAACGTCGCGGAACCTGTGCATGTCGTACACGAAGAGTCGCATGCTGTAAAATCAAGTTAGTAACGGACATGGGAATGCGGTAGAATAACGCACCTGTGCAGGTGAGGTTATCCTGCGACGAAACGAACGTGCCGGAAGGGCAGCTCTCGACGCAATTGCCGTTCGAGAGGAAGAAGCCCGGGACGCAGCCCGTACACTGCAGCTGATTGACCGTGGAGACGGCGCTGAAATTCGGGATCTTGCACGCTGTGCATTTAGAGCCGCAGCCTAGGAACTTATAAGCAATATTATCAGGCGATAGAAGGAGAAACGCACTATCACACTCGAGCTTGTTGTTGTCCGCGATGAGCGACGACCCTGCGCACACGCCGTTGGCGTCGGCAGAAACGCATGCGCCATTGAACAAATATGTGCCAGCGGCGCACTCGATACAGTCGTTGGACGTCCCAGCCGTGCATGTCTGGCACGATCCCGAGCACGGCGTACAGTTCGTCCCATCGGAGAAGGCGCCGGGTGGACAAAGCGTCCCCGACGACGTGATGCTCGGCGGAGCATTGCACTTGGTGCGGTCGTTCGCGTCGAGCGTAAAGCCCGTCTTGCACGCGGTACACACGCCCGTCCCGTCCGAGCACGAAGTACAGCCTATCTCGCAGACTATAGTCGCAATCAGCATACAAACGTTAGAAGAAGAAAAGTAAAACGCACTAGAGCAGTCCCCTGTCGACGTCAAGAAAAATCCCGGCGCGCACTGGCTGCATGCCGTACCGTTTGCAGCGGTGGTAAAGCCCGTCGTGCAAGTGCAGCTGCCGTTCGCGCCACAGACGCCGTTCACGCAGTTACATGAGGCTGGTGCGCCGACCGGCGTCGAGACGAGACAGCGCCCGCTCCCGGTGAGCCCGTCGTCGCATTTTGCGCAGCCGGCGGGGCAGGCGGCGCACCCAGGGCCGAAGAACCCCGCAGCGCAGGTCTCGCACGACGCGCCCGTAAAGCCTGCCGCGCAGGTGCAAGTCCCGGCGGCGGTGCAGATGCCCGAGGACGCGCAAGGCGGGGAGCACGCGGCCGACTCGATGTCGAAGAGGGTGAGGGTGCTCGGCGCGCTGGTGGGGAGTTGGGCGGTGTCGGGGATCGAGTCCCAGACAATGACTCGCGCGCTGCCTGGGGCGGGAGAGTTGACGGCGATCCAGACGCTTGAGGAGAGCGCAAGGGAGCGGAGGGTCAACGGCGTGGAGGAGTTGGCGCCGATGGGGGTGGAGGGAATGGACGTGAACGCGGGCTGCCCAGCGTACAGAGGTTCGGAGTAGATGGAGAGCCCGGGCTCCTGGGCGACGTTGAGCGGCAGTGCGAGAGAACTGGCCGAGGTTTTGAACCCGGGGGAGGGTGAGAGGGTTCCGGAGGTGGAGGTAAGGAGGTTATGAAGGAGCTGTGGATTGGTTGTAGAGGTGTATTGCCCGGGGAGTAGAAGGGCCGGCGGTGACCCAGGGGTCGATATTGTGACGCCGACTAGAGGTCAAGAGTCAATGAGGTGCATGCACACGAGAGAAAGTCGACGCACTGGATGTGTTTGAATATCCCTGCAGACATTGGCCTGCATCGCAGACGATAGTAGAAGTGTTTAATGACGCCACTGAAACAGTATTAGTACACGGTTGATAGTAGAGAGTGGTTAAGACTCACGATTACTGACGGAAAAGAGAACGGGGAGGACGAACATGGCTTGCTTGTCGTGAAATTACGGGGGTGATGGTGGTACGAGGAAGAGAGAGGGAGAGGCGCCGGCAGCGCAGCTATGAGAAAGGTGGGCTCGGGCATTGTGGCACGCATCGCCAAACGCTTTTGTTCCACTCTTGGCCGCAAATAGTCGGTCCGAATGGCCCATGTTGCCTATTGTGTGAGGACAATGGGATTTTAATCTCCGCCATTGTGCGTCTTGCACCGCCGCAGAGTCCTGCATTCTGCGCACAATGGCAGTGGGAGAGACCTTCGCTATGTAAACGAATCCCCAAACCCAGATCTAGACAGAGTGGGAGCTGGCAAGCAAGATGATTGGGCACCATCGGGGTTATGGTCAGGTCTTTCCAAGAGATGAGGGCGCCACTTCAACCAGGCTGGAGATGTGGCCGAACGCATGATACGAGGCAGGAGAATCCGCAATTATTGGCATTGGAAGGACGGAGAGGCACAAGTCGGATCCGGTTTGGTGCAACGGTCGAACGGTGATCTGTGATCGGCGATGCGTGACATTGATGTCACACGTTCGTGACCATTCAAGTTGAACAATGGGACTCGAGTTATGCGGCCGCTACGGATGCAAGAATTGGTGGAGAGATGGGCGAGCTGGCCACAGAAAAGATAAGAAAAAGACGTGAGGAAAAGAATAAGATGACGAGGCGCAAAAACTATTCCGGTACGGGGAATCGAACCCCGAGCTACCGCGCTTTAAACTAGCTCCTTACGTAACTGCTTAGGTAAGAAAGCGGTGAAAAGCGGTAATGTTGACCGTTACACCATACCGGACATGAGAGAGACTCCAGAGAAGTGTCTATTATGACCAGGAGGGTGCAGGCTCGATAGGCATCCAATTTCCATATTTTTTGAATAACAGGTTCGAAAGTTGTCGATTCGCCGTTGCACCAAACCGGGAGTGGTGAAAATGCACCAAGTCGAAAGGGGCTCAGGTATACAGGGGTTGGTTTTTTTTAACGAGGATGGTAGCCGGACTATACAGGTTGAACTTAGACGTGGTGATCAATCATGTTGATTCGGTTTCAAGACTGCTGTGTATTCTTCCGTCATTAAAAATTCAGCCAGTTGAAGAGTTGACAACCATTGCAGCTGTAGGGATTCGGAGATTTTCTTTGGAGAGGATAGTAAGTAGCCGAGTTCAACTTCAACATCAGACTGATGGTCGATCACTGGAAACTCAAAGTATTTACCGTCTCAGTCCTATGTATAGATAGGGTCCTCCGGGCAGCCCTGGTTCCTTCTCTGGCTGAGATACCATATTAATGTCGTGCCGCCCTTAGCCGCTCGTCGCTGACCTCCGGTCGCTCCTCGCAGCACACGCGGCATGGCTTGTATGGGAGTCGAACAAGCGACCAACGAGCGACTGCTTCACATGGCTTACATCACCTACAGACGGACATTCACAAACGGACATAAGACATGAAAAGGACAGAGAGAAGCTCATTACTGATCTGAACCGAAACCAGGACGTAGCTTAGTTACCGTTGCTGATTTGGCATGCTTACAAACCACAGACAGACACCCACAGACGGACAAAAGTCGTAAAAAGGACAGACGGATAAGCTCTTTACTGATCTGAGACCTAGAACCGGTAAACCGGAACCAGGAATATGTAGTAACTTTGCTGGGGTACAGTTTTAGTATCAGGCTCCTAAGTCCCATGGGATAAGTCTAAGAGCCAAGGCAGTTATGTTTTCCAGCTCATTTCAATGTCCCTACAGGCCTGTGATCGTGAAGACAAAAGATCCGAACTACCCTTCTTTCTGGTTCAAGGTAAACATCAAGGTATAAGCTGCCAATTTCAAAGTAAACATAACTTGTGATCCACTCACTCGGAGACTGGTGAATATAATGACGGGAGGCCCGAGCTGGACCGGTATTCTGCCCAGAGAAAATCAAGGCAATACCCCATTGAAGAGTAACCGGCCATCGCAGCTGTAATATTCGGGTTTTACTTGAACATATTAAGACTTGAAAATTTCCCAGTTTTTCTTGTCCGGATTCACCCACATTGATTTATTCCGGTTAGAACTTACATGAACCTGTGTGTAAACCCCGTGACCATAGATGTAACATATTTCGGAGGCTTTTTCAGAATAAGGCATGAGAGAGGAGATATAGCGGTCACCTTGCACATTTAATAAATGTGTATAAAAAGACCTGTTTTTGGTTGAATTTAGCCAGTTTCGGGGATAAAGAAACATCCTAAAACCTTCACTCAAACCTTCCAGCTCCTTACTAAGTAAAATCAAGACTGGACAGTTTATAAACCTTTTATATGAGGTGTAAAAAAAACTTACAAAGTTTCTGAATGTCAGACACTTTTCTTTCTACATTCCTTCCGAAAATAATTATGTGAGAGGTCAAACTTTTCTGGAGGTTTTGCGAGAAAACACTCGGGGATTGAACATCATTTTCTTCCCCGAATGTGGTTGTGCACCAACCATAATGATCTGATCTGATGGCACATGCTCAGTTCAAATGTGTACTTCCGTGATTTTCTGGTAGAATCACCCATAATTATAAATGGGACCATATTGGTGAGGTCCCTGTCCCTATTCAGACATCAAGGGAAATGGTGTTGGGAGTCATGGTAGAACTGATTTGAAGGCACATGTCAGATCGGATCATTAAGGCTAGTGCACAGCCACATTCGGGGAAGAAAATGATGTTGAGTCCAAGTGTTTTCTCACAACTCCTCCAGAAAAGTTTGACTTCTCATGTAATTATTTCCAGGATGTCACTGGTTGAACATTTCAAGTTTTTCAGTGAGAAAATTGGTGAAAAATTTTCATAATATATACAGAACTTTTCGACTCACAATCACTTTTTTCACCGAGAACAGAAAAAGTTCAGAAAAAGTTTCGAGTTTTTCACCTACTTTTTCAATGAAAAATTACTGTAATATCAGTAAAGTTTTTCACCAATTTCCTCACAGAAAGAAAAGTTTCCGACATTCAGAAACTTTGTAAGTTTTTTTTGAAACCTCATAGAAAAAATTCAGAAACTGTTGAGTCTTGATTTTATTTAGTGAGGAGCTGGAAGGTTTCAATGAAGGTTTGAGATTCTTGAGAATGTTTAGTTCCCACTGAAACTGACTGAAGTGATTTATTAAATGTGCAAGGTGACCACCATAGGAGAGAGATTAGGAGAGTGTGATGGATATAGTTAGTATTTAAAAAGTTTCACTGGGTGACTTTCCATAAGCATAGAAAATGATTCTAGAATATTTCTGCTCTTGCCGTCACCGCTGCCGAGGCAGCTGTCAGGACCCCATCAACGGGCAACCCAAAAGCGTAAAAGAAATATTCCAGATCTACGAAAATCTGTAGAGGGGTACCCCCCCCCCCCCTCTACAGATTATTATTATTGGAATAAACTGTTTTGAGTGGCCAACGGCTACTCCTTGCCCACTTGTGAAATTATCGAGTCTCTGATTCAAAAAATTCCACAACCTTCTGTTACCCACTGGACTTCATTCCGGCCCTTGCTCAAGCATGAAGACCAATTCATGCTTCTTATGGGAACACAAGCCGTTATCACACGATCCGAATTTCCTCTACCTTGATACCATCACTGGTACTCTCAACTAAGTTCAAATACCTCGGGATTAGTTTATGGTTATGGAAAGTCAAGCACTTCTTCAAGACTACTTAGTCTATTTATTGTGAGCCTCAATGTATTTATCTATGCGGCCAGTTCCCATCAAACAATCTGCCTTGTTTACCTATGTTTCTTGATCATTCCCACGGTTCAAATCAGCTCCGAGAGTCATGCCTCGCATCTGTTAAGCTATGCAAGGCTATGCCTCTCTGAGCTGAGGAGTCATATGAATATGACTCAGTTGAACTACGACTCACTAAAGTAGTATATAAGGGTAGCCTTCTTTCTTGTGAAGGCATCTTACATCTTTGCCAATACACTTACCATGAACCTCACACATATGTGTGATCTTTAGTGACTCCTAAGAGCTCACTATCATTACTTCTACCTTTCTCATCTAAGACCATTGCAACACAGCACACTTGCGATATTATTAGATTAGCGGTCCTAAGGACTAAGTTCAGACAAATTTCGATACAAGTGTATCTCATTTGTTGGCCTCTTTCAGTGAAAGTCCCTCTGTGTTGACTGATTATATAAGGTTTGCTGATCCTATAATCTCGCTCATAGTTATTTGTGTTGCATTCGTGTAACACCAACACTGCTCTCAACTCTAATGTGTGCTACTATAATTACTGTGCGTGCTCACTTATCCGTATCCCGCGTGATATCGGTTTCTCTTACAGAAAGAGATTATGGATGCCTTTGGAGTCTGCAGATCGCTTGAATTCAACTTTGTTCCAATTCAATATTCCGGTATGAACAAACCATCAGCAAAACCTGGGTCCGCTATGTACCACTACATAGGGACCTCTAGTAGTCTATAGTGCCCATAGTGCCCATAGCACCTCTAGTGAAGGTCTTTATCTACATAGCACTACAGTTCAACTATGGAGCGCTATGTCCAACTATGCAGTACTACAGCCGACTATGCCAGACTATGCCACTATGGCGCTAGAGTCAAAATCAGGGTTTGCTGATGACCTTCAACTACAGTGAGCACGGCCGGATAGTGCCTCTGTAGAATATATGTCCTACCTACGGCATCGTACGGGTCCCGTACTGGCGCCAGACCATGGAGGCGGTTCTCCGCAGCGCCAGGCTTCCGGTGTATGACGCATCTGCTCTGGATTAATGCGGATGGAATCCGAACCAAACTCGCGTGATTGGTTGGACAAGGGTAATGTATGATATGACCTGTCCAGAGCAGATATTTCTAGTCCCGCAGAAAGTGCTGACCGTTCCGACAGTTCTTGGAAGTTTAGTATTTACGGCCTAAGATCAAACTAGAGATGGGAAGACGGAGGTACATGAGTGAGATGAGAGCCGCCAGTTGAGAGCCTCAGAATATAAGTAGCCAGTTCCAGCTCGGAGGAGATTCAAGACATGGCGCAGTTCAACTCCGCCCGGAGATTGCCTCACCTGAAATCAACCATTGATCGCCACCAAATTGTTGGTCTTTTTCACCTCCACCGACTAGGAGGCTTCACCAGCATATCATGTGGCGGTATCATTAGAGAATGAACTTGTGAAATCTGTGCCGTAGTTATACTTACAATTATCTCACACTCGGATTCGGAAGTGAACCTGAGGGATGCCGGAAGAAGATCCCAACTCGTCATCGGACTGGAAACAAGTATGTCCACTGATACAACGTTCACAGCAGAGTGAAGCTGGAAGGAAGATTCATACGGATAGAGAAGAGCATTATATAAGGTTTTTTTCTCGTCGTCCGCCTCCGCCCAGTGTCCTTGTCCGGCTCTAGAACGAGAGGTTTCCTCTTCTTTCGAGGAGCACTGCTACTAGATCAGCAAACCCGGATGTTGCCTCATTTGGCTGGCAGTAGTGGCGTAGCGATCAGTAGCAACCCGTAGCAACTCGGTAGCAGACTGGCATTTTGCTAGCACCTGGTAGCAGATTGACATTTCTGTAGCAGGGCCTAGCAGGGCGCATCCTGCGATAGCTAAGTCCATCTCCTGGATATTGCGGTGCCTATGGAAATTTATGGGATTTCTGAGCGTCTGTAACGATTTATTTGGTCGCCGCAGAAAAGAAATGCGAGGCCAAAATCGATAGTGACGGTGGGAGCAGTCAGGACAATTCAAAACTCCGCCATTCTATTGATCTCCCTCCACCTACGTACGTGCGTGTATGTGCGGTCAGGCCCGTAAAGTCAAGTTTCTCTTGTTTCGTCTGTATCATCTTATATTATGCAGCCGGTATCCTACTACTATTAAGCTTAGAGAATAGCGTATGTAAAAAACCTCGGAACTCGAGGTGAATTCAACCCAAGCAAGCCCTTCAAAGTTCGAACCGAACGAGAGTATTTCAAACCGAAAGAGTGTGTGCAATCGCCGACAGCGACGGCGAGAAAAAGTATTCGCCGCCCCTCGAGACCACGAAATCTGCGTTGGTCGTATCCGTCAATGCCGAAGTACTGACAGAGTAATGGAACTTGCCAGTAGTAAGGGTGATGGGGCGCGACGAATTCGTGGGGTCGAGGCCGTTCACGACGCGCGAAGCGCCCTTGTTTGCGCCTGGATGGAATAAGTATGTGATTTATTGCGACAGCTATGTGGCTGCTCACCGATTATAGGGTCGAATCCGACGTTGCCGTGGACGAAGCTATGCGATGGTTGAGCACGAAACATTGCTGAAATCAATCAACTCTCACCGGGGGTTATCGGCCCATAGGCGCTGGAGGAACTTTTTGTTTTGTATTAGAACCGGTACGAAGTTGAAACAGAGATTGAACCTGGAAGCCATTCTCGATGTTACTTTGATAAGCAACTTCGGGCCAGTGAGCACGTGCAGAGTTAGTTCAAATGTTCAAAAAAACGAACCAAAGGCCAACCCTCGTTCAGTCGAGGTCTTGTGCGAAGATGCCTCGCCCGAGGTCACTGATCAAATAAAAAGCAGGTCATCATTCCAGAACAGAAACACTGGTTTTTCAACGGAGGACCAACCCTCAGGCCCGTAGGGAATCCCGCCTCGGACGATGTGGTGGTCGCTCGACTGGCTCTCCGGCAACCCCAGATCAGCGCGCGGCCGCGTCTTCCGTATGTGCGCAGAGAACGGGCACCTTGGTAAACGTAAGCACTCATCTTTCAGCTCACACATGTGCAGTTGCAATTTACTTGGTCTGGTCCGTACTGCTCGCCACCGTCTGTCCCGGCCCCGCGTAGGTGAAGTTGTTATTACGGGTTGGATTCGCACCAAGGGCGGGGTCGTCAATGAGTGGCGCCAGGAACACCGGCGCGCCCTGTTGTGTTATTAGATCCGAGAGTGGCGTTCCGCTAAACTCGCTCGAACGTACGCTCTTCCACCTGCCGACCATCCGCGCCCCAAGGAGGTCGGAGCCTTGCTGTGCGGTCAGCCCATGCGCACGGATCGGATTATCCGTCAGGAACTTGTTGAACTCGGGCACGAGCTGTTTGAGCTGGCGGAACACGAGGAACGAGCCGCCTTTGGCCCACGAGGGGCGGGTGACGCTGTCGCCGTTTTCGCCGACGATGATCTCTCCCGTGGAAACGACCGCCTGGCCTGGGAGGGGGGATTGGAACCCTTGCACGGCGGGGTTCGAGATACCGTCGAGGAAACCGAAGTCTGTTGGAAAATTAGCCTAGTGTTTAAACATCAGAGTCAAGTACAGGATACTCGCGTTCGTGGCCCTGCTCTGATCCAGGGCGCGCGGCAGCTTGGAGCGTGTAAAGTTCCTTGATGCTGCTCCCTAGGGCTGCCTGAACATTATATAATTGGGTGTTGATATTATCGACGCTGTCGGACGCAAGCAGGATGACACCGTGGATGCTCGTTCCCACGAACTGTGGAACCCAGTTCTTTGTACCAGGGTCGCCGAGAGTACCATTGTCGGCAGCCTGGCCTCCGGCGAAAGCTGTATCGCCGAGCGGGTCTTTAATGCCCAACACAAGTAGTCCAGTGTGAGAGAACGCGATGTTGAGCGCGGTCGTGGGCTGCGCAGAGACATTGAGGAGCTGTGTCGTGGTCGTTATGAGCGGTAGGATGTCGGACTTGAGCTTCTTCTTGAAGGTTGTGGGTTTGGCGATGCCGAAAAAGTAAAAGAGCTCCTGCCCGAGCAGTTAGTCGAAGCATCGGGTGGAAATAATCGAACCCTTACTTTGTTCTTCTTCATCCCGATGCTTACAGGTTGAACTCAGTGTCGAACATTAAATATTAAAAGTAAGGTTACAGTATGTCACCCTGGATATTGCTCAAGTTCAAACCGACCACACTTGCTGCCGCTTTGGCGGCGCTAATGGTTGGCAGGTCTGGCAGGGCGGGGGGATCTTGAACCAAACTCATATCAGCCTCCGATCGAGACGAATACAGCGCGAAAGAGTTCACCGATTAGCATGGATGCTTTTCTTCTGGGTTGTAAAGCTCGGACGTTGTTGACACTAGCACCAGAGATGAGGTTGGCGAGCAGGCCCATAGAAGCGAGTGTAGGGATGATACTGAGTTTCATCTTGTGGGTGGTGAGTGGATGAATGTGGATCTTCGAACTAAAGCTGGCATTTATAGCTTTATGCAGCGGCAGTAATAGAAGGATGTCATGGCGCAAAATGGTGCATGATTGGCGAGCGCCTTTCCGTCTGGTCCAAGATTGTGGAATGAAAGCCATACACCGCAATCTAGGTCCCGGTGACTTATCCCAGATAAGAGAGTTGCAGGACTTGAGATATGGATACAATATGTATATTAATGCTGCAAACCGCATTAATGCAGGCATTTACCATTTCGAATTGACAATTCAGCCAAGGTTGGCAGCGCCCCCTGCAGTCACAGAGCGTGAAAACCCACCGGAATGGCAGGCGGTACAGAGTTTGACACTGAGGACCGTCATAAACCGGGCTGTTTCTATGACGCTCCAGAGGTTCGGTGGACCGCCAAGGCCAATAACCACTCGGATTGGTATGCAGATAAAGATCAACACTGGTTGGACTCGGAGTCACTCATACCTCGGAGACTCTCTACGACCGCAAAGACTTCGCGGGAAGTGCATATTTTTGGGAACGCCGGGCCCGCGACTTCAAGTTGGAACACTGTTGGAAGTGAGTCTTGTACAAGACCACGGGCAGCAGGGCGGATGACGTATAATATATCTGTTACTACATGCCAAGATAATGGCCGGAATGAAACCAAATGAACTTTGGCGCCAATCTTAAGCCAGTCTCGGACTCTCGCCTCTCGGCTTCATGTTAAAGGGTGTGCTTCGGGTAAACCATTAGGGATGAGCCATATGTCAGATCCTCTAGAGAAAAGCACAGTCTGAAGGATGCGAATCGCACGACGCCGATTTTGGAGGTGGTGGGATGATGATGATGTCCTGCTTTGCTGTATTTGGCACCATGAGTCATGCATATGACAACGCGACGGCCACCTCGCTGCGGGCTCGAGTCAAGTTGGCAAGCATCTGGGCTATTTACGCCCTTCCGAGGGATCTATCGGCGAACGATGCGTCCTCCCTTGACATTTTCATCTATATAAAACCTCCACTAAGTAGTCATTTAGTCGTGCATCTAACCGTTCATCTACCATTCAGCACAACCTCAGGCTCCTAAAGCCACCAATTTATCGGGCATTTGTTTCATTCCCGCCGAAAGATGAATGTCAGAGTGGCGGTGGAACTACAATATCTTTCGAGTTTCTTACCGTGCCAGATTGGATCCTCACGCAGGCAACTCCTGAAACTTGCGTTGGCTTCTGACCTCCATCGGCGTTCCCGGCGGACTTATTTCCCATGTGTCGAATTTTCTGGCTCACCGACGTTATGCTGCTTCAGCAGAGAAAGCATCCGGGCCAGAAAGCACCCGAGGTAGGGCTACCGCCTTTATTCTGCTGACCTTGGGCTGCATTTCTTCAGGTTTGCAGAGCAATTCGACCATCTTTCTCGTCGATTTTACTCGCGAGTAGATGGCTAGCCTCGTCGTGTCTTTCACTGTAATGCAAGTGGCACGCAAGCGTCAGTCGCATCCACCACATAGGAAAAGTACCTTACGGAAATGTTAGGGCGGCGGGTAGCGTACAAAGGTTCGTATTTCTTTATACTCATCTTTCACCTCACTGAATGGCTGTTTTTCGCTAGGAATCGACTACACGTCCACGTCCAAGTCTGTCCAAGTGCGATTAACAGCAGTGATCGTCCCGAGATGATTTACCTACCACACATCGATACAATGACTAGAAGCGGCGTCAGGAATGCATACTGTCGTCTTATAGGTAAGTCTATCCCTTGTAGCTCCGAGGTGGAAGAAGACAAGCCATCAGACTTTTGACATTCAGCTTGTGAGCTTGTACAAGGTCAAACAAGGTCAGACAAGGTCCCAAGCCCCACCAAAATGCACGCAAGCTCACAAGCTCACAAACCTATGTCTCGATTATCACAAGGTCACTCGTTCGACCCCGTGTAGTGGTATAAATCTGGAATGAATTGTTCCAATCACCATGACTAGGTATGGTATGGCCATAAGAATTTGTAAGAAGCATCCTCCGATATTTCACAAGGTTTTCCCACTCTATGCTGAAATTTTCGAGAGGTTTTTTCTTCCGATTTGACCTCGTTTGACCTTGTGAGCTTGTCACAAGGTCACAAGGCCAAACAAGCTCCCAGCTGATTGTTAAATGGCTGATGCGGCTGCAATCGTCCCGAAGTCCGAAGCCAGATCAACTCCGATGCCTCCGAAAAATCAAGTTTTAAGTGGCATCGTTTTGATATATATATAATGAAGGTCGTCGAGAGTTCTCGTATTTCATGGGTTTTACATGTATACGGTGGCTCTTTTTGTACTTAATTTAGCGGATTTTCTAGCAACGTAACGTCGTCACGACTCGGACGCGACTTGAAATAGCTCTTCATCTAGTCTCCCACAGGCAGAGTAGACAATTCCCTGAACCTTCGTGCCTCAGGATATCCTTGTCTGACAGGTATCCGAGTCTTGAGCTTGCGAAAGTTTGCGCCGTCCGTGGTACGTTTGCCTCAGGGAGACTACTCTCATCGTAGTCTCATCGCTCCTGCATCCTGGATCTAGTCTTTTTCGCCTTTCCAGTATGGTGGCCCTCCCGTTTCCCAACGAAATCCTCTTCGAGATTTTTCTCCACCTTACCCTCAAGTCTCTCATTTCGTCGCAAGGCGTCACTGTTAACTCTGGCGGCGTCTCATTCCTCTCGCAGTGTTGGACCCTATTCGTCGAGCACTCCTCGGACTCTACATCCGCATCATCGAATCGCCCGTGTTCCTACGTACACGTCCATGGGTGCTCGAAAGCCTCCGTCCCTTCGACAGAGAAGCGTACATCGACGCTATTCTTGACCAGCACAACTACGTCCCGCGAGAATTCCGGATGTGGTTTCTCGAGTGGCCAGATTTGAAAGGCGGTGGTCGGGTAGACTCGTAACCAGTAGCAAAGTGCTCGCCACATTTTTGCCAGTTGTAGGCAGACTGGTTACGAGTCTAGTGGTCGGGTGTGCTTGGCCCGGCCTCCCAGATGCATATTGCCAACGATTCCGATGGCATGCAGCGTATCTGGGGCATCAATCGTCTCGGTCGCATACCTCCTCGGGTCCATACGGTCCGGCTCACTCAACCAGGCGAAGTAGAGGATTTGGTACTACGATGAAGATTCAAGAGGTGCCAGCCCTTTGACATGGCAGCGCCGTGAAGACTCTTGGGTGTGGATCATTTTGGATGAGCGGTCCCTCTTGCGAGGCAAAGTGTACGACCTCCCGGGCTCGGCCTTCAACAATGAAGACGAGGCCGACGGCGATCCGGAATATCCATGCATTCATTCTACCTGGATCGACTGGCAGATTTGACTCCTGCAGATCATCGAATAGAGGGCGCTGTTTCTGGAGAATAATCCCGAGATGCGCGCTTCCCATACTGGGTCACACTTTGACACCCACACCGGCCTTGCGGTGACCGAGGAAGAGTGGGCCAAATTGGTTCACGCTCGTGGGTCCCAACCTGTCCTCTCCCAATTCGGCCCCGCTAGGCCAGCAGCCTTGATTAAATGCAGCCTATAATGATTTAGTTATTTTATGTATCAACGTTCACGATTCAGGACCAGGGCATTCCAAGTCAAAAAGCCCTGCATCATGCGCTCAAAACGAAAAGGGACTTGGCCGAGTACTCGATGGGAGCATCGTATGCCAGAGCGGTGATGTATTCACCGACAAGATTAATTGATATTGGTATTGCAGTGTAATGTAATCTAAATGCCTAAAATATGTCCGACCGACACAACGGGCAGCTGGACGAATGACTCGAGCTAAACCACTGCACACGCACACTCGCTTCAGTACGCCGATTGGACCAAGGAAAACAGAGTGCCCACCTTGTACAGACAGCCAGAATGGAACCGATTTTTGCACGTTTTGCATGGCTTGCGGGGTAGGGAGCCATCCATGACGCTGATGATTCTGTCCATGGAGGTATGAGTAACGGCCGGGCGAAGGGACTGGACGCTTACGAATAACATATGGCACACTCCACCTGCCCCTCGAAGTGCCCGGTGACGTTCTTCTTGAAAAGGCCAATGCCGTCTACAATTCTGCCGTTCTGCGGCCCATAGTCAGCACGACGGTGCATGAAAGAAGAAAGCGAAACCTACTTGAGACCACAACGTCTGCTGTACCGCGAGGATCCACGCTCTCCACCGCGACTCATCCACACCGACCCTCTGCACGTCCTTGACCTCGATTTTATGCAGTGGCCAATCCGACGGGATCTTGAGCTTGATCTCCAGCTGGTGCTCGTCGACGAGATACGACGCGACGACCTCGTTGACCGCCGTCGCCACCTTGATCGTCAGATTCTCGTCGACGAGCTCGGCAGTCGTCTCGGGGCTCTTCACATGCGCCAGCTCCGCCCGTATTATAACAGGAGAAAAGTGTAGTGACGTGTACGTGGCGATACTGGACGAAAGCTGGCGGTCCTTGCAGTCGAGTACCCAGTTGTAGATAAGGGACGGGACAGTAAGCAGCGCCCGGTAGTACAGATGTGCGGCGAGGACCTGGAAGCTCCAAGCGCTTCCAGATTCGTACACTGACAATTATATCAGCTTGGTGCGAATCGGGCTAATGAGCAACGTACATTGAACGAAGTACTCATCGACGGCCCACGGGTCCAACTTGAATGCCTTCGGGATGCCTTGGTCGACTCCCAGCAGACTCAAAAGGTTTGGTATGAACGACGTCCCGATGATGTCAAGCGTCCGTAGCTGGTCGATGTAGCTAAGCCGCACTTTCAGCGACTGTGCTCGTGTGAGAAGACCAATAGCTGCATAAGAACAAGGCAGAACCCACCGCATCAGTGAAGAGGTCGAAAACCACCATCCAGCCGAGTAGGTACCCAAAGACGGTCTATCGACGAATAAGCATTTCCAGGCACCCGCAGCGCACGAAACGCACCGACTCGTCAAGCTCCAAGAGATCCCCCTGATTGAAATTGAGGCTCGTCTGGAGTATGTCGAGCAACTCGAGGGGAAGGTCCGCTTTCACCGCAGCATCGACGTCCACGCCCGCCTCGATGACAAAGTGCTCTGTGCGCTTCCGGGCAGCGACGGTGAGCAGCTGGTACGTCATCTTCTGCACGTCGACTGACGGGTCGGTCAGTAGGTGGCACATCTGCGCCGCAAATTGGTCAGATACGTTTCACGGGTATGGCTTATGTAAGCGCACCTTTGGCAGAGTATCCTGGGTGATTAACGACGCTGGAAGGTCTTGGACGATGGACAGAACGAGTTCGCGGCAGGTAGAACGGGGAGTAGAGGCAGCCACGTCGTCTGCGGACGTCAGTACAGGCCACAGTTCCGGGTGGACACAAACCTAACTGCCCCGCGGCTAAATCCCGCACCATGGTAAGGATTTGCATTTGCCGTTCCTCCCAGCTCGCCCGGAGCGTCTTGTTGGTGAGCGTCAGGTCCTGTATCAGGATGATAAGCCGCAGTGTCCGCGCGAGTACGACCAGGGTGTCGTCGTCCGTGAGCGCGGCGTTCTAAGCCCAAATAATAAGTACAACGCGCGCGAGACAGCCAGAGACACGCACCTCGAGATTATTCTCCAGCACATCAAAGACCAGATCCCAATGCGTCCCGGGGACGTTCTGGAGCAGCGGCGCGAGGTGGAAAAAGACGAGCGTCATGGCGCTCTCCAACTCTTCCTCGATGTCCTCGTCCGACGACACCCACTGCTGGCACGCCTTGAAGATGTTCACGGACCGCTGCTGCGGCAGGAACACCACGTCCGATTCGACGTCGGGCGCGCTGGCAGCGAGCTTGCGCAGCGTCAGCAGACCCTGTGTATTCGCCTTGCTCGCTGGGACGCCCAACAGGTCCGCGGCGAGTTCGTTCCGATACCGCTCCAAACGGGGCGGCTCGAGCGTCGAGTCGCTGACCGCCGACACCACGGTGATGCACGTCTCGGGCGCTAGCACAATCGTAAGCACAGGGCTTTCGAGGCAAAATGGACAAACGCACCAGTCTTCTCGATCTTCCTCGCAAACGCCATCCAAAGGTCCGCCTCTGCCTTGTCCGCATCCTGCAACAAATGCCGCAGCACCCGATCCAAAATCCGACAATCCCGACTCGCGTCCGTCCGCCTCGCACAGCCAATAAGCTCAACCAGCAACCCCGGCAGCGCGCCCCCGCCAACAAGCGGCGCCCCGCCGGTCACAGCTGCAAGCACCCGCGCGCGCCACCCCTCCTCCGCCGCCGGCGCCGCGGCCGTAAGCAGGAACGTCGCGAACCCCCGCGCGCGCCCCGCAAGCTCGCCCAGCGCCGCGCGGTCCACGCCCGCGCCGTCGAACACGGCGCTCGGCGCGGCGGGCACGGCGAGCAGGTCCTCTGCGACGAGCGCGAGCGCCAGCACGTGCCGCAGCGCCCAGACGTGCGTCCGCGCGGCGCGGCGGTCGCCCGCGAGCGCGTCGAGCAGCGCGGCGACGGTGCGCGCGTAGGCCGTGTACCCGCGCGCGTCGTGCGCCACTGCCGGGACCGCGGGTGCGGGGACGGGCGGGAGGTGCGGGCGCAGCACCGCGAGGCTGGGGGCGGGCGGGCCGCCGGGCAGCGCGTCGAGCATCGCGTCGAGCGCCGCCTGTGGGGGGAAGACCTCCGCCACGACGTCGAGCGGCGCGCCCAGCGTGTCCTCCGCGAGCGCGGCGAGCACGTCCTCCGGCCTGTGTAGCCCATCAACAATCCGCCGAAGAACCAACAAGGCAGGAAAACCACGCACGTAACGCACACCGCCGTCTCGCGCACCATCGCCCCCAGCCGCCTCAAAACCTCCTTGCGCACCTCCGCCCCCTGAGGCGCGCCCCCCTCGCGCCACCGGCCCCACATCTCCCGCGCCGCACCCCCCGCAGCGTACGGCACCGCGCGCGGCAGCACGTGCGCGAGCACATACACCGCGGGCATCAGCACCGCCGCGTCCACCGCCTCCGCATCCAGCACGCCCCCCAGCAGCACCACGTCGTCGTCGAACGCCCCAACCCCCAACTCCGCGCCCGCAGCGGTCGCCGCCTCCACGCGCGTCGCAAACGCGCTGACGGCGCCGCCGAGCGCCGCGCGCGCCGCCCCGCGCGAGAGGAAGCGCTCCGCGCGCTGCAGCACCTGCGCGCGGACGCGCACGGGGAGCGGCGCGCGTTCGGGCCCGGCGCCGGCGCCGGCGAAGAGCGCGTCGAGCGGGCCCGCGGCGGCCTCGTCATCACCATCGACGGCGCGCAGCCCCTCGAGCGCGCGTGCCGCCTCGGGCGCGACGAGCGCCGCCAGCGCGTCCGCCGCGGCCTCGGGGTGCGCGGCGACGTCGCGCAGCAGCGCGCGGAAGAGCGCCTCGCGGCGCGGCGCGCGGTGCGTGAGGTACGCGAGGAGGAGGGGCGGGGCGGTGAGGAGCAGCGCGTAGGCGCGGCGCGCGAGGAGCGCGTCGAGGGCCTGCGGGCGTTAGCTTTGGTGTTGTTACAGTAAGAAGGGGGGAAAGAAAGAGACACACCTCGCCAACCCCATCCCGGAACACGCGCGGCCCAAACGCCGCGAGCGCGCGCACGAGCAGCGGGGCGTCCTCGCGGTCCACCGCCGCGCGCAGCACGTCCGCGCTGAGTGCGCGCCCCGCCGCGCGGATGGCCTGCGCAGTGTCGGGCGTCTTCGTGGCGGCTGCGTCTACTTCTGCCTCTCCACTCGCTGCCGCGCCCTCTAGAGTGGCTGCTGCATCCCCCGACTCGTCGTCGTCGTCATCCCCGACAAGCGCCTCGAGCACGGCACACACGAGCTCCGCGTTACCCCCGGCGGCGGCGGTGCGGCGCACGCAGTCGCTGAGCGCGGCGAGCGCGGGGGGCAGGAGGTCTGTGGGGGGTAATGGCGTCAGTTTCGTGTTAGGAAAGAGGAGGAGGAAGGGGTAGGAGGTGGAAAGTAGGTGGAAGGGGAAGGAAAGGAAAATAGAGGAAGAGACAAGCGTGTATACGACGGAGGGCTGGGGTAGAAGGAGCTGAAGGCAGTACATCTAAAACAACATCCTCCAGCCACCTCGTCCTCGTCAGCCGAAGCCGCAAGTAGACTCGAGGGGTCGACGAGTGGGCGAATCGAAGCCCCCCGAAAAAAACGAGGCGACGTGAAGAACGAAAAATGAAAAAGCTCGCAAATCCAAAATCCAAACTCCTCCACCACAACCCCCAGAAAAAAAGAACCAAGGAAGAAACGGAAAGAAACCAACTCACCGCCCCCCGCAGCCCCCAACGCGCCCCGCAACAGCCCCGCCGCGCGCCGCACCTCCACGTGCAGTAGCCGTTTACCCTCCTCCTTGCCTCTTTCCTTCCCCTCCTTCGCCTGTTTATCGTCCGTCCCCAACTGATCGCCAGACCCCGCCAACGCCCCCCAAACACGCGCCACCTCCCGCGCGAACAGCCGCGTTCCTTCTTTCCCGTCCTCCTCGTCATCGTCCTCCCCTTGCCCGCGCGCGCGGAACACACCCCCCCGCCGCGCCACAAACACCGCACATTCGAGCACCGCGCGCACGAACGCCGCGCCCGCGCGCGCGCGGGCGGGCGGGAGCGCGGTCGTCAGCGCGGGGGCGGCTCGTTGTTTGACTTCTGCTTCATCTTCTTCCTCTTCTCCCTCTTTCTCTTCCTCTTGCTTCCCTGCGCGTTCCTGCGACTCGGCTTTCTCGTCCGACTCGACGCCTGCATGGGTCGATTCTAGGGCAGCGTCGACGACGGGCTCGGCAGGGCGGGAGTCCTCAGCGAAGCCCTCGACGCGCGGCGCGCCGCCGAGCGCGGCCCAGAAGGCGTCGAAGAGCGTGTCGACAGGGTGCAGGATCTGGGTGGGCGGGCGCGTTAGCGTACGAAAAGAAGAGCAAAGTGTACGAGAAGAAGAGCAAAATGTACGAAGCAGACCAAAACGACGACGAAAACGAAAATGAGGACGAAAACGAAAACGAAAACGCACCTCGTTCGGGACAGTCGACACGACGACGACGACGGTCGGGTACGCGGCGACGGGTGCGCCGCCGCACGCGCGCGCGAGGAACGCGGTGCGGAACTCTGCGTACGCCTCGGGCGCGTGCGTCCAGGCGTGGGGGTGGTCTGGTGGTAGGATAAAATAAGATAGGATAAACGGGCGGGATAAGAGGGAGGAAAGAAGGAAACGGACCTTTGAGGAAGCCGAGCACGCCGGCCCACATGGCGCCCTGCACGCCCGGATCGGGCTCGACCCACGCGGAGCGCAGGACGGCGCGCGCGAGGACGCGCACGAGGGCGGGGGGGAGGGGCCGGTGCGCGAGGACGGCGGGGAGCGCGGCCCAGGCGGCGCGCCGCAGCGCGGGCTGCGCGGTGCCGAAGCCCTCGGTGTAGGCGTCGCGGTGGTCGTCTTCATCCTCGTGTCCCTCCTCGTCTTGCGGCAGCGGGTCGTGCAGGAACGGCGGGTCGGGCGCGTGGTGGAGCGCGGACCAGAGGGCAGGAGAGGCAAGGAACGCGGGGAGCGGGGTGGTAGTGTCCGTCTCGAGGAGGTGCTTGAGGGCACCGAACGCGGCGATGCGCAGCCGGGCGCGGCGGTCCGGCTCGCTCTCGTCGAACTCGTCCGCCTTGGTGCGTGCGGGGGCGGGGGCGGGGTCCACGACGCCCGTAGGGCGCTTCGCCGCGGGTAAAGATGGCGCGGCGGGCGGCGGGGGGTTGAGCTCTGCGTAGAGCGCATCGGGGCGCATGAGCGTGCGCGCGACAAAGTGCGTGATCGGCGCGGGGTCGGCCGAGGGGACACGCGCAGCAGACGCGACGGTGGCGACGGCGCGGTCGACGTCGTGTGCGGCGAGGGCCCAGGCGCCGGCGGCGGTGGGCGGGGCGTCGTCGGCGAGCGCGGGCCGGAGGAGCGGGACACGGAGGAGGGCGGCGTGCACGGTTGCGGTGAGGAGGCGGATGCGGCGGTCCGGGTGGAGGAGGTGCGCGGGGAGGTGGTGCGTCCAGACTGGGAGCATGTCGAGCACGGCGTAGAGCACCGTGTCGTCCTCGTCCCCCGCACACCGTTCGACCCAGCCGCTCAACAGCTCCTCGAGGGCCCTTACCTTTGTGACCGGGGCCTTCTTTGCGAGGCTGCGGAGGACGACGAGCAGGGCGGGCGGGAGGCGGTGGGCGAGCCCCGTCGTCTCGAGGGGGTCCGCCTGCGCCGCCGACGGTTTCACCGGGGCCACATACACTTTCTGTCGCGGCGGGTCGGATCGGTGCGCCTTCTTGCCCTTCTTCTCGCGCGGCGCTTCGGGCTCGACGGGGCCCGCCGCCTTGCGCGCGTGCTTCTTGCGCGTCCCAGACGATGCAGACGACTTCGGCGCCATCGATGTAAAGAGTCAGCAGATCACGTAATCCCGCAGCCGAAACCGAAATTTTATCGCTTTGACCAGCTGCTTCAATTTTACATTATCTGGCACTCAATTCACGCTGCGAGAGTCGATCCGGGGTCAAGTCGTCACGAACATCACCGGTTTTTCTTCCATTCCGCAAAATTACAGGGAACTTCCAAGCATCTCGCATTCCGCATGCCCACCGGACGCAAACCGCTCGGCTCCTGGAAATTGAACTCAAAGTGAAGTTGAACATCAACCCATCCAAAAATCCCAATTTAACTAAAGACCCAACTTGCCTTTGAATGGTTTGGTAGCATAACTGGATAGTGCATCTGCGATACATGCCAAATGTAAGCGCATGCAGCAGAATGTCCCTGTTCAATTCAGGGTCAGGCCATCCCTGTCGTTTTTTTTTCCGGTTTCTTCTACTCGTATCTTAGACACTCTCGATTTCGGGAATTCCTCCTCTTCCGCAAGGCCTCACGAAATCTCGCCAGCAAAGAAAGGGCACGGTATCATTTGAATCGGCGTGAAAGACAGCCATCAAGTTGAACATCAATACGCAAATTCAACATCTCATTTCGTTCAAATTCTGGTGGTAAGAAGATCCAGACAAGTTAAGAACGGCTTGATAGCATAAGTGGATCGTGCGTCTCCAAAGATTAATTTTGTAGGCTCATATTTAACGGGAAGGTCCCCGTTCGAGCCAGGGGCAGGTCATCATTCGGAAGCCCGATTTTTTTTTTCATTCAGGGTAATTCCGCGAATAAACGCCCCGCAAAATCACAGTCAGGCCCGGGGATCTGAATCGACCTTACATGCCGGATATCCAACGGACGCAGGCCGCACACGGGACCCGAACTTCAGGTGAAATTGATCTGTTGAGCATCAACTTTCCATCCACCATCCCAACCTAAAAATGCCAATTTAGCCAATGACCCAACCTGCCCTCCAGTGGCCTGATAGCACAACTGGATAGTGCATCTGCGAAACATAAATCTAAACTGGAGTTCAGTGGAAGATCCCTGTTCGATTCAGGGTCAGGCTATCTTTCTCTTTTTCTCGCTTTTTCTATATATATATCAGGCTCTCGATTTTCGGGAATTTATATTCTTTGGCATGGCCTCACAGAAATCTCGCCAGCAAAAAAAGGGAAGGGTATTAAGTATCGGCTTGGAAGACAGCTATCAAGAACTTGAACATCAGCTGGCACCTCAAATCCCCAAATTTAACATCTCATTCAACATCTGGTCTGTAGGAAAATCCAGGTAAATTCAGTATGGCCTGATAGCACAGCTGGGTAGTGCCTCTCCTAAGATCTTTCGAACTTCAGCATGAACGAGAAGATCCCCGTTCGAGCCGGGGTCAGGTCATAAACTGGAAAGAGTTTTGTTTTTCATGGCGGATAATTCCGCGCCCCACGCACCGCAAAATTGTTGGCAAGCATCTTACATTCTGAACACCCAACGGACGCAAGCCGCTGGCAGGACCTGAACTTCAGATGAAACTGATCTGTTGAACATCACCCCATCCACTCCAGCCCCCTTAAAATTGCGAGTTCAACCAAAGACCCAACCTACAGTAAACTCCCTTTTAACCTATATGCCTCGGTGGATTCCAAAAGGTATAGGTCACTAAAGCATTATGGGCTATCCCTGCCAAAATTTTGGGAAAATCAACCCAAAAAGTATGGGTTACGGGGGAGTATAGTATATGAGGGATATGACTTAAAAGGGAGTTGACTATACTTTCTAATGGTCTGATAGTACAATTGGATAGTGCATCTGCGGTACATATTTAAGTCCGTAAAAATTCAGCAGAAAATCCCTGTTCGATTCGGGGTCAAGTCAGGCCATATCTTTGCCTTTTTTTCTGGCTTTTTCTATATATATATATCAGGCTTCTCGATTTTCGGGAATTTATATTCTGTCGCGAGGCCTCAGAGAAATCTCGCCAGCAAAAGAAAGGGAAGGCCTGTATAGTGGAATCAAATTGATTGTCGATCCTATGCTGCAACTCAACCTAAAAATGCCAATTGAATCAAAGATGCAACATACCGTTTGACAGCTTGATAGCACAACTGGATAGTGCGTCTGCGACACATAGGGCTAGGCACATGATTTTAAACAGAAGATCCCTGTTCGATTCGGGGTCAAGCTATATCTTTGCCTTTTTTTCTGGCTTTTTCTATATATATATCAGGCTCTCGATTTTCGGGAATTTATATTCTGTCGCGAAGCCTCAGAAAAATATCGCCAGCAAAAGAAAGGGAAGGCCTGTACAGTATTATCGGCTTGAAAGGTGAAATTGAAATCAAATTGACTGTTGATCCTATGCCTTATCATCCTTGCAACTCAACCTAAAAATGCCACTTCGATAAAAGATCTAATCTACCTTTCAATGGCCCGATAGCACAATTGGATAGTGCATCTGCGACACATGGGCTTCGATCCGTAGGATTCAGCGGAAGATCCCTGTTCAATTCGGGGTTAGGCCATTTCTTTTCCTTTTCTGGTTTTTCTCTCCAGCTCTAGACTCAATTCATCCTCACCTCGGCAGTCGACTTCGCAAGGCCGCCGTCTCCGAAATCTAGCCAGCAACGAAAGGGAAGGATATATCTGAATCGGCTTGGAAGACAGCCATCAAGTTGAACATCATCAGACAATAGTAAATGCTCAAATTCAACATAAATTCTGGTCTGCAGGAAACCAGACAAGTTCACAATGGCCTGATAGCACAGCTGGATAGTGAATCTGCAGCATTTAGGTGGTTTGTTATGTGAGGTCCAGCAGAAGATCCCTATTCCAATTTGGGGTCAGGCCTTTTTCTTCTGGCGAGTCATTCTTCCAGCTGTCCGTTGTGTCGGTCCGAAAATATTCCAGGGCTCAGAGTACACACTGCACAATATTGATATTTTTGGCGACAGTTCAAAATGGCCCGGTGGTCCTGGACACCATTAATGTTGGACCGGCAAGTACATCGTGTAGCTAGGACATGAAATTTACAGGATGATATTATATCGAGGCTACTCAAGTGAAATGGGAGAAGGACGAAGTCGACCAGTCTGTGAGGTCCCGATAATTCAGGAGGTTAGGACCCTGCAAGAGTCATCAAGAAACCAAGTACAGTCATTCCACGGTCTTTGCATCAATGTTTTGGTTTCTGCCTGTTTTCCATCCATAACTGGATGGAAATGGTAAAACTAAAATCTAGGTACATAGTCCGTATATGCCCCTTCAATATGTACCATACAGAATTTTGAGACTCGAAGCCATTCTGCCGTGGTGAGGCAATAATTGTCATGCAAGGACCACAGATCATTTCTTCACACAAAAATAAATAATCTTTTGCGCTCCTGCATGCTCTCAGTGCCGTGGTTTCTCATTTTAATGCTATGGTAAGTGCTCTACGTTTTATTAGGGGATATATTACCACTTAGATCATTTACTTGCCAAATTATTTTACGAGTACTTATGTAATTGTTTTTTTAATCAATCGAAATGAGGTTTTGAAAGTCTCGCGACATTTTGGTCACGAATTTAAGCGTGTAATCTTTTTAGGGCTGTGCTATCAAATTTAGTGGCAGTGTTGAAGGAGCCATAGTAGCTGTCCTTTAAACTGACTTCAAATTTTGTGACAGTTTAGTGGCTGTGTTTGTTCCTGGCAATTTTACATCTTTTTTGCATTTTTTGCGCCCACTGGTGGGTTCCTTCAGATACAAAAGCATCCTCCCTTGCATCCATTTTGGTCTTGTCCAATTTTCAGCTCGTAAATCGGTCCTGTTGTCGCTGAGTCGCATTGTAGATTATGTGGCAGTGTCTTTTGTTTCGTCTCGGCAGATTTCCCCGCTGCCTTCCTCGCTTCCAGCCTCGTAATATCACCTTGAATTTGGGCGGCTTTAAGCTAAGTATATCACAGCTAGATGCCTAGCCAAATTTACCTGTTTCCCTGCTGTCAGTCGATGTACTATCATAGTACCTCGATGTGGTAGTCTCACTGATGCCGACCTCATTTTTGTTTCCTCTGCCCCAGGAAAAATTGTGAATGTGGATACACATGCCAGGCATGTTCTGACAATTTTTTTTGGCCATCCAAGCCCTCTGAGGTGTGCAATAAATGAAAGGGAAGTCTCTCTGACAGTTTGTGACACTGCCAAATACATCCGAAATTCGCTACCACATGGGGTCCCTCCCTCGGGACGACAACATCTTTCCTTGGTCCCAACCTAAAATCTTGAAAATATTGGAGTGGATAGAGGACATACTACAGAGCCTAATTACATCTGCCAAGGGAAAACCATGGCGCAAAAATGGTTCTTTTGGCTGCGATCACTGCCTCTGTCATTGGGGGGTCTATGATAGTAGCAGCGCTTGTGCACAATCACGGCAGATGCCGTGTCGGAACTCCCCGAGATGGTGCATGTCTCACTTGGTCGCATACTTCCGTCACACCCACTGATGCCATCTCCTGTTTTTTCTTTAACCGTCATGTCCCAAACTACCGTCTCAGTCTTCCAGACCTAAAGCTATGCCCCTAATCAGCTTGTCATGACATACTCCTTACGCCAAATTGTCTGGGGTATATTCCTGACCTCTGGTTTCACATGAAATTTACTGGGAGCGTGCAGTTCAAGACTGTAATCAAGGTATGGTGAATCATCTAGAAAGGTCAATGTTTGGAGCACCAACTTGCAAATCTGTTTGTCTTCTCCCCTGGTAGGCTGCCCAAAGGCGACCAAGGCAAAACCCATCTCCACAATGTCACCTACCCTGAAACCACCAGGGTCTTTGATAGTGTACCTTTGGACAATTGGGAGAGCATTCAATGCCTGAATTGGGTGAGCACTTCTCTTTTTTGAAGCACAGATAGGCAACATCATTGTCTAAGCAGTGCAAGACATGCTCCCCGAGGTGGTGTGCTAAGGTGCCCAATGAATCAACATATTTTTCAAACAATATTTTTGATTTGCTTGGAATGTCGATGCCAACCGTGAAATATCGGCAGCTGCTATTAACAGAAGGACCAAATGTGTCCCTATCTGGGACAGGGATCCAGTGTTCGACATTATCCATGGAGAAGCTAATTGACAGATTGTATATCAAGAAGTGTTTTGAGTTGTACCCGACTAGTTCTGCATATGCTCTAGCATATGGGATCCGAAAGCCGCATCCTATTATGTTTTTGGTGTTGTCGTTGACAATGTGCAAATTCTCCTTATCGCATGTGACATCTGCCTAAAATCCTTTGACAGAGCCAACCTGGACTCCTCACTTTGGGCCGTCCGAAGCTGGATAATGATGGGTCCGCAGGACATGACAGATGTGTCGCATACAACAAACAGTTGGCCAACCTAGAATCTTAGCACATGGATTCAGACCTCCGTGAGACCTCGATGATTTATATTACATTCCAGAACTGACTGTAACCAGCTGATAATGATATTGTCCTCAATACAGACATAGACATTCTGATTGCGGTTGGATGCACACTGTTTGCAACGGTTTCCCTTATCATCTTAGATGGTTGATGATGATGATGATGATGTAATCATTATGGTCGCTGTAAGGCATCGGGTCTTAGATGGTTCTGACACCGATGTGGAGAACTTCTACATACCGAATGTTGTGAAATACAAAGCTTCAATAACAGATCGCTTCTGGGTGGATTTAAATACAAAATTTTATTTCGTGTGCAGTGAATAAACTATTGTTGGGATGCTAGAGAACAAGAAAAAAAGAGTAAAAAAGTAAGGTAGCAGCCATACAAAAACTGTAAAGGTCACGTGGTCTGCGTGACGGGCTCCAAATATGGGTAATTTATCGTAGAAATGACCGCAAATAATAGCCACTTCACTGCAACCTTATCGGCTCCATGGATTTGGGGGAAAATGGTGTCCGAATCAATCGGTAGTGATAGGTTTGGTAAAAGTTCCCTTGGAAAAGACTAGATGTCAAGATAGTCCTTTTTCTAGCCTAAAACACGCTTCCTTGGCGCTTCCTCGACTTCTCGACGGTCGAATCACATCTGCCGCGCAGGCACCATGCCTGCAAAGGTCGGATACCTTCGTAAACGGGCAGAGAACTTCTGCAAAGGTTTAAAGCGTGCCGTTCAAAGCCTTTCACCGCGTAAAAGAAGGAAGGTGTCGGAGACAGACAAGGAGAATGTAAGCATACACGGCCCACAGATCTGTGAATTACACACCAATGTGATATAGGAACCGGCAAAGGCTTCCACCTCTCCCTCGGACATATCCATCCTACCGGATGTCTTCTTGGCAACTTCCTCCTCTGCTGCCGGCAATCTTCCCAAGGGCCATTTTTACGTGCCGTACGGCTCCTACTTCCATCAGAACACTCAGCCGGATGTCCCCGTTGGTCCTCCCCTTCAGTTTTATCACGAATACACACTTCCCCCACCGAAGTCACGTCGCCCTACTGTCGAAGAAGTCCCAGATGAGGATGATCGATCCTATCTGGCCTCGTGCTACAATATTATGTCCACGGATAGCCTGAATAGTCTTGATTCGGTCAATTCAGTCAATTCCATGCCCTCCGACCATGACACACCGGCATTCCAAAAGGCTGCTGCAGCTGATCCCGCCGCACAGGACGTGTACGTGCAGATTAATGACGCGTTTTCGGCCCCTGGAAAGCTCCGAGAGGCTCCCCCGATCCCCCTTGCATTGGCCGCCACCAAGGACCTTGCTCTTCTCCTTCGGAGGGAGTCTCGCGGCACGAGCAAGGGTTACAAAGATCCCAAAGTTGATCCTTTCATCAAACATCGGCTGGAAAGCATGCACATTTTCCTGAACCAATACACAGATCCGCGGTCTAAAACCTATGGCCACTGGGGTGCATCGGTGCTTCAGACTGCTGTCGGGCTGGCACGTGGGAGACATTGTGTCCGCACGGTGTGCAAATTGGCTCGGCAATATATCCACGACCGCGAAATCTTGCCCATCAATCCATACGGAGAGTGGAAAGATAGTCTTCTCATTGACGAGGATCTGGCAGCAGATATAAACCTTCATCTGCAGGAGATTGGAAACCATATCACCTCGGAGAAATTGGTGCAGTATCTCTCTCAGCCTGAAGTAATGGCAAAACACGGCATCACCAAGAAGATCTCCGTTCGCACGGCGCGCCGTTATCTGCATGCATTGGGCTACAGGTTCTCGGAGGCCAAAAAAGGCCAATATTCCGATGGACACGAGCGGGAGGATGTCGTATGCGAGAGGGATACAAAATATATTCCCGCAATTAAACGACTCGAGCGGCAGATGCAGCGGTTTGACAGGGACGGCAAAGAAGAGTTTGGGCCACATCGCGAGGGGAAGCAGGTCATCGTTTGGTACCACAACGAGTCAAATTTCTACGCCCATGACCGGAAGGTCAAAAACTGGCATCACAAAGACACAGCCGCAAAATTTCGCAAAAAAGGCGACGGTCATTCTCTCATGGTTGCCGACTTTGTTTCCGTCGACTTCAGATGGTCGCCACTGTCGTTGGACCGCCAGTGCATGGCCCATTGCTTCCTGAAACCCGGGAAAAATCGAGACAGCTATTTTACCTGCCAAGACATTTTGGACCAGGCAATGGAGATGATTGACATTGTGGGAGAGGTTTATCCCGATTTCGAACATGTCTTTGTTTATGACAACGCGACCACCCACAAGAAGCGAGCAGATGGGGCCCTCTCTGCATGCCTCATGCCAAAGAAAACTCCGGCCATCGGGAAAAATTGGTTGGTCAAGGTGAACACTTACGACGATGATGGGGATCCGATCTATGATAGCTTCGGCCATCTTGTCAACGACGGCCTATAGGTCGGCTTGAGTCGTCCAAATAGTAATCCCGCCCGGGGTTTAACAACCCGTCTAGTAACCTGTGCGGTCGCCGAGTAGTAGTACGAGACGAACAGCTTCCTTGTTCGGTCCTGGGATGTAAGGCCACGAGTGTCGTACCGGTGGGAACTGATAGGAGCCGAAGATGGAGTGATATCCGCTGAGGAAGATGATGCAAGGTCGTAGGCAATGACGTATGTAGTGCCACAGGTGAGAATCCAGCGTTCCTCGTAATCCCGAGGGAACAAGAGTCAAGCAAAGGTAAAGCCTGAGATTAGACAAGGTAGAATCTAAAGTACAGGAGTTTCTACCTCGGGTTTATATACTAATATAACTAGGAGTCTGATCGTGTCAACCCTATGTGTTGTGTTTCAATATACCGACAGGGATGTGATCGCGAGTTGTCGGAGTATCGCGATCGCGCGTTATCCGGCTGCTCGGGATTTGAGGTTTAGCCATAAAATGTATAGGTGACCGGTATGTGATCGTGAGTTGTCGGGATATCGAGGTCGCTTTTCGTCCGTCTTTAGGGATTTGGTGCTATGTGTGACTTGCTGCGACGCGGTCACAGGATAATGTGTTCCCGTGATCGCGATCTGACCCGGTGTTCAAGATTTGAAAAGCCGGATCATGACACATCTCCAGAAAACCAAGATGCACATGGCAGACACGGAGTTCAACGGACAGCCCCAATCACTTTACTTCCCACCTGGCCATCCGTGCGCAGGTGTTTTTAAAGGCATGAAAGTCATCCTCGAGGAGCGTGGCATCGACACGGACAAGAAGCTGGCTGAATGCAAAGGCTTTCATTGTGCACCTCCGGCCCTTGATTGCTGTGTGCGCCGTATCCTATTTAATCAACCCGACTTCACGCATGTCAAATCACTCCTTGAGACTCTTTGCAAAGCCCGCGGGGTTACCGTCTTATTTCTCCCGAAGTTCCATTGCGAGCTCAATTTCATTGAGCAGTGCTGGGGATATGCAAAACGGGTCTACCGGTTCTTCCCGGAGTCTTCTCGCGAGGACGATCTGGAGCGCAACGTACGTGAAGCACTTGATGCCATCCCTCTTGAAACGATGCACCGCTTCGGAAATCGCTCGAGTAAATTTGTTGATGCTTACTCCAAGGGGTTGAATGGTCGGCAGGCAGATTAAGCGGCTCGCAAGTACCGTGGGCACCGTGTCATTCCTGCATGGATCTTGAGAGAGCTCGAACAGGCTGGGATCAATTGACCAACTAATTTACCAGCCCCAAATAATTTACTCGTTCTTGACTGTAGATTTGTATCAGTATATTTTGTGTATTCATAGTAACATTGTAAATTTATTTCTTGCTGTTCGGTCAATGGAAGCTGAAGTTATGCGCCAAAAAGCTCCCAATGTTAGGCCGAAAGATCTTGCGAGCACAACTAGTCCCTCAGGACTCTCCTGATAAGTACAGATTTTTCTATGACAAATCTGGGGATGTAAACGAAGGTTTTTATGGAAGGGATTTGTGGTCTGAAAGGTTCCCATTATTTTATTTACTATTTACCCCGATTTGGCCGGGATGTGTCACGAAAAGTAACAACACGTGACCTTTACAGTTTTTGTATGGCCGCTACCTTACATAAGTGCGAGTTTGCCGGGCCGTGCCATGGCCATCACCCCCAAGTATGTTTTTTGGGCTGATGCAAGGACTGTGGAATGACTGTAGTTCACACAAAAGCTGAGTGGGTGAGGTGTTGGATTCCAGAAAACTAAAGAAACTACCTAGCCGGAACTCTATATATACTAATACAATCTATTCAAATGGGTCAATGGGTACTGTGAGGACTGCGAGGCCTGCAGAGGTGCTACGCTGCAAGCTGTGCACTGCACCGCAACCATATCTAACAAGGTCCGCAGTCGCGACCTTACTCCAGAATTTGAACCGTCCATCAAGTGATCATGTATGATGCTGAACGTCCGTGTATCCCTTACACAGTCACATGGGTAGTGGACCACAATACAGGTTGCGGCCCACAAGTAGTCTGTTGTTAACCGTGCCACCGCGTATAGGTCGTGCCGTTTTTACCTAATCGTCGGAGTTTCAATTTGACATGCAACCTCCAGGTAGCTCTGGGTACAAACAATAAGAGAGAAGGTCTCTTTCATTCTCATTCCCAAGAGAACTGTGAATCCGAGCCCATCTTCGCCCAAATCATTTTCTCGGGCTTTTCCGCTTGCAGGCCATCAAATTCGGCATCAAGCTTTTGGAATTCTGCCACCACACGCTCACTGAACAAGTTGGACTTTTCATCTGTCTAAGTGGGACCCAAGCCTCAAATCCAAAGAAAACACACCCCCAAGATGTGTTTGGGTTTCGAAAATTGTGGTGATTACATAATAGCGGCACGGCCGATCACTCGATCAACCTTACTGACAGGCTATAACAAACGAGGTATGAGCTGAGAATGTTGTAGTGTCTGTTTATAAGAGACTAGCCCACAAGGGTGAACCAACTTGGCCCACTCCTCTTTGGTTACCGCAAGGCCGGTGTCGGCATCAAAATGGGACCCAGTATGGTACGCGCGCATATCGGGAGTCTTCTTCAGAACCAGCGCCCTCCGCTCGATGCGCTGCAGGAGGTGAATCTGCCAATGTGGTGCCGATCACGGCAGTATGTGTTGCCATCAACTTTGATACTCTTTCGTACGGCCCGTTCACGACGAATGCCGAGGACACAGATTTCAAGTGAATTACAATTGGGCTGTTGTAATTCATTAGCCTTTGTGTAATACAAGATTAATTAAGCAGAGGACGGAAGCCATCAAAATATGGCCCAGCCCAATTGGCGAGAAGTACCAGTCTGCCGACGGCAATAGTGCTCGCTACATTTGTTGCACTCCGTGGTTACGAATCCAGGTTGATGCGGTCGCATTAGTTCTCATTACTGGCGCAATTATTCTGAGCGGTTCAGAGTATCGCATAAATCTTCATTTGATCCCGGTGAACAGCACTCCCAATGCCATCAGGCCTCTCGGCTGTCCAGAAAGATTGAGACACCGCCACTGATGGTTTGTGGTTCAATTACAAGATGCATGTTCATCTGTTGAGTTGTTTTTGGAGAGAGCGTACGACCTATTTTCTATTTCGTGCACCTACGTGAAGCTCAATTTAGACATCCACCTACCTTCCACGTAGAAAATGCTCAGGACTCGGAGTCGGGATCCGAAACGAGAAGTGCAAAAGCGGCGGTGTAACACCTGCTCTTCCTGCCATGTCCTCTGAATTCCCAACCAGCCTCACTGCGGCGCAGAAATCTCATTTCCTGACACACGGCTTCATCCGTCTCTCCGCCTGCTTTTCTTGCGATGCATCCGCAGCCTTTACCGCCAACCTCTGGACCCGCCTCGGAATGTTCCCGGACGAAAAATCGACCTGGCACACCGAGCGCACAAACATGCCCTCCCATGGCACGGTGCGCATCTCCAAATTCGCCCCGAAGGCGTGGAGCGCCATTTGCGAGCTTGTTGGCGGCGAAGATCGCATATCGGAAGAGACCAAGTTCTGGAAAGACAGCTTCATTGTCAATCTCGGGAAGGAGGGGCAAGGCGCGGTGTCGACGGCGATTTCTTCCTTCACTTCCTCAACTCCCCCGAGCAGGTGCTCCTGGTTGTCCCGATCTTCAGCGATATCGCCCCAGGCGAGGGCGGCACCACGATCTGCACCGATGGCATCCGAGTCGTAGCGCGGCACCTGGTATGCTGGGATCTTCCCATCCGATCTGTCCGTCCTGACGATGTGGCATAGTACAACAATCCAAACAGCGTGACACCCTGGATGCACGTCTGCGGGACCTCCGAGCCAACAGGGCTCGACCGTGTTTCGTTCTTCCTCTCCATCGTACAGAAGTGGGAACTCACATCAGATGCCAGCTTCTCCGAGATGACGGGTGCGGTCGGCAACGTGTATCTACTACACCCACTCATGGTGCATTCCGCCTCGAAGAACGTAACACGGATCCCGCGGGTTATCAAGAACCCGACCGTGACACTGAAGGCTCCATTTAGCTTCGATAGTGCGGGTGGCAGCTTTAGTCTTGTGGAGCAGAAGACGCTGCAAGAGCTGGGATACCCTGCGGGGCTGGAGGGTTGGAAAATTGAGGGCGAAAGGGAGATGATTGTGCCGAGAAGAATCAAGATCCAGGAGGAGATGAAAGAAAGAGAGCGGGAGAGGCTTGCGAGGGAGGGCGATGGGGATTCTACGGTGAAGATTTGACGAAGATTTCGGAGCGGGGACGCGGTACGACTTTTACGACAACAAATGTATGGCATCAATCGTCGACAGTTTAGTGACAGCAAAATATGATCCGCATTGAAAATAAGCTTTTCAAACGAATACCAGCTAAAAGTGACTATTTTCAACGACATAATCAAACAATGAACGCGCACGATGCCTCTGAGCAGAAATAGTAAACCTAGTGGATCTCAACCATGGCCATTTCCTCGATACAAATGACCAGGGCGCGAACTGCGTGACACCGTAAATTGGGGAGAGATTTGGGCGGCAGCACGCTTCAACTCGTCATTGACTTTGGACCCGCTGCGGCGCATGGGGAACAGCATTTCTGAAGCACCCTCACCTGCAAGAACCATGGTGTGTAATCCAAACAGCCCAGCACCCCTCTTGACCCTCGCTGCAAGCTCGGCCAGTAGTAGTGTCCCGGCAAATCGGTTGCAAGTTGGACTGCGAATGTCATGTCCCCGTCGGAATAATTAAAACGGATGGAGAGCACCAAGTCGGAATGTTCCAGCATGAAGGAAACCTGCCGGATACGGAGGCTGTGCTTGTACTCCTCGTGTAAGAGGCTGCCCAGGAAATAGCGTGATCGGACGGTTAAAAAATCGGGGGGAGAATCTGGACGCAGGTCAGAACATCATGGAATGACGGGGCAGATGGAGCTGCATTCTCTAGCGAGACTACGGACAACTTTCTGGGAAGCGCCGTCGGCATTGTTCCCACGACGCCCATTGGGAAAGCCCGGCCAAGCACACCCAACCACGGCCTTCTCTGGCAACTCAATAATTGACATCCGGAATTCGTGAGGGACGTAGTTGTGCTGGTCACGAATTGCGTCGATGTATGCTTCTCTGTCGAAGGGACGGAAGTGGTCAAGCACCCACGGACGCGTCCGTAGGAACACGGGCTCATCGATAACGCGGATGTAGAATTCGAGGAGGGCTCGCCATGTGAGGCCCAACTCTGCGAGCGGTACGAGGCCCTGCCAGAGTTGGCTGACACCTTGCGACGAAATGAGGGCCTTGAGGGCAAGGTGTGAAAAGATTTTAAGGAGGATTTCGTTGGGGAACCGGAGGAGCGCCATGTTGTAACGTGTTTCGGGTATCGGATTCGTAGTAACAACTGCAGTCGCGCCCACAATGCATGCTCGTGACGACAGCTATTATCAGGACACGGGTTTACCAAATGTAGCAGGCTAAGTCGAACAAGGTAACCGACCACTGCTTTCTGTCGCTTTACGGACCAGTGTGCGTCAGAACGACGCTCAAGATTGCTGCAGAGGGGGCGAATCGGGAGAAGGGTGCGGTCGACCAATGACTGTAGTGGACAGAGTGTAGGGTGCCTAAATCCACCTGGACCACATTTTCCACTCGTCGAGGTACACTTCTCTGAAAGATATTTTCGAGCACCCATGGACGTGTGCGTTATGAGTCCTAAATATCCTTTTAGGTTTCGTTCTTGTCAACACATTTACCGACAAATTCGGAAAACTTTCAGCCCTCTATTGATGGAAGTTGTCGTTGTTTAGTCGGTCTTTGATGGCACGTGATCTTCTGTTTTTGTCTCCCTCCGAGTTTACTCCGCGGTAATTTCAGTTTGGGAAGGTCCATCTACCTCCAAGACTCCAGTCTGCTCTCTACCCTAGTAGGATGGTACTCTGCAGTGAAACTTGGGTGCGGATATCTTAGCTGTCGATCGAGACTGGTAAGCCGATGATGTCGGGTCTCCACGGCGACAGCTGGGCGCCTCACAAGACTATCACGTCTACCCAGCGTCTACCCGGCTTGCCACTTTGACCCCTCCTTGATGTCTTTTTTTCCTCTTCAAGTTGACCATGTATTACTTGGCCTGCTTCCAAACCTTCGTCCAACCTACGGCATTGCATCCTGTTTAACTGGAACCAATTGCGACCCCCAAAAAAACTCTAGTACCTACCCTGTCGTGACTTGTCTCCCATTCGGCACGGGTTTCGCCGCTCCTCCGATGATATGCTCCCATACTTAAAAATGATGTAGCCCTGCAAGCCAGCCTTGCTTAGCATTGCTCCAAAAATGAAGCTGGGGTGCACTGTGATTTAGGTGAGTGCTTATCCCCTTGGCTCAGACCAGTCTTTCTCACGAAGCCGACACAAAGTGGATACTCCCCCATGTGGGGTCCCTCCCCACCTGATTTCGTGCATCTCGGTGTGCGATGCATTGCGGTAGATGCGCAGTGAGGCACTTTGTGTTCTGTTTTTGTGTTCTGTCCACTTTGAACATGTCCTGTCAATTGTGTGTTGTATAGCCATGTCTATTTTCATGGTGCACTGTCCGGCTTTCTGGTTTATGTTCAGGGTGCAGTCTATGTGCATGGTGCAATGTCTCTGGCCTTCTGGTCTGTGTCGAATGCCTGTGTGACCTTGCGGTCTATGTTTTGTATCACTGTTTCTTTCTGCTTGCTGCCTTACATGTTACATGCAGTCGGCGGTTCCCTGATTTGTTTTGCCCTCTTCAGTTATGCCATTGCGACAAGTTTGCATGACAATAAAATTGTAGAGTCGCTTGATGTAAGACTTCTCGTCGGCGGTGGTCGAGGGAGACAATGGCAAATAAATTTAGATCGTCCTGGGGTCATAAAAACTGGAACAATAAATTTGTGCCAGACAAGCGAGGGGAGAGATAGTAGTGATACGCATTGTGCCATCATCGGGTGCGAAGTCCAGCCAAACTAGAGTCGGACTTAGACCATAACAACCATCTTAAATCTTGTTGAAGACAATACCCTTAGGCCTCAGCTCAGGCCTCAGTCCCAAGTTTGAATTTGACAAAGGCGGACGGCAGTGGACTCGTACTGCTCATGCGATAGCATTGGCCTCAAAGCCCAGGTGGATGTGTCAAGAACCAGCTTGGGGCATGGGAATGGTAGTCTGGAAGCAGCAGTAATTAAATCCTTGGCCCAGCATCTTTTGCCACGAGCAGACAGTTCTAGGGAACTGTCTAATGACGCACGAGCATAGTGCATCTTGTTGAGTCCAAGGAAGTAGATTAGGTGTGTCAAGACAATTTGGAAGCCTCCCTGCATATAATCTCTTATAAACAGATGCTACAACATTTTTTGCTCGTACCTCATGTGTAAGTGTTATAGCCTGCATACTTACTTATTCATGGACATTATTGGATCGGGGCTCGTTTTGGACACATTTTGCATATGTATCTCTCATACTTGTATATTCGACTGGCTCCAGCCGTCTGCGATCAATAAAATATCTTCGACTTTGCTCTGTCCGGATTTGGTCGAGGTCACGCAGTCACATGTGACCGCCTCTCTTTTCCTCTGCCATCGGGACCAATCGGGATGAGCAGTCCCATATGCACCTTAGCATCGCCTCCTGTGACCCTCTGCTTCAGTGGCTTTATATGTACAGTATTAACTCTCGGGCCTCGACTACTAAAAGAGCTCTTCGAAACCGCTGCCATCTCTCAGCCAAACTCCATCCCTGCTCTGATTCTGGTCGACAAACATGGTAATCCTAACCCAGAAATATGTGCGATGAGCCTCTACCAGAATACTATCGATGACCACCACCAGGAACAGGGTCGTCTCCGAATGCACAAGGATGTATGCCTCAACTTGATGGATACGAAAACCGGATCCTTCCTCCACGAGCACGTCCACCATACAGGTATGAAAAACCCCGAGACTAGCACGGACGAAACACATATCATGTCCAAATGCAGTGGCGACGTTGGACTTGCTCTTTTTCAGATGTATTCCGCGGCCAGTGGCCTACTCTCAGCCTTGGCCATGCCTCTGGAACGGCTTGTGGGCGACCTGTGATTCCTCTTCGAATCCACCAACGCCGTCGGCCACGCGCTGTTAGCCCAGTTCATGGACTCGCATGGTTTTGCGCCGATCATGATGTCAGCCTTGACGCGTCTCTCGTTTGGGCTTGCAAAGCACGCTGTCTTCCGGGCTATTATCCCAAGTCCTCGTCTTCTTTTTCAGCCTACTATGAATGTATTCATTTCTGCCCCAAGAACTGCCATCGTGAGCATCTGAGTTGTGGGAAAACCGGTTTGCAGACTGGTCTACCAGACCTCCTGATGTACCTTCGCCATGTTCGTCCGCATCGTACAATCTGGCTAAACATACGCGGCGTTTAAGAATAAATCCGATGAAGTCGGGGCAGTGGTGGCCCTCGGTGCGTCCCTGCATAGAAAGTCGCTTTGCGGTCTCATAGTATGGCAGGACCGAATGTGCCCCGTGCGTTGAAAGGAGTCGGGCTGCTGGAGCCCGCGGTTGGTCCCACAGGCAGTGGTCCTGACCGCGTCATGGTATTCATGTCTGGGTCTGCGATGCAAGAGACTGTGCATACATACGTCAAGGATTTCAGTGGGGACCCTCATTCACCGTAGAGCAGCACCGCTAACTATCCGCAGATGGGATTTGAGGACGTGACTAGTGTCTACAGGAAAAATTCGAGGCAGCCAGTCTGCCTACGGAGTCACATTACAATAAATGTGTGGTGAGCACTGTTGCCGTAAGCAGTCTAAGTAACAGCGGGTGTGGTGAGGGTGAGATTTGAACAGAAAATCGAGCGACGGTATATTCTCCACGACTTCAGTCCTCTGCGCACAGCTTGCATCGCAATATACTGGAACGGTTTGACTGGTGATTGTACCCCAAGTTCCTGATTATTGATGAGTACTTTCAACTGATTCACTCACAGGTCCACGCTGGCCGGACCTTGAACCCAGTATGCAGAGGACAAGAGGACATTTGGAGGGACACTGTTACTATGCGGACTTCTTTCACGTCACATGGATGTCAGCTATTTGACAGCAAGTGCCTAGTTGATGATGACTTCCGTGATACCTCTGCCATGGACGGCGATGTCGGTAGCGAATTCAATTTCTGCCTAGGGCTCTAACCCGTACGAACCGTTTTACGGAACGGGTATTTACGGCCGTAGCCGAGGCCACCCGTCCCGTAACCGTCCCGTAGAGCTCACATCGGCAACCCTCTACGGACGGGTCCCACCCGTATACGGTTTACGGCCGTAGAAAACGGGTTTTTTATATACATATTGCCGGTATCTAGACATGGTAATAGCAGGCTCAACCCAGTAATGAATATTGTGTACCATCGCTTTCCAGACAAGCTGTTCATCCGACGTTGGGACATAAATGACCAATGCGAGTGATGCCGCCGCCGATTTAGAATCAAGGCCTGGACCAGGTGGTATCGAGAGAACTGGGGGAATAATATAACAGCTAAAAGATAAATTGCACTGCACCCGAGAGATCACCAATGAATACCAGACTAGAACCAGAGACACCAGAGAAGAAGACCAAATTCCAGGCGATGGTGAAGGGATCGGAGATCGATGCAGGGATGGCACGATAAAAGAGGGAATGTGGCAATATGAGACATGCGGTCATGCCGGGAAGGAGGAATAGTACGAGGTTGACAACTACCCATTGCTGCCAGTGCCCAGCGAGAGCTTCAGGACGCGATGCAAAGAGTGTACCACATTCTTTTCAAAGGTAAGCCCAAATCATGAATTGTCGTCTCAATTCACGTACTTGGAAGGCCCTTATTTGGGCCACGGTCATTGTACGTGACCGCGATTTGTCGCAGGAGTTGCATCGGGAAAATGCTGATACAAAAGGATTTTTTTGCTGGCTTAAATACAGCTCCAAGAATCGAGATTCGCAAGCGAAACAGGTGGAATAATTGGTGAATTTTTAGAATCGGCAAATGACGGGGCGATGTTTGGTGGTACTGCACACCGCATAGCACCAAGCTGAATTCAAACCACTTACACACCATTTTACCTACTTACCTACTGACGCGCACGCCCAACGATCAACTCGGCAGATCCGGCATCGCACTCTAGTTCCATCCTGCGTGCATCCTGCTCCTAATATCCTGTCCACACCCCGATCGAGGCGTAAAATCGCGTTCAAATCGCGCTCTCGAAGCCTGTATAGTGTCTCGATCCTCGGAACCCCCCTGATTTACTGCCTCCCCGATGGAATCGTGCCTTTCTTCCATTTATGGTGTCTCCATAACCCCTTTGCCCAGTGGGACCTGTAGACCCGTATACGGACGGGTACGGGTAGCCCGTATACGGGTCCACCCGTACCGCAGCCGACCCGTAAGTGAATGCCGCGGAGGCCTCTACGGACGAGCCCGTAACCGTAAAAACGGCCCGTCAAACCGTAGCCTACGGTCACGGGTTAGAGCCCTAATTTCTGCCCTGCTGATGAATTGATTGTGATAGTACTGTTCAAAAAACTCGGTGGGGGATCATGAATCGAAATATAAAAGCTTAGCACTATGTGAGTACCCCGGATCCTCACAATGCAATTCGCCTTCCTCCAGCTCTTCCTCTTGGTCATACACCGCCATTCGAGACTTTTATTTCTCCAACATTAAGATCTGACCTTCACAAAATATTTTGGGGCACATTTGCAAAAGGTCGATGCAAGGTCTCAGAAAGATTGGAAATGAAATATTGTTAAAACATTCTTGGAACATTGTATCAATGTTGATGAGACCAGAGATATATGTAGTGCAGAATATTTTCAAGATATCCCTGAAGCCGGGGAATATTTGTAGTGTACCACGGCTGGTCAATTATACCTGAGGTAACTTGTGGCTATCCTGGCAGTGGATTTCTCAGTACGGGCCTGCACGCAGCCACTGTCCAGTGTCCAGTCGGGAACTTGCGACTCTTGGTATAAATTACCGCATAGTGGCTTAGAGGGTTTAACAAGCGACTTGAACCTTTGAATAACTCCGATTGGGAGGCCTCAGGAAGCTTGCAATGGATAGTTTTTCTTTGGTTTTCTACTACGACACCAAGCCGGCGTGCCGCAACTCGGGAATCTAGTCGGTCCGTGCGCATCAGACGAAACAATAGTCAATGTTGTTCGCCCACAATGCTTTTCTTCCTTTACCCTCACCATCTTCCTTTCTGCTCATCTGGCGACGGGAGCAGCAAGACGACACAAGCTCATCAACCCACGGCTTGGCTATGATTCGAGAGCAACACATCCTCTGTTTGTCGCGCGGCGTGATGCCATTCGACGTTGACTCGACGCCCGCTTACGCACCCTCAAGAATGAATGGCCCACAGTATACTCAAGTCTTACAGCAACCTATCCAAGACTATCTCAGTTTCCAGTTTCCCTTCTGAAGGCACATCAAGGATTCGAGCATTGCTTCACAAGCACCTTCCCCCAACCTCTCTTATTCCTGCTGTGTGCGCCGATGGTTATGCAACATCACACCTGTTTTTGTCAAGTCATTCCTCAAGTCCTCCGTACAGCCCATCCCCGGCTTCTTCAGAGCAGCAAGAGCACACTCATGAACGGCACACCCTCCCGTGTGCGCCTTTCCAAGCCCCCCATAGAACATGAGCCGCGTCGTGTCGCCACCGGAGGCCACCAGCGGCAACGGAGGCCGCTTCCCCCACACATACATATTCAAGCCGTGCGACGACATGCCGCCGTACACTACCGGGTATCGATTATCGGATTACGTACATACTGTATTCAGTATATTGAAATCAGATCTGTTTCTTGTTTCCTACATCTGTATCGTACCAAAAATGAGGCATCCCTAATGAGGTTGACAAGATACACATGCAACCTCCCATAGATGCTGTCGGCAATGTCTTAAAAATGTCGAGTCCCACAAGCCTTGAGGAATTGACGTTTGTGTATTGTCCGAATGTTTGTGACAACATTTGGGGATGCTTGGGGCCGAATGTGAGGAAGTCTTTGACATTTCGCCCTTGAGTTTGTGACTAAGCATCTCCTTATTTAGAAGGTGCTGCCACGTGAGTTTCGGCAGCCTCTCGGCCTCTTTCATTCTCCGACGTCCTGGCAAGATAATGCACCTTTCTTTCCTCCCACCACCATGCCACGTCCCCACATCCTCCCCCAACGGCCTTCCGATACTGCTTCCACATCCCAAGACCTCCCCCGTGGGCCGATCCGACCGCGCTAGCAAGTTACGCGAGTTCATGCCACCTGCCACTCGTACGCCAACGCCTCCCGAACGTGTCAAGCGCGACGCGCTGTGACGCGCTGTGGCGCGTAGGCCGCTTTTTTGTCCCCCCCACAAGTGTGTAGTACCCATCATGCTGTGTGTGCATGGCTCATGGGGCCAGCCTTCGAAGTTCGTATGCACGCCACTCGGGCCCGTCGACCGTCGACGCGCCACTTCCCTTGGCGACGCAGGGCAGGTCTCGCGTTCCGTTCCGAACTTCTACTTTTCATAGAGTTACGGTGGCACATTATCACATACCTATTCACCTGGTATATGTACGTACAATTAAGTAGAGTCGGTGATTATACACAATAAACAAGATTTATAAGCCATTTGGGAGCCCAGTGCATAAGTACCTTGAAAATTCCACCTTCGCCGCTTCACGTTGCGCGGCATCGCGGGGTCAGAAAACAAAAGGCTGCCGAGGATGCCGTTCCCGAAAAGGTCCTTCCCTTTAAGGAAACACAAGGGCGGAAAGTGGACAAAATTCTCTCAACATTTGTTCAAATGACGGTGTAGCCAGCGGCTCCCTCGCTCAGACGACAAACACCACGTCCACAGGGATTTCGAGCACCAGGACCGGGACCATCTCCCCGATTTCCAGCTCGACCTTCGCGCCCAGCTACTCGGTGGTGCCCATCCCCGCCACTCAGACCGGAACAAACACCACCACCGGCGCGACGAGCACGAGTACCCCCGGTGCGAACCCCATCACGCTCGTCAACTGCTCGCACACCTGTGACGGGATCGCGTTCTCCGGCACGATCCTCAAAGCGTCGTGCCGGAACTGGAACGGTGATTTCAAGACCACCAGTATCGACACGAACGGCTGTGTCGGGAATAATAATGCGGTTCTTGTCGCGTGCGTTGGCGGCATTTTTCTGTCCCACCTCTACAGGGTCTGAAGTTCTATTCACAGCGGATCGAACTACATTAACTCCTGCTCGGGAATAACATTTGCGATTACGACCATTAACGTCGCGCGACTTGCACCAACAGAAACAAGCAGGCGCTCCCCGCGTCGCTGGATTTGGTTCGTAGTAATCCATCCCCTCAACCTCCATGATTTTGACGGGCTCCCAGACTTCGTCATCAGCAATTCGAATGGCGCATTGATTTGCCCTTGAATACCTTTTTCACAGAGAGTTTGCTTTGAATTGCGTGCTCTCCGAGTTCAGTTTTAGTTTTGTATGTTTCTTCTATGTAAATCTCTGGGGGTACTTATATATATGATTTCCGGTGAATCGCGTGAGCTCATTTTGACGAGGTGCTGAATTAATTATACGGGCGGAATCGGGACGCGCCCGAGCGGCGTTGAAATGATCATACTTATGGGATACACCATGCGAGGGTACGAGCATCAAATTGTAGCGTCTGTTTATAAGAGACTAGTTTTATAAGAGACTAGTGGTCAGCTCCGGATAATTAAACGGTGTTCAAAGAACAAGTGGAATGCCATCTGGTAAGTAATTGATGGAACGCTTGACCAATATTCGTGATCTGGGATCAGGGTTGGATCAGGCCACGCCAGGGATCTGGAGCGCACGTAAAAGAGAGCGAAGCGTTATAATAAATGGCGCCCAGTACTACTAGTGCGTCGAATAAATCCTTGGTCCATTTCTCGTTATTTTGTTCCAAATTGGCACGGAATATCACTTAGCCAAAACTTTCTTGCGGCTTCCGAAAATACTTCTTAGCTCAAGTTCAAGAGGTGAGCGGATCTGCGATCCACGGCGCCCTTCTCTCCCTACGAAATTCGTCAGTTTTTGCCAACGTGTCCGTGCCCGGCGTCGGTGGCGCACTGCGTGTGGTGGATTCGTCGGCAGGGGGCGCGCGGAGAGCTACAAGAATGACCATGGAGCGCGTCAGCAACCCAGTCACGAGTGAAGGAGAGGAGGTACATACGCAAGGACCCTCTCCGTGCGCCCATTCCTCCTCTTTCTGCTCCACCTTCCGAGCCTCCCTCCTCCTCGTTCGCGCCCCGTAATCGGGTCCACAGCCCCGTCCGCCCCCGCACAGCCGCACCATTCCTGCCCAAATCCGCCGCACCGCTCGACTCGTCGCGCCCTCGTCGTATCGCAGGCGGGCGGGCGCGGATGGTTCCCGGTGCTCGTGCACGCATGTAGGCGCGTCCGTCGTATCGCGGGCGCGGGCGCGTCGGGGCATCGTCGCAGTCCGTCCCCGTCGTTGCCCGCGACTGCGTGGGGCGCTCGCCTCCGTCATGCCCCTTTCTCCACGCCAGATATTCTTCACCGCACCAATGACATACGGAAGGACGCGTGAGCAGGCGGGGGAAGATGATAGAGGATCTGTCGGCGCCATCCCTGTGCCCAAGCAACATCTGAAGTCGGGAGGGAGACGCGTGCCCGGGAGTCAGGATGGAGGGCTCGAGGATTGCGACGGGGGCGCGAGGAGTGGGCGAATCCGGACGGCGCGACGCGCGGGGGAAGCTGTGGTGTGTAGGATGTAAGACGTCGGATGTAAGGTGGAGAGCGTGGGAACCCAGCACCCTTATATAAGCTGTGACAATGCGTGACGTGACGTTCCAAATCTTGGGCCAGAGAAAAAAAATTGAATAAATTGGTGCAAAAGATGTATTTCATAGAAGAAAAAAACTACATATGTACGGACTGTCTCATTAATGTTACTACATTATAAGGCAGCATCCTATGGCTCTTGTATGTCTTCTGTAAATAACCTAAATCCTTCCCAGTACAGCCAAGATAATAAGCTGATACAAATCAGGCTGCTCTATCGGAAAACCGAAGAATAAACAATTGAGGGACTTCATCCAGACAAATTGAGTTCACAGTGGTATTTAGGATAGAAGTCACAAATATGACCACGGCTTTCAACAAGTTCCTGAAGTGCAGATTTCTGATTGATAAAGTCTGGCTGATTCTACGGCAGCAACAGCTGGTTGCTTCTGCTTCACATTTGAAACCTGGACACTGAGCTAACAAGCCAGTATGAAACAGCCCCCGCTCTTCCAAAATTTGCTGCATGCCCTTGAACCATCCAGGCATTTCTGGATGATTGTCAGGATAACAGAAATCCTGACAAGCTCCTCCAGGTAATGTTCCTGGTCGCATTCTGGGTGATTGGCCCCATGTCTTACTTGGTCCCTTGGCCATCTTTCTAGCTGAGAGTGCATCTGCTGCACACTTCTGATGACTAGGAGCATTATCAAAGGGAAATAGACTGATTGCTCCTCCTGGTATTTTGTTTGCCACTCTGGCTTCAAAAATGTCAATTGCATGTGAAACATGTGGCAACAGTTCCTTGTTGGTAAAATATCCATCTCGATTTTTTCCAGCATGGAAAAGAAGTTGAGCCTCTTCTTCACCATTAACAAGTCGTCCCCATTCAGGTGTCAGAAAATCAGAAACCATGATAGATTGGCCTTGGCCTTTGGCTTCTGGCTTTGCTTTGAATGAGACATGAATCCATCTGATCTTATTTCGATCGTTCCAAAAGAATCCAAAGCAGCTGCAGAATTGAGTTCCATATCCTCTTCATCTGCATTATTTTCCTGCAATTCTGTGCATTCCACATCTGGAAGTTCATCTCCAAGCAAAGATCCCATGAGCTAAGGGTGTCATCTAGAGAGGCCAAATCCAATTCTGAGAAGGTTTGAGCTGGGGAGTCCAATTCCGAAGGGATCTGAGCCAGTTCTTCTGGAATAGGGGTACTAGTCTGAGATCTTTTCAAAGTAAGAGCTGCTGTGGCCTTGGAAAGGTTGTCCTGCCTAGCTTTCTTGCTTTTACTAGCTTTGGGCATGGTGCAGATGGAGGGGAGAGGAGAAGACACCAAAAAATGCGACTGCAACGAGGCTTGGCTGAGGCACCGGGATGTCCGGACCGCTCACGTGATTGATTACATAATCGTTCCAAATATTTGAGTTTCGTTTTGCGAAACTGCACCAAATGCACGGAAAAGGCCATAGGAACACAGTTTCCAAAAAGGAAAAAAGTGCTTATAACTCTGGAATAGATCTCTTTTTGAAGATTCTGCTTGCTAGGAAGTGTTAAAATTGTCAATTAGCACATTTCCTAGCAGCCGGAATATTTCTTTGAAAGTTCCTCATATAGTTATAAGAGTGTCACACAATGGCTTATGTAAGGGTGCTGGGTTCCCACGCTCTCCACCTTAGGATGGAGATCTGTGCGTGATGATATGGATGGATGTCGTGGGGTAGAGCTCGTAGCTAATACCATAGCTGTTCGTGCAGGATCGTCGCAGCGGAATACGCTGGAGCGCGTAGATCCAGGGCCTGGGGCAGACGCGTGCGGGGGCGGGAGCATCGATGCTGTCGTACGATGCTGCGGTTGCGTGAATGCGGATGTCGCCGATGTCGTGGGTCGGGTGTGATGACGGCACAAGGAGCGCGTGAGTCTACAGCATGGTCAGCGAGTCTCGCGCGGGGATATGTGTGGCACGCGGCAGGCCCGTATCGAGGGCATCGGACGTAAAGGGCGGGAATGGTGTTTGAGCAAATGACTTGTATCGCTGAAGCTGGGTGGGAGGCTTCGGGGGCAGGAGCGAGGACGCGACGTATTGCACATAGGCTCGTCGTGGAGTTTGTGGTGTAAAGGATGCAAATGCCGAGGCGTGACTGCGTAGTATCAGGATTTCTTCGTGCGGGCGGCGTCGGCGGGTGCAGGGACATGCGGCTCTGGTGCCCGTCGGTCACGAGGAGAGTCCGGTGCTAGTCTCGACGAGGCGGATACGTCATGGAAGAACGTCTGGGCACCTGCCTCGGATGATACTAGCAGTGATCGTGTCGCGCGTTGTTGCGCCGGATTAGGGTCGGGGGAAACGCGCGCCCGGGAGTCGAGGATGATGAGACACGGAGCAAGTCCGGATGGACGCCTCGCTGTGGGTTTAGCTGCAGGGTGACTGCTCGTGGCTCGTGGCGGATCGGGGCGCGGCATATGCAAGCACACCTAAGCGACCACCGCCGGCATCACGTGAGGACCTCTTAGGTCCCTATTTTTGTATGGGTGACAGGGACCTAAGAGGTCTGGCGTAGGGCGTAGGCGGCGCAGGTACGTGCTTCTATTAGGTAATTTAGGTAATGCCAGCCGCGGCCTTTCGGGACCCCGTAGGTTATTAATAATCTAATCTTTTATTGAAGGCCACGTGTCATCTTCCTCTTTTGCACCATTATGCCGCCTAGCATTCGGTGCTCTGTGCGCGATTCCCAGCCCGCAGCAACCTCTGGGGTAGGCCGACACTTTACCAGTCCAAACAAGGCATGCGACAAACACAAGCATGAGCGAGTTCTTGGCCTCGGAGCGCGGCAAAAACAACGCGACCTTCGAGCACGTATGGCTGCCATACTCAACCCTACCGATGCTCCGATAGCCTCTGGGAGTACCCAGCCACTCCATGTAGAGAACAATGTGGATATAGACCTGGATCCTTGGGTTGACGAGCCACCTCCGCCGCCGCCGCCGCTGCCGCCGATTCTTATCCCCGTACCCGCTCCCATTGTACATGCGGCCCGGAAAAAACGGCATGCATCTTGGGACCTCCTCCTTCCCCAGCTCGAGACACCGATCACCACATACCAACACGCTGCTCATGGACAGCGGCCTACATTGATTTCAACCTCCCTTCAGCACGAATGCACGATATCCTGTGGTAAGCCCATCACTGCCACGATCCAATGCCTCTACATTACGCGTGCGTCATGTCTGTTTTAACCATCCCTGCTGCTGAACATTCCACAGATCCAGAACAGGTGCAGGTGGCAACCTGCAGCTGCATGCCAGTAGCTGTAATGCTGGTTCAAAACGGTGTATTTCCCACCTCCCCTTCCCAGCCTCGTACCGGGGTCTCTGTCGATCTGCTGGAGATATACCGGGCGCTTTTCGAGCGCTCCTGCGATGCAATCACAGCTCTCGCTGCCGCCCTCCACACCATTATGACCGTCGAGGCTTCCGAGTTATCTCGAATAGGGTATGAAAACACAGCTGCATACCAGATGTTGTGTTGTGCTGAACCCTCCTTCAGAATCCGGGACAGCTTGCGAAAGATCCCTTTCGTGAAGGACTCGCACAGGCTGTCCAGTGGTATAGCAACCTCCGAACAAGAATGCAGGCCAAGCTCGATGCAGCACTGGCTGTTGCGAAAGCAGTGCTCTTCCCCCCCTGCTACTGCTGGACCCACGGGACGGACAGAATGCAGCGGGGGCGGCAGAGGCGGCGCAAGTGGCAGAGGCGGCGGAGGCGGCGCAGGTGGCAGGGACCGCGGGGACCGAGGCGGCAGAGGTGGCGCAAGTGGCGCATTCCAACGATCTTGATGAGCCCCCCACACCGCCAAGCCCTAAACCTGGACGCGCCCACCGGAAATTGAGAGAAAGATGTCCCGCCTGCTTTGGCCTCGAGACCTGGGGGCGTCCGCTGTCTGAGTATGTCGTTTCCTTTCTGCTCCTCTTCAGCTTTACTAATAATGCACAGAGGGGGTGATATTCAACTTGGTGCTGATGAGTGCTTCAGCTACCGACATCTAAAATCAGCTGGTGATGGGCCGATCTCATATGACCCCTCATATTTCATCTCGAAAGACAAGGTAGACACAGTTCGAGCTCGAATCATGAACGCCAGGAGCAAGAAACCTAGCCCAATGAAACCTAGCATCCCGCAGGAGGCCATTGATGCCTGCGAGGCTTCATGGGATGCCGCCAATGAGAAGAAGCGGAAGGTCGATCCTAAACGGCACGACACCAGCGGCGTCTTTGTTATGACCTGCCGACATTCACAGGTCTTGTTCTTGTGCAATATTGACACGCCTGGCGAGCAACAGCAATACATTGTCGCATGCTTGGAGGAGGTCAAGGATCTTATTCCCCTGCATGCAACAATTGTTCAAGCCTATGATGTGGGATGTGTCACGGACCATAGTCTTAACCTTGTGCGTTTTTTTTCAGTCATACGGCGGAGGGCCTCGAGCTAACCAACATTTAAGTACCCGATTCTGAGTGCCGGTTTCCGTGAACGCGTATCATTTGTCATTAATGCCATGCACTCGTTTGGCCACCAGTGGGTTTGCCAGATTGTCTACAGCCCTCGCCTTCGCCGGGGGCTGTGCTTGACCGACGCGGAAGGTGTAGAGCGCTTTTGGTCCCGAATTCGAAAGTTAATTGGTATCACTCGGAACCAATGGGTTAGTAATTTCACTGGACCTCGCATCTCCTTCTCAGACATTGTCAGAACTTGCGCCGCATCTGGATGATTGACCAGTATACTGCCTTTGTCAATGGGGAAGGTTGCGACAACCTTGGAAGTTGGATTCACCGACAGGAGCACAAAAATCTGGTAAAGAAGCGCACCGTCGCAAACAAGGTGCTCCGGGACTGTGGTGTGCCTGTGGCCGAAATCCACCGAAACTGGGAGGAGCAGAAGGCTGCCCAAACTTCCATTCGATCTTGTACGTTGTTTGCTGGAGGCCACATCCCCCATACTAACACTAATCACAGACACTCCTATGCGCTTGAAGCGTGAGCTCGACAAGGTCCTTGCATTGCAGACCCAGATCGATACTGTCGAACAGTCAATTGCCGATGTTAAGCAGTCGATCACAGGTCCGGCCACCTCCGCCGCCTCTGCCACCTTCGCCGCCTCCGCCACCTCCGCCGCCCTCCTTCGTAGTCTTGAAAAGACACATGAGACCCTGGGCAGCCAGGCGCAGCAGCTGTATGCTTCCCTGAATATACAAGACTCCTTCCCCGAGCTCCAGGGTCTCCCACTCGAGTTTGTCCAAACGTTACTGCTTATGCGAGACCTCAAGATAAACATCCGGAAAAGGGTGGTTGGAAGTTTTTACGAATGGGAGAACCTTGATCGTGCAGTGGGAGGGAGACGTGAGGCGCTTGGTGAGTGATAGAGCCATCGCTGGCTCCTTTGAATAGCACCTCCGCCGCCTCCGTCACTGCTGTACTTACATGTTCACAGGGAAGAAGCTCCATCAAGCAACGAGGAAGGCGATTTCCAAACGTCAGCCAGCCCTGCTTCGATCAATTGCTAAATTCAATGCATATTGTGTTGATCTTGAGAGACTCCGACCTCCTGGCTGTCCAATTCCTATCCCTCCACCTCTATCCACTCAGCTGAATGGTCTCCGTGATGATCCATCGCTCCATGAAGATGTGTGGATTACTCCTGCTCAAGGTGAAATCCCTCGGTGGTTGGACGACGCGGATGTCCGCGATGGAATACGAGCACTGCATTCTGCCGACAGATGTGCAGAGGAGGCTTCTCGGCTCAACATGGAGCGTTGCAACATGGCAAATTGGCTTACACAGGAATTGTCTGTTGTTACTCTGGCGATTGACACACTCACAGGTAGGTTCAGAAATTTCCAAGGGACTTGCACTCACCAATTGTTGCCTTAGATTCATCTCTCAGCCTTGCGCTTCAGACACGTCTGGAGCAGCTTCAGTTCTTGCGCCTCACATGGGCGAATTCAACCAAAAAAATGCCGGAACCACCTGCAGGCCCTCCGCCAGCCTCAAGTTCCACCTCTGCCGCCCCCGCCGCCTCCGCCGCCCCTGCCGCCTCCGCCGCTCCTTCGACCCGTGTCCGACCATCGGTAACCATGACTGTTGAGCCAGATTCACTCGAGGACATGGTTGACGATGATTCCTCCGACCACTTGGCCTCCGAAATGCTGGTTGTTTCCGAGGAGCTTGATCCAGATACATTGTCCGACACCGATCACGATAATGTGTTGAATGTCCAGGAAATGCTTAACGACGATCTGGACGAAGCAGAATCAACCATTGTTGACGGGGAAAATATGAGGTTCGAAATTGACTGGACATATCGGGTATGTGAACCTTCCGATGCTGTCACCGCTCCGCTGCTAACATCTCTGTCGCTAGCCCAACCTCTCTGTAGATATGGGACTGTTACAGTGTCTTCAGGCCTGCAACAATTTGGTCCCAGCTCATGATTATGAGGGCAAGCGTGTTGTTGTAGGTCTCGATGGCCGACCAAATATGGAGATGGAGATCAACGACATTGCCCGTGTTCAGTCTCGTGTAAGCCGTCTAACCAGTTTCAGTCTCAATGGTGTTGCCGCTGCCCTCCTCAATTTTTTCGGCCACCCGTCATCTCCACATAAAGCAACTGCGGATCAATGCGCTGTCTTTAGCACCTACGATCTACCCCGAATATGCTACCAGGCGTCCGATGAAGAGTTATGGAGGCACCTACACCGTACCCGGTTTTGGGAAAAATCACTGTGGTTGATACCAATCCATCGGGCCCGGGAAGAGCATTGGGTGCTGGCGGTGGTCGACGTAGGTCACCAGCAGATTTAATTTTTTGACAGTCTCGGTGTCCAAGGCCGCAGCTGGAGGCGGGATATCCAAGTAAGTTTGTCTGCATGGAGATGAATGCTTGTGCTGACATATCACAGGATATTATGGTACTGACAACACGGTTGGTGGTCCTAGCCAACCACCACAAATTCCCTCTTCATGTCACGACGGAGGAAGCCCCTTGGGTCGCACGTCCGATTTACACTGTGGGGGAGGCTCGGCAGTCCAATGGGCACGACTGTGGTGTTTGGGTTTTGTGCATGATAGCTGCAATCCTCCGTGGTTTTGCTACAACTGGGGTTACCGAGGTGGAAATGGGATCCGCCCGTAGACTACTCAGTGATTACATTTTGTCCCTTCCTTTCACCTAGCATATTTATTTTTCCCGCAAACATCTTTGAATTTGAATATTTCGCTACCTCCTACGCCTCCGCCACCTGCAACCCTGGGTGCCCGCAGGGTACTTGGTCGTAACATTTATGCTCTCCCTTTCACGTGATGTCTTTGCTTCCCTATAATTTGAAGTATTTCGCCACCTCCTACACCGCCTCCGCCGCCGCCGCCGCGCCTCCGCCGCCGTCCGACTCCAAGAATTTCATGTGGTAAAGGTGGTAGATTGTATGCGCCTGCCACTGGAGATAATGAAACACTCTCCTGGTTTGTTAAGCTCTGCTCTGGAGTGGAACAATGTTTGGCGTGGCAGCCCATTGAGATGGTGGTAGTTCGGGTTCAAGGTGTAATTAGAACTTGTATTGCTTCGGTGCACTTTTGTGCACCCAATTTCAAACACACTGGAAAAATCGGATTTAAATTTGGACACCTCCGGGTAAGGTCCAAGAACCATTCCCAATGTTTAAATGAGGTCAATAAAGATTTGTTCATTCAGGAGAAAAAAAAATGGACGTCTGAAGCCCGGCGGTGGAGGCGGCGAAGGCACTGCGGGAGGTATCAAAATACGTGAATTACATGGTAAATGTCGCAGTTAAATACATTATGTGAGGGGTGAAAATTAATCTGTTGACCGAGTATGCTACGAGCAACTCGGGGTGCATGCGGCGGAGGCGGCGGTGGCGGCGGTGGCGACGGAGGGCGGCGGCGGAGGGCAGTGGCGGAGGGCGGCGGCAGCGGCGGAGGGCAGCAGGGGTGGCCATGGTGGCCATCCCCACCCTGCGCCTTCCCGGCTCGCGCTTTTCCATGTCCCCTACAAGCCGAAACTGACCGGCTGACTCCGGCGGTAGCAAGGCGGCGATCAGAATTGATCGATTGATCCGATCAACCAAACACCCTCTCCCTCTTCCTCTCACCCTACACCCTCTACCACACGTCCTCTCCTTGCTCCCTACGAGCTGGTAAGCCCTAAACCTTGCCAGCCCATTCCTTATACTAATTTCGTTGCAATTCAGCCATTCTAACCCTCTTTTGGTCCCCTGGCAGCCTCCTGCGCCGCCTACCACACTCGCTTATTTCCACGCATCCCAGCCTCCCTCGTTAATTTAGTGAGTGGAATTCTTCAGCGGCACACTCCTCCAACTGATCCAACCCAAAAAAAGGCCCTCATTCCCTGGTTCTGCCGCCTACAAGCTGCTGCTTCGCACCGTGGCACCCCCTTGCGCCTTCGCGACGTAGATCTACGTTTTTTCAACGTAGATCTGCGTTTTCGCAACGTAGCTCTGCGTTTTTGCAACGCAGATCCACGGGCCCCGCAAGATGTCTGCACTGTTCCCGCTGCCCACGTCACCTCTGCCGCCTCCGCCGCCTCCACCACCCTGCACCCCTCCTCAGATGGCTAATCCAGCCGAGCTCTTCACACCCAATAATCGTTGGGTGAGTCCAGCGCTGGTTTCTAGCCCCTCCCCCTCCCTAAAACCAATTCGCAGCCCATGAAAAATGCGGCGCCGGAAGTTCCTACGCCGCAATACCCGGAGTCCGCGCCAGAAACCCCCGCCTCGTCGTCTTACGGGCCAGCGGCGCCAGAGAGCTCCCCTCTCGCGTCGCCCCGGACGATACTCTGCAGACGCAGATGCCCGACATGCGGGCGGCATCGGACGTCTTCCTCGACAACCGGTTTGACATCAGCCAGGAGGATTTCACACCCTCGCTAGCCAACATCGACGCGGATACGCAGGGGAGTGAGGACAAGGACGGAGAGCAATACAATGAGCTCGAGTCGTCGCACCCCCCAACGCCCGCTCATCCCACGTCCACCCACACACCGTCCTTTTCCCTCGTGCACGCCAGCTACTGGACGGACATGGACTCTCCGTCACCCTGCTCACGCGACGTGGTGGCCCTCGACCTCGATTCCCCCGTCCCTGCGTCGCGGCAATATTCTGAAGGGGCCCTCTTCGGCGACGATGACCCCGACAAGCCGTGGGTGCTGGAGGATGAAGGGTGGGAGCAGGTGGGCGGCAGGCGGGAGGCAACGCCGCCGGCCCAACTCTTACCACGGCTCCATGGGACGATTACCCCTACAGCGCATGCGGACACCGCCGCCAGGAAATCTGCAGTGAGACGCTGCCAGCAAGACACCGGGCCCGTCCCTTGGCCCGGGAGCTTTCTTGTCGGTGCGGTGCCCTCGCCTACCGTCCCGTCCCTGTCCCCTCCCCTCCCATCATCCCTGCCTTCCGTTCCACAGGCTCCCGCTTCTCCCCCGCCGTATATGGCGCCACCGCTGAGCATTCCCCCCGTGACCACCCTCGAAGACATGCTCGACAAGGGGGTATAGTTAATCTGGGCCCATCACCAGTGCCCATTGCGTCAATCACATCACCGTCGCCGCCAGAGACCCCCTGGCGCTCGCCATACCCCGAGCGACCGGGATCGGCGGAGACGGACCTGCCGCCGCCCCGCCACTACCCCATTCCATACACTGAGGACGTCCCCATGCCGGCCTTCCCCGAGGATGACCCAGGGCATTCGGCATTTGATCCAGCCGCCTCATTCGACGCAGCTGCCGCCTTCAATGACGATAACTCGAGAACAATTCAGCTCGAGGATCAAGGCCGGTTCATCTCCGGGGCGGTGTACCCAACCTACGAGATCTGGTGTCAGCAGATGCGTGGGATCTCCTACGCCACCTCTGTCCCGATGTCGCGCCTGTTGAAGGGCTTCGTGGACTACATGGAAGGTGGCAAGGGTGGCCGTGCCACCACGATGTGGAACACGTACCAGGAGTACGCAAACAGGCCGGAAAACTGCCTTGCGGAGCGACAGCGCATCGACAGGCACTTTGAGCTGAAGGAGGGTAAAGAAGCTCCGCCGCTTCGCGTGCAGGATCTGTCGCGCGCGTGGCAGAAATTCCAAGACTCCATGACAAAGGACGGCCTCAAGGAGTTTTTTACGCTGAGTCGGAAGCTTCACACCACTGAGAACCCAGAAACTCTGGGGTCCCGCAAGCGCAAATTTGGTAAACTGGTGGATACGTACGATCGTAGGGTATGTACAATTTCCTCCGCCAGTTGCATTGATCTGATGTTTCCAAGCTCAAGAATGACTTTGAGCAGTTTGATATCCAGGCCTTCATGGTGCTCGTCGGCGCCCACGTTAATGAGGATTCCAGTGTGGGGGCAGTTATTGGCACTGGAGGACTTGTCGCCGCGGTGAGTTTTATTTCCTCTGATTTATGCTTAACGTTGACATCCGTGCAGTTCAATGATCACTTCAACTTGGAAGGCGATGACCTGCTCGGCATCATCAAAACTCTTGGGTAGTAAGTGCAAACCCCCCTCCATGTTACGAATTCTCATCGACCGTCATGATCAGCAACAACCGCTTACGCGGGCCAACCTTGAGCAGGGAATGGGCTCCCCCATGCCAAGAGCGAGAAGCCCAGGCTGCTGCCCACGGGTGCCTCCGCCGCCTCCGCCGCCTCCACCTCCCCCGCCGCCTCTCCCGCCGCCTCTCCTGCCGCCTCCCCCGCCGCCTCCCCCACCGCTGACAACGCGGTGGCTTCAGACTCCCACCGCTGCGTCAAGCGCGAGATCCCCGAGACCACCGGCCAGCAGCATGGTCAGAAAGTGCGGCACAAATGCCAAGTCGACACCATCAACGCCGTGCGGAAGATGCTCAGGGACGCCAGCTTGGCCGACATCGACGAAGATTGCTTCAGCACAGAGGGCAAATCGGCTTTCCTGTGGGCGGGGGCCTTGCTGATCACCTGCGCACCCAACACTTGCGCATCTATGGTTGGCCAAGTTCCGTGCGCCTCCCACCACTCTGCAACAAGAGCAAAGCCTCTGGTGGGCTGCGGCAGGTCGAGAAGGAGGTGCTCGAGGATGCGGTGAATGCCCGGATGAGCAGCAATGGAGCGGGGCTCCCGTATCAAGGTTTTCGCATCGAAAAGCATATTTACGGCGAGGGTGTGTTTTTCTTTCTTATTTTTTTTTTGGGCTGCCTTCTGATGACCCTCGCAGGGGACATGGTCGTATACACACATGACTACAGTGTGTCCGGACCCGCCGGGTGCCCCTCGGACAAGCTGGTTGTGAGCCACTGGCGCACGTCCAGCAAACTACGACGTCAGTACATGGACGCCGACGGCTTTTTGTGGGATGTGGAGTATGATTTGGACAAGGTCCGGTCAACAGTGGGCTTCAAGACCAGAGGAGTTCTGGTCCCAATTGATGGTTCGAAGGAGAAGGGCAAGGGCAAGCAGAGGGCGGCGGAGGCGGTGAAGGCAGCGGAGAGCGAGGATAGCAAGGAGGAGGAGGATACATTGCCGCCGCCGACCCACAGGACCGCCGCCCCATTGTCTTGTCTGAGGGTGACGACGTGGCGACAGTGACGACGAGCCTGCGCCAGCACGGCCGCCGGTCAACAGGAAGAAGGCCAGCACTGCCGCAGCAAAGCCGAAGAAGGCGCAGACCAGCCGCCATCTCAGCGCACAACCCGCTCCTATGCGCAGACCCAGCAACAGCAAGGGGGGGGGGATCGAGACCCGTGGCGGGCCCGTCCGTGCTGAAATCGTCCATGAAGCCCAGTGCGGCGCCCGACGCTGCAAGCAAGCGAGTCACCATTGCACTGGATTCCGAATCAGAGGACGATGTGCTCACTGTTGATCTCAAGCATCGGCGCGTCGGGGGGATGAAGAGCGCAATGCCCCACCGCCCCCTCCAAAAAGGCTCAAGCCCTTGAGTTCTATCCCGGTGTCCGAGCGCGTCGGTGTCCCCGTCGGGAAATCGAGGCGAAAGCCAAGGCCAGCACCGAAGAAGCCCAAGGCAGCCGCCGCTGCGCCCCCCCCAGTGTCACCCTCGCCACCTCCCCGCCACCTCCCCCGCCACCCCCGCAGCCCCCGCCGCCGCCTGCGCCCCCGGCTGATCTGCTGCAAGCGTTTGCGGGGATCACCCCAGCGCAGGCGACCGCCATGATGGCTGCTCTCTTGGCCATCAGCAGTGGTGCAGCGCCTTGCTGAGCCCTCTTCTGCCTTTCGCCGCCCCGCGCCACAATTTTTCTTGCGTATCATATCTGTCCCCCCATCTTGTTCCCCATCTTGTGTATTATATTGCCCCCCCCATCTTGTGTATTATATTGCCCCCCCCCATCTTGTGTATCATATCTGTCCCCCCCGTCTTGTCCCCCATTTTGTGTATCATTTCTATATCATTATCTGTATATATTGTAGCATATTATACTTCTTGAACTTGTATCTGTGCTCATAAATAATGAATCTTATTGTGTGTACATGAACAGAATTGCAAGATGATGAGGGCAAAGTTGGGTAAGAGTGGCAGCGGAGGTGGTTTATGAAGGAGGCGGCGAAGGCGGTTTATGCAGGAGGCGGCGGAGGCAACATCGGGCGGTTTCGGAACGTCGCGGCTGGCACTACTTAAATTACCTAATAGAAGCACGTACCTGCGCCGCCTACGCCCTACGCCGGACCTCTTAGGTTCCTGTCGCCCATACAAAAATAGGGACCTAAGAGGTCCTCACGTGATGCCGGCGGTGGTCGCTTAGGTGTGCAAGCAGCGGGTGGATCTTGTACGCGAGGACGTGGATATGGTGGATGCTACGGGCGCGGTGGCGCGCAAGCAGCACGTCAATCTATGTACAACATGGTCAGCGAGTCTCCCGCGGGGATATATGTGGCACTCACTAGATTCTGGAAGACTCGCGAAGGTATGGCGATTGCGCAATGTATCACCAAAGAGTTGGGTGGGCAACGTCAGCAAAGGGCAGGGACTGGAGGGGGGACGGGGACGGGACGCACAGCTGGGTGGGTTCGTCGCGGCAAGAATCCAGTTTTAGTCGTCTGAGAGGGTGGTGCTCGATCGCTGTGGCATGATGGGCATTGGGCGTTTCGGGATTGCGGCGGCTGGGTGGCGTCAGGGATAGGCGCAGGAACACATGGGTCTGGCGTCCATCGTTCACGGGGTCCAGTAGAGGCTGCATCATCGGCGCTAGTCTCGACGAGGCGGAAGTGTACGCCATGCGTAAGTGAAGGAAGCGCGGCCCAGTTTGGATAGTATTTGCTGGAGAGTTGACCGGGCTCGGCTGTAAATAGCCAACAGAAATATCGAGGAACGAATGGCGCCAGCTAGTTTGCCGCACCGTCGTGTAATGGGACACGAACGAGGGGTAATGTTCACATCAGTCACCGATGTACTCTTCTGCGCTCGAGTCTGCGCTCCTCTTCTCTTCTCAATCTCCTGCTAATCTAAGACTATGTGGCCTCAATCACCGGGGGAAAGGGGAAGAGAATCTCATCTTCCATCCTAGCAACTGCATGGGCCACGGACCCACGGTTCTCTCTGCGGCCCTCTGACGCGCCACGGTTCTCGCCCTCGCTGCGCACAAGGACTCTTTCCAAACTCTTTCCGCGCTTCTCACTGCTTCTCAGAGTCCTTTATCTGACTCCTTCCCGCTTCTCTCTCATAAACCGCTCCCCACATTGCTGCTGGCAGGGTCCAAAAGCGGAACGGCCGTGTCTCGGTAACCCAGACCTCCGGGTGTGATCCGTGCTGTCAATGTCAGTCGGAGTTTGTAAAGAAGGCGCACAGATCACACCCGAAGGTCTGGGGCATTTCGTATAGTAACACCCCCCATCATGTCACATCTCTCGTTCTCCCTCCCTTCTGTGCCCTGCCTGGCTTTGGGGCATATCTTACCAATACATATAGATGCTCAGATGTACTGAAAATTTGCTCTGCTTTTTTTACGCCACTTTGAGGACAGTCAAAGCCAACTGAAAAATCACATACTTTTGCCCTACTGCCCTTTCTTTTGACCTCCTGGGACTTGGGGAAAAGCCGGAACCCATTGGCTATTATCTAATGTATCCTAATATATACTTATTTGTGGGCCCCCACCGACCTGTTGCACATACGGAATAATTTCGCCCCAAGCGTGACATCAGAATGTGACTCGATGGGAGGCTTCCGTATACTTAAGAAATGCCCCAGACGTTCTGGTGACAGATCTGCACTTCGATTTTCAAACTCCGCTGTCAATCACGGATCAATTGGTCCGTGCACGCGCAGCGGGCAGAACTGTTACCTAGAACGTCTGGGTTACCGAGACAGGCCCCTGCGCTACATAGATGCTCTCCCGAAACTCTCTACTGCCAGGACCGGCCCGTTGGACTCGGGCTTGAACCACTATTCATGTTCATGAGATCTCCTTTTTTCCCTGAGCCGAGCGAACCATATTCCTTCTCAGAATCCCTGCTTCGAGTTTCCTCCTAGGACGGTCCGACAACAGCCGGCTCGCCGGCACTATATACCTGCTCTTCGTCTGACTTGCAGGAGCTGTTTGCTTTGTTTTTCTGCGCAAAAACCCTACACTATTCTCTGGCAAATCGAAAGTATCGGCTAGGACGGTCCTTGTTTTCCGTGCTGCATGCATATGGCCGCGTGTCGGATGTTCTGTTCTCCACGTCAAAGTAGCCCCGATCTCTCTTATAAATTCAACAACCTATGGGTCCTTATAACGGTTCAATCGTGGAATGGCAGTGCCTGCACCCCATATCTAGTTAGAAAATCTCTACCACAGGACCCCGGGCTTAAACCATTCGGCACTCCCGGCTAGTTTCCTTTTCTCTCGGAGCCTGTCACTTTTTATAGTAAACCCTCTGCTACATGGGCGGTCCAAACACCGACTAGCCTTGCCAGCGCTGTTGTTCTGGTCTTCATGGACTTAGGAGTCCTTGCTTGGGCGAATTTTCTCGCTGCAAAAAACTTACACTAGTCTCTTTTAAATCGCAATTCCCAAGGTATTGTCTGCCACGTCGCTCCTAAGCATCATATTCCAAATGCAGCCTGCCTCTCAGCGGTGGAGTTCGAACATCCTTTTCTGTCTGCGCAAGCACCCCGATCTCTCTTGTATTCACCAACCTCAAAGTGCTTAGAACCATTCAATCGCAGAGTGGCTGTGCTTGCGCTACATACATATATCAGTGTCAGAAAATCGATACCGCAAAGGACCCTCCCATTCGACTCGGGCTTGAACCATTCGGATTCCCCTCAGCTCCTTTTGCTCGCTGCACCAAAACAACCTTTCCCTGATACTTTACTATTTCAACCAAGTGTTCATGGGGTGTGACCAGTGACCTCAAGTGTTCACGGACCACTGGGACCTGGGAGAGCTATTTTTAGTGTTCAATTGGCAAAGTGTTCAGCCTAGATTGGCGGGTGAGTCGTCAAGGCAACGCGCCGGGACACATACGGCCAGCCAAGATGGCAGTTTCTACTAAACCTTCTAATTTTGGAGTGACATCCCCGTTGATGTGCTCATTGATCATGTTGTCTCACACGGGCTCGGTCAGCTATGCATACCTCCCGGTTTCGAGCTCACTGACGATGGTTCTCTCACACGCAACAGCGGAGCAGAGGACACAGAGTTGGTGTTGGATCAATCTGTGAACAGCCTGCTTCTTACTCTTCGGCGCCCCAAGCGTACAGCAAAAACGATGACCCGCTATGGAGGTGACGAGGCCTGGGAGTATGGAGGTGAGGACTCGGAGGATTAGGTGGATTGAACTGTAAATTTGCTGTAGCTCGTCAATTTTTGAGTGCATGGGTCGGAAATCACAACGACTGTGGCAGGCGAGGGTAAAGAACATGTGGAGCACAAAAAAATTGCATTTTTTCCTCCTTGAAAATCCAAAATGGCCAAGTGTTCATGGCCCTCAGTGAACTGTGACCCCTAAAAAAAGTGTTCAGTTCAGGGGTTGCTGTGACCTAGTGACTGAACACTTGGTTGAAATAGTACAGTAGGGTGCCACTCTGTTTTGTGGTACAGACTGTGACCATCACCAAAATAGGTGACCAGGCTGTCAGGCGCAGAGCAGGGAGCTATTTTTTTGGGATTTTATTTCTATTTTTTCAATGTCACGGCCCCCTCTTTAGTGACCAGGCTCACCGTGACTGTGACCCGCCCATACGAGGGACGCGACGGGCGTGGCGTGACCGTGACTGTCGCCTACCTACATGTATGCTTTCAAACACTGTCATGGGTCTACAAAATCACCATCCGATGTCAAATTTCTCACCCAAATCACCCTGTGGTCAATTACGGACTGCTCCCTGCTCACTTGATTATTCATTCTCTTTTATTCGTTCTCTTAACGGCTTTCATTGGGGACCATTTGGTCACATCTCCTTCAGGCTTATCTCATTCAACTGCAATTTTGACGTTGAAAACCCAAGGAACTACGCTTCAAATCACACGGCCGTCCTGAAGCTTACAGCACCATCCCCATCTAATGCCTCTATTCTCAGGATCCCCCGGTTTCCAATCTTTTTCAACTGCGGCAGGACTGCGCGCTGTTGAATTCAACAGCGATTGGATAGGCTCGTGACCATCCGCTTCGCTTACGTGGCTGCGCTGCCGGAGCGAAGTGGCTGGGACATTTGGATCCCGGTTTGGGTGGACCCGCCAAATGTGAGTTCGGACTTAGAATAGCTTAGAATAGGAGAGGGTGCAACCTGTGAAAAAAGTAAAAAGTCTCTGCATAAAAGTCATGTATTTTCACATTTTAAATCAAATGAGCTCAACATGTTTTTTTGTATTTGGGTGGAAGGGTGCTCGACGTCGGCAACTGGTCCGTGCGCCGACGATGTTGAGCACCTTTAGCTAAAGTCGAAAAACAAGTTAAGCTTAATCAATTTAGATTTCGAAGGGGAGCAACTTTCTCCATTACTATGGAAGTATGGGTATGATGGCGGACTGTCCGGCGGACAGCTGGACAACCGGACAGCTTCAGGGTTTCCCTTTAGGGATTGATTGCAGCAATCCCTTCCAGCCTTCCCTTCCAGTGGCTTTCTTCGAGCCTTTCCCTCGAGCCTTTCCCCAGGTACCTCCAGTACTATGTAAACTCTACAAACAATGACTCAAGGGTTATCACCCAACCATTCATTTGCAGTCAAACACTTTCATGGAACCTTTCCAGCCTATCCTTGGAGCTATCCGTTTAAATTATCCTTGGAGCTATCGTTTAAATCATCCACTGCAGGGATTGTCTTCATGGAACCTTTCCAGTCTATCCTTTGAGCTATTGTTTAAATCATCCACTGCAGGGATTGTCTTCAGTAAAATTCGGTAACAATGTCCGAGTTCCATTCCCAAACGAATCTGCCGAAGACTTCTGCACACTCAACATCCTGTTTACAATCAGTAGGGTGGTAGCTGCTGGAGGCGGCATTGGTTTTGGGAGCTTAAGACTTGACACATTGAATCTAGGATCTGGAGAGAATTCATACAGCAAAAGCTTCAAACAATATGCCAGAAGAAATGCCTTCAGGTAATCCATCAAAGGAATCAATCCAGCTAGACACTTCAAGCGAAAGTGTAGAAGGAATGTATTCAGGTAATATAATAAAGAAATTGCTACAGCAGACACTTCAAACAAAGGTATAGAGGTAATGTATTCAGGTAATCTAACAAAGGAATCGCTCCAGCAAAAGGTTTTCGAGTTTTCCCCAAAGAATCCTTGCAGTGCCCCGCATCAGGTCCCTGCAGGATTCCGCTGGAGGGAAAACGGCCGGCCGGCCAGTGGAGCATAAGGGGTGCAGACACTATATGAGCACGTCTCGACCGCGAGCCGCACACACACGATGGCCCGCGCATTTGCGTGGGGCAGCGAGGACATCGCGGAGGTGTCGTTGCGGAGGGGACGTGGGGTGGCGTCCGATTGTGTCCACGTAGGGCACACAGAAGAAGCACGGAGGGAGCCGGTGCAGACAGACGTCAGAGACGCAGGTGGCTCGTCTGCAGCAGGAGAAGCACACCACGGCCATTGAGATTTGGGGGACTTCAGGGAGTGGTTTGGAGATGCAGGAGGGGTGGTGGGTGGTGACGGTTGGGGGTGTACATCCGTGTTTGAGGGTGCAGGACACGAACGAGGGGATGCCAAGGTGAGGTTGGAGGTGCACAAGTCATAAGTTGGCGAGGGCGTCAATGAAGGGAGGCCATCAATGGTGTCGTTCCGGCGAGGCGGACGCATGGGGGAGATGCACACCGGCATTGGTGGGGACGGCTGTTCTGCTCCGCATTGGTTGGAGTGGATGTGTAGCAGCTGGAGATGACGCACAACATGCCCGAAGTCCTGCTATCCAAACCCGGCGATGTCGGCTGAGGCTGGGGCTGGGCGCATTGAGATGCAGACGGTTGAGGCGCAGACAGCTGGCGCAGTGCGGGAGGAGATCTTGGCTGCTGGCAACGACTGTTAGGTGTTGTTTGCACCATCGGACTGATCGGCCGAACAGCGGATGGGCGGTGCTAGAAGCCAGAATATGGATACAGGACGTGTACTACACAGGAGCAGGAGTGCGGTAAGTGTACGATGTATGTGATCAGCGCGTTCAGGTGGGTCTGTGACAATCATGTATGTTGCAGATGTGTCTGAACGCGCCAATCACACTCGCCCGCATGTTGACAATGTCGTGTATGGAAGGTTGCGTGGGCGTCTTGAAATATGTGCAGTAAAGTGTAGTGAAGGTGTTGAGTGTTGAGGTATGTGCGGCACAGGAAACAAGAAGCACAGAGGATCCTGAGTAATAAACAGAAGGGGATACCGCCGCGCTTTGCAACGTCCTGGCCGAAGCCCGACAGAAGACTCCGGCCAGGCAACAATTGCAAGCGAGGCCGTTGAGCAGGGGGACAAGGTGGTGGTTTAAGACCAACCTCGCCAAACTTTGCCCAAAAAAACAGCGTGGATTTTATACAGACGCGTCGCGTTGATACTCACGTGATCGCACAACGCGCCCACGCTCACGTGATTATACAAATGCTTGGAGGATATCTCTCAAAAGTAATTGGATGCAGTAAGGCTGGACGGAAATGCTGCAAGATACAACTGTAGATTAATCAGGAACAGAATGGCTACAGGAAAGTGTGGCAGAGTAAATTGGTGGAAGGTTTGGCTGCAGCTAAAGCGTCCAGGCTACCGCTCAAATGAATCGCTGCAACCAATCCCTAAAGGGAAACCCTGAAGGGAAGTGTGGCAGAGCAAATTGGTGGAAGGTTTGGCTGCAGCTAAAGCATCCAAGCTATCGCTGAAACAAATCACTACAACCAATCCCTAAAGGGAAACCCTGAAGGGAAGTATGGCAGAGCAAATTGGTGGAAGGTTTGGCTGCAGCTAAAGCATCCAAGCTATCGCTGAAACGAATCACTACAACGAATCCCTAAAGGGAAACCCTGAAGCTATCCGGTTGTCCGGCTGTCCGGCGGACAGTCCGCCATCATACCCATACTTCCATAGCTCTCACTTTCTCTATATAACTTTTTGCACTTTTTCTGAAGACTCAGGCCCCCAAAATTCTAAGTCCAAACTCATGTTTGGCGGGTCCCGCCAAAATCACACCCAAATGTTTCAGTTGTTTTAGGAAGCCTTGATTCCCCGCTTGCCGCGATCAATGATGGCTTACCTAAAACGGACTGGTAGCGATTGGAGGACCTGATGTGAACTGCCATGTCCCGTGTTCCAACAGCTTCACCTACTTTCTCTCTGGTTTTATCCCCACAATATTCCCTCTGTTGTGGTCCTCAGTCCTGTACCACATCCTCGGGCTCATGTCATTTCTTTTCCCCATTCCATATAATACGGAGCTCCATCTTTCTGACAGGATTGTGAGCATCATTCCATGCACTTTGCCACAGTCGTTTCACAGCATCTCGCAGCATCTGCCGGCGGTACGTGTAAGAGCACCACATCGTCATCGTTGCGGATACATACACCTGGAAGACTATAAAAGTGCCTCAACAGCCCACTGGCATTCAGTACCCTTCGCTGATGTATGCCCTCCACTGTTCTACACCTTTCAAGCATTTTCAAGGCTTGCACCGTGACTCTATGCCTACTCCCGTTTCAATGTTCAATTGTTCAAGCATCAACATCATCGTAATTCTTGCTTCTATGGTGGCTCTATATCTGGGCAGCCTCTGTCCTCTGTGGGTCACCATTCCTACCGCGATGCACATGCCATCATCCTGAAGCTATCCCTTGATGGTCAAAGAACTATATTGCTTCAATTTTACGGTGTGCTTAGTTAGGTTTTCTGTGTGAGTATTTTTCAAATGTTAATGTTACAGCCGGTTGTGGAACTTAGGGCGCGGCCAAAATTTCTTCCGTTTTGGGCTGTTTTTGATGATTTTCACTGAATCCCTTGCCCTGAGCTCGTTTCTCGGTATAAATACATAAGGATTATATGGGCGGATTTGCGCTGCGATTCCGCAGGAGATGTGGTGCTCCGATTCTGTTTATCATCATTTCAAAAACTGCAGTATATAATTTCGTAGTTTTTGTTCAGGTCCCCTCCTGTATGGGGAGGACATCTTGAAGCAAGTTATATTGTGTTTTGGGAGGACCTCACAGCTACCCGAAGAGGACCTCGTCGGCGAAATGTGTCTATTGCACCTCATGTCCATGAATAATGCAATTTAACCTCGAATTTCGTAACTGTACCGTGTCTTGCTTGGTACCACTGCCTGCTGCTGCTGTCTGACTCAGAACACGGAATGTACACATCTGCACTCATTAAATAGTACCCCCAAGATTTTTTACGGTTCACATTTGCTCTATCTGCATCCATTCGGCGATGCGACGTGCCCCAATATGGCGGTGTTATGGGTGACTCCACATGCCTGTACTGATCGCTCATATTGGGGCACGTCGCGTCGCCGGACAGAGGCACACTGGGAAATATGAGTCGTAGATTGTCTTAGAAATAAAAACTAGGGGGCGTCGGTGTATGCACTTCACATGCTGGGGCAGGGAGCAGCAGCAGGCAGTGGTGCCAAGCAAGACACGGTACATTTACGAAATTCGAGTTTAAATTGCATTATGCATGGATATGAGGTGCGATAGACACATTTCGCCGACGAGGTCCTCCCAAAACACTATATAACTTGCTTCAAGATGTCCTCCCTGTACAGGAGGGGACCTGAACAAAAACTACGAAATTATCTACTGCAGTTTATGAAATGATGATAAACAGAATCGGAGCACCACATCTCCTGCGGAATCGCAGCGCAAATCCGCCCATATAATCCTTGTGTATTTATACCGAGAAACGAGCTCAGGGTAAGGGATTTGGTGAAAATCATCAAAAACAGCCCAAAACGGAAGAAATTTTGGCCGCGCCCTAAGTTCCGCAACCGGCTGTAAGGCCTTCACATTCCCCATTCATCCTTTGGTTCCACTTTCCCGCTTCATCAACCTTCGCATCGTGTTCGAACTATATGTACATGCTTCCTTTTCTGCCGTACCATTATTTGTTGCATTTATTACCCAGTTTATATTGACATTCTTTCGAATAATTCTCATCGCCGGAGCGAAGCGCAGGCATATCTTGTTAGTGATAGAAGGAAAGTTGTGAAAATATTCCATATTGGATGATCCACAATTTTGGGCTGTTTTGAGGAGAATGCAATCTAATGTGGTCCAGAGAGCTTGATAAGACCCGCATCCCGTGTTGACGCAGAGAACAAGTGGCAAGAGGCGATCGACGAGGTGACACCTCCCCTGGATCGTGGACGAAATATCCAACTTCCTTATGTTCCTCTCAAAAACAAATGTTTTCTGTGGAAGATTCCTCAGTGCATGACAGGTCAGAAGTGGAGCCATTGACTTCTCTCTTTGAAGAGTTCCTTCTCCCGAGGTACCTAAGTGTTGGATTCGGTTCAGGTTATTTTTCTCCTTCCCACCTCACTTTGCACGAATTGGGTTTCCGATGATCGGAATGACTTCTCCAGTCAAGAGATTAAATCCACGCATCCGGCTCCAGGTCCCCAAGCGACTCTCACGAGGCTTCCTGTAGGCAGAGGGGTCCGTAGCAGTCCATTTCCTGTTACTATATTAGGTCCAAGCCACATCTTCCTCAGCCCGGGCTGCGGCTTCATATTGAGACGTACCTGCTGCTCAAGATGCCACGGACACACAATGCTGTAGCAGAGTTGGTCGCGGCTGCACGTCGGCCCGTAGCAGTCTACCAGGAGCGTGAACACACCCGACGGCAACCTTGACTCCTCCTCCACCTCTGCTTCCACCCCGGCACCCGACACAGACACTACCCCCCACATCCAGTCCAACAGGCCCATTGAAGGAATCCGGCGAGAGCACCCCGCCCAGCAGTACCGGTGCGCCCAACCACATCGCATCGTCCTAGGCCCCTATGCCACCCACTGCCCCTGTGCCAACTCCCCTCTCCCAAATCATCCGAAACTCATACAGCTCGACAATGCTATCCCGCAACCGATGGTCATACGTCACCTCATGGAAGAACTTCTGCACATCGAGCGCCCTAGTGAAGAGCAGCACGAGATTGCGGTCCGTCATCTTGATAATATGCGTGATCCTATCGACTGCCTCGGGCCCGTTGAACACATTGCGGTACTTCATCCCATCCTTGACGTGGTCCGTGCGTGGCACACGCTGCCGGAACGCGTCCGCCACGAGCAACAGCATCGTAGGGTACACTATCAGCGCTGCGCTCTGCTTTGGTTTGGCACCCCCAGGGCCGGTGGCGGCGATGGCAGACGAGGACGAGTTGGCGTGCACAGGCGCATTAGCGAGCGGGGGCCCGGAGGGAATTATGGGCAACAGCACGGTGGGTGAGGTGGGTGTCAACATGACTACATGATCGAGGTACGAGATCATACCATGTTGAAGGCTGGCTGCAAGAGACTACGACATGACCGACATGCTCATCGCGTGGTCCTGCGCCGTGCGCTCACGCCGCGGCCGGTAAGAGCCGGGGATGCAAATTATGGCCGTCGGACTGTTGGAGGAGGTATTAGCAACTAGAGTGGTTTGGGGGCAATGCTAACTTCAAAGGGCCCCCTCGTTTGATACGTTTGCAACGCGATTCATCAGGTTGGCTTGGGCCTTGGCGGAATGGAGAATAGATGGTTGTGGTTGCAGACCATGATCGCGTCACATGACGAGGAACGTCAGTATTTGACGGTCAAACAAGGACAATCAATGCATTCAATACCTGTGCGTTTTGCAGGCACCTGCAGGCACCCATGCTGGCCAATCCTCCACCTCTACGCGTATTAGTCACCCAACGTTCACGTTCGATCATCTTCAGCAGGATCAACTCACCAACTATGGACGAGCCGAGCGGTTCATACCTTCCATAACCAAGTTCCAAGTTCACTTTGGCGGGAAGAAAATGGATTGGATTCTAAAAATTCTCAGCGGGAAGAATGCGCCTAAGGATTGGCCTGAGGTCGCGGTTGGATGGATACGTACCTATGATGGAGTTGATGACGGCTCATTGTGCTCCACATTCCCAACTTATGACGCGTCTCAAAATACTCCTCAAACTGACTATATAAATCGACAACCCATTTCTACTTCCAAAGCCTACCCAACCACCCCATTCACACCCGTCACTCTTCCCCGCCCCAACAAATATTCATATGTCTGGCCTCGTCGACAAAGTTGAAGGAGCTGCCGAGAACAAGCTGGGACAGGACGCCCAGCCCGGCGACAGCATCGAGCGCACCGCTGACAACGATGTAAATCAGGGTACGTTCCTAGTTGTTTCCGAGAGCTGGACGAGTCTAACGCCGCATCTTCTGTCACGTAGGAGTGGACCAGGTTGCCAACGATATTGGAGTCCCACAGCAGGACGACAACGCAATCAACGAGGTTGCCGACAGGAAGGTCAACGAGGACATCCCAGGTGGGAACAACTAGTAATCGTTTCGGAGGGATACGATTGTACGAACTTCAGGACGTTATCTGTATTGTAATGTTGTACTGGCCGCCGTCTCTGAACGCTGCGAAACGTTTCCTCGGGGAATTAGAGTTCAATCTTTCTGCTTAGTAGAATTTTCTGAGGGAAAACCGCACCGCTGGTGACAGCGGGTAATCATTCTTATGACAGTTATCATCGTCGTTTATTATAACATCCAGACCATGGCCTTGATGTTGGACCAATGTGTAGAACCAACTTTTGGATGACGGGCCGGGCTGTTCCGACCGCCCAAACAGGAATTAACCCCTTTTTGAATCCAAGACTATTTCATTCAACTCACGATAGTTTGTCTGTAAAAATAGGTCGGGTCCAGGGAAAAGCTCAAACCCTGTGGTTCATTGCAACTGGGTATCCAGATGATAAGCAAATAAAAACCACGTTAATGGCCAGGTTCAAAACCATGGACGCTACGGGCCAAATACCGACTGTAACGGATTTTTTAACGATATCCCAGTGTAATAAAGAATCTTTATGCTGCGCCGGTGCTTAGCAATGGAATATTGTGGCAGGAACATGATTTTATGACGCGTCCGCTTGGCCTCGCTGCAGGGGTGCCAGTGTGGGTGTGAGTTCGGTTTTCGCGTCTCCGACATTCGAGTCAACTGTTGCCAAGCACTAAGTACCACCAGGAAAACCAAATGGTTTTGTTGAACTATGTACATGGCCCGAATTCACGGACAGACCCAGGTTAGGTTGATGGGGGGCTCTATAAAGGAACGAAACAAGTCGGGGCACCGACTCAATAGACTATCCATCTGGGGATAGGATCGATTACGTGTAGGTTCGAAGTAGAGTGTCTGCCATTGTCTCACCAACTCTGACGACTTTTTATTCGGGTGGTCCGGCAATAGGTACAACATATAGACAGCTTTCCTCGGGCAATTGTGTCCATCCGCCCTGCACGTCATTATTCGTGAACTACACGTGGTTCGTCTAGTAATTGCAATCGCATCCACGCCACCAAAAAATAAGCCGGTGGCGAACCCCATTAGGATGCTAGCAGCATGCAACAGACCCCTCAAACCAGGCCAAGGTTACCCAAAGTGAAAAAGAGTGGTTACGAGACGTGGGCGCTGGGGCACGACCGAACCGCAAACTCGGCAATATCCTGTCCACTGCGTAAAGAAATCACGCAGATATCGATTTGAGAACGCGATGCATATCACACCTTTTGTGTCCACATCGTGAGTTTCACTCACCAAGTATATCGCGAGTCGTATGGAGAAGTATATCATATATACATCTAGGGTTATGGGGGAGGGAACCGAGGACGCATGACACGCGGAAGAACACAATATAGAAGGCGTTGGAGTTGGAAAGGAGCTAGCGAGTCATTGAGCGATCGAGGCAGAACTGAGTCGGCGATAGGATCCCGTGTATGAGACAAGCCGGAGAAACTTTGGACTCGGAGTCTGGAACAGAAGAAAACGGGGAATGAGGATACGTCCGAACATGATTCACGAGGCGGAATGCAGGAGGCGATTTTAGGAGGATGGGAATCGGAGAACCGGGAACCAGGACTTTATTAGGCTTGTGGGATCCATCGTAAAAGCGCAACAGAGGCAGGATACGACGAATTATGAGGAAAGTCGGGTTGAGAACGAGCGGCGCAGGATATTTTGAGTCAGAAACAGCGCGAGCGTTTCCAAGGCTTCCCGCTCAGAGGTCTGTAAACGGAGCTTAAAGTGCTTCGGGCGGACGGACGGACACCCCCAATTTTATCAAAAGAAGGCCGATGTCTTGACAAAGCTTCTTCTTAGTCACCCCCGACGGTGGCCGAAGTCACGGTTAGCCTCATTCGGTCATGTATTCTCATCGCCGAAGCTCCTAAAGCGTTGACTATAAAGCATGCTAGGACAAGGGTATGCATCCCATCTCACTCCATTCAATCATGCCTGCTCAAACAAATCTTGCTTTCATCGTCGACACTAATCCCTTGTCTCGGGCTATCAAGGATAGAGGCGTACCCACCCCGGGACCAGAAGAAATCCTTGTTCGTGTAGAAGCTGCAGGATTGAATCCTGTAGACGCGCGCATCGGTAGCATACAGATTCCGATGTGGCCCGATCTCCCTACTGTCCCCGGCGCCGAAGCTGCTGGCGTGATTGTGGCTATCGGAAACGAGGTCAAAGGATTCAAGCTTGGCGATAGGGTGTACGTTGCTTTTTCGTAATCGGCAAATAACTTGAACAGTCTCACATATCTTTATGCAGCGCCTTTGGGACCGCCGGTCAGAAAGTAGATGTATCATCGTATCAACAGTACAGTCTTGCACACTCGACTATTATCACAAAGGTAGGCCTCTGTGGACCAGGACATCAAGAATGATTAACGAACATCTCATTTTATCTAGTTGCCTTCAAACATAACCCTGGAGGAAGGTGCCTCTATTCCCGTCGGATTGTTCACAAGCTATCATGCAATGTATGGTCAGCCTCCACATGGGGCCGGTCTCGTTTCTGCTATGTCCCCAGGGGGGCGTGGCAAGTACGCTGGTCAGCCGATCGTCATTTTGGGTGGTGCTGGCGCAACAGGGCATTTTGGTAGGTATTTTTATATTTTATAGGCCTTCTCTCATGAATGTTCCATCCTATCCAGCTCTTCAACTCGCTAGGCTCTCCGGTTTCTCCCCCATCATTACCACTGCCTCGCTTAAACACGAAAGCTTTCTGAAATCACTCGGTGCTACCCATATCATTGATCGTTCCCTTCCCGACACCGACGTTGTCAACGCTGTCGCAGCATTGGCTCCCACGCTTTCTGTCGTCTTCGATACCATTTCCACCAAGGAGACACACGAGTTAGGATTCGAGATACTCAAAGATTCCAAAAAGTATAGCAAAGGCGACAAGACGCTCTTGGAAATCATTCCTATCCCCATCGCTGAGGCCGAGAAGGAAGGTATAAATGTGTATATGGGGTGGGCGACATCGGAGTGGCCACAATACAATGCATTGTCCAAGGAGATGTACTCGTCGCTGGAAGGTTTGTTGGCTGACGGTACAATCAAGGTATGTTTATTGTTGTCCTGTGCAACACAAGTGATAGTTGCTGACTCTGGGTCTGCAGCCGATGAAGATTGAAATCGTCAAAGGCGGATTCAATGCGCTGGAGGAAGCTTTCAAGACGTTTGATAAGGTCTCGGGCGTCAAGCGTGTGGTTTTGCCTCAAGAGACCCGTGCTGTTTAAACTTGTTGTAGCAGACTTCGTACTGGCGCACTGTGTATCACAGCTATAGCTCGAATGAAATGATAACAGAAAGGAAATCGGGATGCTTCCTGTCAATAATAAAATCAGGGTCATAATATCAATACAGTGGGGCATATAACTTCTCTACTCCGAGTTGCGGCCGCCCACTGCCGGCGCGCATATTACAGGATTTTTGTGGGTGGGCTATTGGAGGGGAAGGCTGCGAAGCTGTATCCGGATCCAGGTGTAGCAGCACTCATAAAGTGCAGAGCTATGTCGCAGCGAAGATAACGTTAAAGCTCAACTCCGTCCGGGTAAACACTTCTTAATCTGTGCAGGGCAGAGTTCGCTCGGTTGACCTCGCGGGAAGGCCCCTATCGGCCAGCAAATTGCGTTGCGTTAAATTTATGTGGATCTCAGCCGCCGTTCGGAGTTATTGTATTTATTCCATGCTTCAGGCAAAGGGCGAGAAAATACGACTCAAATGGGACACGTCAACATGTCCGAGGTGCCCGAGACGGTGGCCGACATGACTTTGTCTGATTGCAGTTGCTGGGATTCTGGTACTAGGGTCTATGTGAAGGTCCTGAAACTGAGCGGAGTAGGAAGGGAGTGGGCGCAGTTTAAGAATGGCTTCGCTCATCGAAAGATAGCGGGACAACAATAACTAGTATTTCTGGCGAAGGGATAAAGTGAGATTGAGATGCCTCATCATATCAGCCTTTCCGGAATTGCGCCAGGCGGCTACTACATCGTTGCATTACGCTCCTTCATACAATGCCGCTACGTCCAGAGTTGGATACGGTTTCACGCCTTTCCCCTCCAGTAGTTCGGTGACGAAATGCTTGAAGGTGCGCGGCCGAAAGTCTGGGTAGAGCTCGCTAGCATCCAAGTACCCGAGGTATGCCGCATATGCCGGTGTGTTGTCGCCACGGACATACTTACTGTACGTGTAATCCTCCTTTATAGACGCGAATCGAACCGGGAGATTATCAGGTTCCACTTTCAAAGTAGCATGATGACGGGCGCGCGAATCGATGAGCTCGTTCGCGGATACCTGGATCGAAGCCGGTCAATTATTGCAGTATCGCTGGGGGAACGACGGGGGGCCTCACGTATTTCCGCTGGATCACTTCACCGGACATCTCTTCCATAAGCCCGAAGATCTCGTTTTGGGACAGCACGTCTGAGTAGGTGATCACAAACTTGTTCAGAGTGCGTGGGTCCTTGATGATCAGCGCAACGAATAGTCCGATATCGCGCAGGTCTGTGAGCATAGTCGGCATTGTCCCTTCAGCATGGATTTCAATATCATTTGTGATGACCGCGGCGTAGTCGATGCGACCCGACGGGAGGGTCGGGAAGGAGATCTGGTGCCAGTATCCGACGTCAATAATCGTGTACGGAAGGTATAGTCTGCGGATCAGCTGGTATACTTCTTCCTTCTAAAAAGTTGCATGCGCTGAGTACTGCAGCAGGAAATCGACAGAGTGCGGGACGTACAGTGTCTCGAATGTACATCACGCCGCCAGGAGGCGCGACAGTCGTAAAGGCACATGGAACAAAACGTTTCACGCCCGCTTGCTTCGCGGCGGTGGCAAGGCTGAGCTGGGCCAGCTGTCCCATCGCGTCGATAGCACTGATGAGAACGTCAATCCCCGCCAGACTCTTTGCCACATCGTCCAGCGGGCCGCCGATATCAACCGCGCGAATTTTAACACCGCGTTTGATCAGTTCTTGAACTTGAGGTTTGTCGGCTGAAGCGGGACGGACGAGCGCCTCGACGTCCTACAAGGCGCGGTCAGATCCTCCTCGCGCGCGAATAACGGAACATGTGACGTACGAACGACTCAGGGTCCGCCAGCAACCCATCCAGGATGGAACCCCCTGTTTCTCCGGTCGCGCCGAGCAGAAGGACTCGCTGTTTTACCATGGTGGTATCGGCGAGGAATGGATATGGTATCCTCTGAACGGCGGTGCTTATATAGGGGATATATTCCGTCCATTCGGGGTCGCATGAGTAATCACGCAATTAACGACTTCCGAGCTTGATCCATCCCCACGCCCGTGCTAATTGCGTGCTGACGTCGTCTAAGAAGTCACTCCACTTGCACTCCACTTCTGTTGAGGTTTTTGAGGTTTTCCGTAAAGAGTGTAAACGGTGCTCAGATATCGAAACACATTCTCATTATTGGTTGCCCAGCCATAGTCCATCTAAGTGAGAAGCTTGCTGTGCGACGTCGCAGGACCATGGTTGCGCCTGGTTGCGCAGTTTGGCATACTCCGACGACAGCCTGAGAAAATATCAAACAATGACCAAATTTGTCTTCGTGGTTCCGTATTAGATCACTTCAAGTTGACACTTACGCATAATTCCCGAGACCGGGAAATATCAAGCAATGTCCAGTTTCGTCTCTTTGACCGGCATGCAGTAGTCTAGTTTTACTTGACACGTGTTAGCCGTAGGTCGGCCTTCCGCCGTAAGTGTTGCTCTGTGACCACCATGCATATTTCAATTCTGAAAAGTGGTCCGACGACTAGAAAGCCCCTTTAGGTATCTACCTGTATTTTAATCTCAATTTATTTCGCTGTGCTCCCTTTGCAAATGTAAATGCAAAGCGTGCGAACTTTTTGCACAGCCACGTCGCCGTTCACCAAAATGTGCACCACATCCCAAAATTTTCAGCTTGAGATGTCTTTCGAGAGGAATCCTTATTGTAATGCATGCTCTGCCACTTCTGGTCCACAACGATTCCCCGGGCCCCTCGTTGAGCTCAGGACGGACTTCCCAATTGGGAACGTCCTAATCGGGAAGCGACCTACGGTTTCGGCCAAGCAAGTGGAATCAGACCATATATCAGGTTATTTTTTTCCCTCTCCAAATTTTCAAAAAAAAAAACTCTTGATATTTGGTCTGACTAGGGAGACTAGGCATGCAGTACGTTTATTCAAAAATGACACGCCGAAGAGATTACATGTGAGCTGAAGACAATCTGCTTTGTAGACTGATCATGACTGGATAAATTCTCTAGTGGGTTCAAAACGCACTGCTTCGTCTTGGTTCCATATGCGCATCTGATTTATTTGAGCGGCCCGCATTTGTAAAGCGATCCGACGGCCACGCGGTCTCGGCAGACTCGGCTTCCCGCTCAGTCTAGGGTCGGATCAACACCATTCGTGATGGGATCAGATTTGGGTCGAACAAATCAGTGCTTGCGGTTGTAAATGTGACCTCCAATGACAAGAGGCCGAGGCATCAAATCACTGCTAACCCTCCGTTGGCGTGGTAGAATTGTAGTGGAAAGCCAGTCTCAAAGTTCCTACTCGTGGATGTTACGTTACGTTAATTATTTCGCTCTTTTGAACACAAACATGAGCTCCTGCTTTGTATCCGTAATGGTACGCATCTTTCTGGCCATCCCGGGTATGAGTCTCTGCTTAGTAGGGGCTATAATTTACCCGCTCACTTGTTATCTCGTGCCCCGGCGAAAAAAACCGTTTATAAATGTTTTAAACGGGTTTTAATGGATTAATTATCGTTACCATTTAATTTTCCCAGACCTGTAAACGAAAACTAAATGATTGGAGCCTTACTTGAATGCAGCTAACGGAGTTGGGATGTTCGTGTCAAACACAGACCGGAGATATGCTGCACAGCCATCGTCAATCTCTTCATTCCATTCACACTTGGTCGAGCTAACATGTTGCAACGCGTGATTTAGCGCCTGGGCAGAGTGCGCCGCCGAAGGATAATGCAGGAGAAGAGTCCAAGTTGTGGGGGCGGTGCCCATTTCAAACTGCCAGTGAATCAAAATCTTGAGTGAGGGGGGAGGTATATTATACTCGCGTGGTCCACAAGATGAATGACGAGTGAGTCTACTGCCGGTGACTTCCCATCGTCCTGGATGACGCTCAGAGGAGCAGAAGCAAGACGTGAATTTTGGTGCCCGTCAAGCGCTTCTCCTAAAGGGATGTGTGTACCAGAGCTGGAGTTCGTTCAACTGTAAAAGATGAGACGCCGTGGGTATCGCCGCATACCTAACAGCAGCCTGGAAGCTTCTCGGCTAGATCTTAGGCGTGTATAAGCTATGTCCGCACCCGAAATGTCTGCCCGCTGCCGGACCCGGGGCTATTTCGACAGGGATTCACACCGCCGTCTACCTGGTCCTTGGATTTAGCTATCCGCTTAAAACCAGGATATTATACTGGTTCTAGTTCGTCTTCGGTACAGGTTTGCTGGAGAACTGACTGCCAGCACCGAGTTTGTGCGAAGCGGGCAAGAATTTCGCACGGCAACCGAGTCAGTCCGGTATTTCAGGGATCGCGGGGGGGGCGGGCGCTAAGGCCGTGGAAGCACACACCATGTGTGTATACTCAAAGCAAGAAAATGGCACGGAAAGAAGCAAGTGAGTAGCAAGCACTTAACCAAGACAAGTCCAGTAAACAGTCTGGTCCACGACATCAACTGCGCAAGCGTATCTGCAGAAGAAATGAGATCGCTCGGCGCCCTCCAATACATACACATATCGAATTTAATGCTACCCGTCACGGTGTGCCAGTATATGTTTTTTCTTCATATCCGGATTCGCGCAATGCGCATTGGAAATTCGAGATCTAAATCGAGAGAAAGCAGAATTGATTTGACGTCTGTGGACATCGAATAAATAAATAAAATGGCGTCAATAAATAAAATACAATTCCTGAAGTCAAGAAATTCGGAGAATCAGCCAGATATCTCATTCATACCAAGATGTAACTGATCCTGCGCACCTTGGATCTCCATGGACTGTCGGAGCCGCAGTAGATTGTATGTCTTCAATCTTAAGAAGCCCACAGGGCTCCAAATGCACGCTACTATGTTCAATACCACTAGTACAAGATACAGTACAGTGGCCTGCATCGTCAGCCTCTGATCTCAGTGATGCCAGTGGTAAGCTCTATTTACACCACCGTCTGCCTGGACCGTCCATAACTAGTCTCCCAAATGTCAGACTCCATAACGCCAAAAAAAATTAAGATAGTCGAAATTTATTGTGCTTTAGTCCATAACTGCAATAACCTAAAAGTAGAATGTGTTGACAATTCGGAAACCAGCAGAAAATCGATCCCCATCGGATCTCGTGACCGCGTTCAACTCAGACGCCCATCCCACTGAATAAAGCGTTGTATACATACCCATGGTACGTACCATGGTAGAAGTATGCATGGGAAAATCCTAGAGCAAGGTAACAAAGCAGCGCGCGCGTTTCTCGTCCAGATCACGGAAATTTAAAACACGTATAGGTACTTAGGTTCATCGCCCTTAAGCCGGTGGTGGCGCAGCAGCGGCGGTCTCAAGCTGCGAAGCGAGGGTGTCCATCAGCTGGTTGTGCGACGTTTGCAACTCGTCCGTGACGATTGGGCTGAGAAGGAATTCGCCTCGGCATTGTCAGCACGACTGCAGCGCCAAATAAGAAAAAAGGAAGAATGCACAGTGAGCGTATCAGTCTCCGTGAGGTCGGCGCCGCCCGAGGCGTTCGCTACGGCGCGCCACTCGTTATGCAGCAGCACGCCGGCGACGCGGTGTTGTTGGTGTTCATGCCGTCCGCGACGGCCTCGAACTTCGCCGTGTACGTCGTCGGGAGGGACAAGCCAGGAACAAGGGCAGCTTGTCGGTGACGGTGATCGTGTTGGGGTCTGTCGGGTCGGGGACGGACGACGTCACGAGGGATTCAGGTTTATCATCCTCTGGAATCATGCAGAGCGGCGATCACGTCCTCGACGGGCGCATTAATATGCTTCGTGGAGGTAATCGTGGAGGTTTTGTCGAAGATGCTGCGGGCGACTGCAGGTGGTATTAGTTCGTGAATGAGCCGCAAAGAAAGGGGACGCACCGGGCACTGCGGAAACGGACGAGATGGCGAGGGCGACGAAAGCGAATTGGAAGCGCATGACTCGTTGGAAGAAGTTCTAACGAAAGTGGATAAAGGGGAGTAGGTCAAAAATCACACAGCAAGAGAGGGGAAAGGGGGAAATGAAGAATCCAGCGCGTCTGGGGATTTTAAGTCGCATGTGGTAGCTAGGTGTAAAACGCATGTGTGATGTGATGAATGTTACCACAAAGGAAGATCTGCATGCGCTGCAAGTTTGATCAACATGCTTCACATGCTATGCTATAACATGGCAACGCTTCAAAGGGAGTGGACTACAAAAGTCTGCGGCGCTCGGTGAAGTGAATCCCCAGGCATCTAACTCGAAGTGAAGGTACCCACATGAGGGATGATCCAACTGCGAGGCCGGCGAGCAGTCGGGCGAAAACCAACAATTGCATATTTCACCAACGGTACATCCCACGCAGATTTGGAATGACTAAAGAGAACTGGACCGGGTCTCCTGATACTCGGAACCTAAACTTGACCCCAAAGAATCTCGAACTCCTTCCACTCCTCCGGCTGTTTTTGCGACCATGCTTAACGTGAACTACAACATGGGCAGCGGAAAGCGCGACAGTTGCATGCGGGCCACTTGACCCATGCACCGTTGGGCCGGTCCGTGGCAGAATCATGATATCGATACGCGTCAGCGTATCCTTTGCGCCATAGCAACATGGATCCATGCATATCCAACCAGATGAACTCCATCGTAGGGTGGTTCACAATATCGACTGTACAACGCTCTGGAGCACGAGCCGGTCGTAATGTTTGCGGTTACCCTTGTTGGACAGCCAGTAAATCACGAATTCTTGAATCGATGAGAATGGCGAAGATTGCAGAGGGTTCGGAAGAATTCTTCGGCCTGGTAAATATGAATGAGTGTTGAGCGGAATATCAGAAGTATATTTACTTCGAAGATAATATATTTTAAATCCACAACGACTCGCAGCTCCGTGAGGCTTGGGAAGAACCGACACAGTTCTTGTAGATTCGCCATGCTGAGCTGGGTAAACCCACACTGAGGGACGTTATGTTGATGAGGGTTGGGACATGTCCAAGGAAGTCTAGGAGGTCTCCTAGATAATGGGAAAGAGTGAGGCGATTTAGAGTGGGGATAGGGGGAAAACACGGAACGAGTCCGTGTGGATCCTTGTATTCTTTGAGGGAGGTTAAGAATTGGAAAAGAGATACCCGGGCTATTTCGTTGTGATAATTCTGAAACTGTTCCATTTTCCGCCAATCATCGACCTGAATGATCAAAACCTCGATCGCGGGGAATTTCGACAGGATGTCTAGATTGAGGGCGATTGTGCTAGGTTTTCCTTCTATTTTGAGAGTGTTTACGTGTGGAAATCCAGCACTGGATTGGATCCGGGTGAAGGCCGGTTAGTTATACGGGAGGTCAAGATGATGGAGTGTATCCGGACGCAACATCGGAAGCCATTTCTTTATGAAAGTTGCATCCCGCCTGGGAAAGCCGTCTGCCTCCCTCTGCTCGTAACGGAGCATGAAAGAGGAAACGGCGAGCCGACTGGGTGAGAGCTTCACGACGTCGCGATTCATTCTATATCACATTTCGACCGCGTCGACCTCGAGGTGCGTCAGGTTTGTTAAAGACCCAGGTTCTGGACGGCAATATTGTTGAAGGTGACTAGAGTTGCCACGAGACGGCGGACATTCGTGTATCGCGGAAGCGAGTCGAAGAGGGTCGCTAAGAGGATATATGGATCATCCTTCCGGGAAAATTCCCAGTCTGGACGCAAATTCTGCCAGTGGTGCTGTCGCACGGCGTAATGGAACAGATGCGAACGAACGGCGCAATTTCATCCGACAACCAAAACTGTAATCGCTGTAGCAGAAGCTCTACGTGCACTGGCTGTGGAAGACAGAGGTCCAGGTGGGAGGGCGCGGTGGTCCACTCTTCAGCGGGCGTATGGGTGGAAGTTGAATTCGTGGAAGAGTAAGGGACGGGTGATGCGCTGGAACAGCGCATCGACGAGGCGCGCCTGGGATAAGAAATCGCGGGGTAGTTCCTCGAATATTTGAGTCCATGTTTCAACTGGGACGCGGCGGCTGAAGGGCGGTGCAATATGCGACTCTGCGATAGAGGTCATGATCTTTTGAGTCAAAAAGAGATTCGGCGATCACTAGTATTTGATCCGCCACATGTCTCCATCCGCCTTGCCAGAGTATCTGCAGCATCGAATAGACAAGGCCTTTTACCAGAGCGCACCCGCGAATGAAGCCGACTTTGGCGCCGGTTTCATAGCTGACAGCGCCGGTTTTCTCTCTAAAGGCAAATTCCGCTCTCCGCTATCCCGACAGCGCTTCAGCGCCTGGACCTGCCACCAGACGACGAGGACGTGCTGCTTGTCGTAAAAATGCGGCGGTCGGCTGGAAGTCGTCTACGAACCGGGCGGACGAGATCGGGAAAGCCGAGGCGCTGTTTGTGAGCCGCGACGACTGGCGCTCGGTATGCGCGGTGTTGCTCGAGCACCACGCGGAGGAGTATGAGGAAAGCGAGGGTGGTACGGGTTTTGATCAGCCTTACGTCGATGGCTCAGACGAGAAGGACGAGTATCAGGACCCCGATGCAGCCGATGACTCTGACTCGGACGAATACACCGAAGGCCCGTCTACCTCCCGGCGGCGCACTCGCACCACGCGCCGGGCCAGATCCTCCTCGTGCTTACGCGCTGGATGTTCTTGATCATGACGCGCTAGTCGGAAAGCTCGGATTCGGACGCAGAGGGGAAGAAGAACGCGTAGGTCTCGAGGCAGGTTTTCGTCTGACGCGCTGTGAGTTTTTGTGGAGCAGACATGGAAGATGGAGAGGGGACGAGAAACAGGCACGGCATGTAGTCTTTCCAACCCAATCGGAAGAAGCTGCTTATTAGCCTCAAAGCCTCCCTCGGAGAAATCACAGGTCAATTAGGATTCGTTATGGCCGAAATTCGCCATCCAGTTGAGCTGACGAAGAGGCCACGCGAGGTATATTGGACCTGCTAGTGGCGAGCCCCCAGGATACTCGATGCGCACTGTTCTATCCGAAGCGGAGGATGAAGCGTGAGCCACCGAATCACATCAAACGAGGGAAATAATCGGGCTAAAGAACGCCACATTCAAGGAGTAGAGACTAAGCTGTATGGATATTGCAGGGGCCAGAAAACTGTGCAGTAGTAGTCGATTCGCCTTGCTGGGAATAACCGAGACGGTTTCGTTCACCGACTCTTCAGCAAATCTCGCGACCCTACTGTTGGAGACTGGGTACTTGACCACGTAAGCGTTTCCGGTGTAACACTGTAGCTACCAATCGCCACATCGGGTTCATGGGCCTTCATAATGAAGGCCTGCATCCTATTAATAGACTATAAAAATTTGGTGAATTTACATGCCGTTTCGAAGCCGGAGTGAATTTCCTCCGGCGAACTTTCCCAAAAAGGCAGAAAACGGGGTAGTTGACCACCCACCAAAATACGCTTCTGAGGGCCGAAATATAGCACCCTGGCATCTGCAATTTCATTTTAGGTTCCATGCCCACGTTCGACGTTGGCGAGAGAGGTCACTGGGCCCTGTTCATGCTGTATGAATTTCATTGTACATGGGTGGATATTTGGTCAAATTGATGTGTTCGAGAAATTGACTCCCATGCGAAGCAAAGAGAGCTTTGAGGGCCAAAGTATGTTGCCGATGGTTTCATACGAAGTATATCAATGTCTCAGAGCACATATATTCACCTCTTGATGCCCACGGCTTCTTAAAAAAATCCAGAACTCACGACCATAAAATTTGGGTGATTTGATGTTGTGCATTACTGGGAGAAAGAAATAGAGCGTACATGGTGTCAAACAACATCTCAAAGTTGGGCGCTGACAACTAAGATGGTCCATTTCCGATCTCAGGCCTGCAGCATCAACGGTGCGCTTGTGGTACGAGTGGTCATCTTGTGCCGCCTGATATCAGATTTCAAACATTCATGACCCACTCCCCGACAGTAAGTCGGATGAGAATTGTCCGAGGATTAAATATTACACCAATGATCTGCACTATACCGTTAACGGGCCTGTGGTATGGAACAAAGAAAAATACAAACATACTCAGAGCGAATAGCTCGAACTCTCAGGCCAACCTCACCGCGACCATCATGGACCCAAAGTCGGCGAAGCTCATGGACTTGTCTGGAGAGGTCGAGAACTCTTCCAGCATTTCGATGATCTGCACAGCGCTCGTTAACGCTGCTGGACGCGGGCAGGTGGAAGGAGAGAGATGCACACTTCATCTGCCTTGAGCGTGTCGCCGATGAGCTTAGTCATGTTTCTCAGCCCGATTCTTCAATCGGAGGTCGAGTCCGGCTCGAATCAGTCCTCAGTCTACGAATTTCGTCTGAATTCAATTAGCTACCAACCCAGATAGCTGATATAAATTCCAGCATCGAGGAGAGGATATACCGACTCGGCAGCGGATGGTCCATAATTGCCTCTCCTTCCAATTCTTCAATTTCCCGGCAGGAGGTGCCTCGATTCGTGAACATCCGATGTGCAGAGGACTATCCCGGTGGATCCGCTCCCATTGTTCTCCTTCGATTCCCGCGCGAGTCGTGCGGAATGTTGTTCAGGTTTGCGTTTTAGTTCCCGTCGGTTAGCTACTCGGATTCGACCCGTATATATCCCAGAACTGAGTCCAGATTAGAACGAATGGATGGCGGATGGTACGCAGTTGCTCTTGGTAGCCTGAAATGAAGCCGATTCTCACCAGGAAACACCGGTTCAATTCCGGCTCGCGTCATTGTGGCCTAGCGCTTAGTTAGAAGATTTGTCCAACATTTCAGTTCAATTTCGTTACCAACCTAAATTCAGGCCTGGCCATAGGCGAGACCCAGGTATGTAGAGATTGGATGGCGCATGGTCCACGACTGCTCCTGGTATTTCGGATTGCAGCCAGCAGGAGAGGTCGGTCGAAATCCGGCTCGGGTGATATTATGGTCTCTTCATCTTTTCGAGTTTTTTTTTGGGTTCAAATTTCGTTACCCACCAAACCCAGGCATGTATATTCGAGCACCAAGGACATGGAACGGCTCGATGGCGGATGGCCCGCGTCTGCTTCTGATTTTCGATGTCTAGTTTCTTATCTTCAGCAGGAAACGCCCGGTTCGAGTTATAACCAAGGTGTTTCATATCTGACTTTTTTTTCGTTCACTCCGATCTCGGGCGTCAGCGTCGGCGTCCAAACACTTACACAATGCAGTTGACATCCCGGCGTGCCCTATGTACGGACGTGCAATCAAATCCATTCACCCGCTCTCCGTCTATTCCATCCGAATTCTGGTCTAGACATATGGCGGACCCAGCGCTGCAACCCCATCAGCTCCGTCAAGAGCATAAATCAAAACCACGCAAACTCACCCGTGCGGAACAACCCAAGCGTAAACTCTACAACGAGCAACAGTACCCCGCCGCCTGGCGCGAGCCGTAGCACCTTGGGGACAAAGCCCTTGTACAGCGCCGCGGGGCCCTCCTCGCGGAAGATCGTCACGAGGGCAGGGTACGTCCAGTTGTATTTCGGCGCGACGCCCGCGACCTTCTGCGCGCCTTGGATGCGCGATTTCACGACCTAAGGGGCGTCAGTCTATAGTGTGCGTGGGTACGAAAATACGGACGTCGAAGCTGTGAAAATTGTGTCGTCAGCAGGAAATGGATTAAATGCAGCGCTGGGAGGGCATACGGGGTGTTCAATGCTGTGCCGGCAAAGCCGCCGACGGCGCCCGAGATGAAGTTGTTCATGAGCGTCGCTTGGGACGTCTCGGCCTTGGGGAGCAGCGCGCGGACCTGGAAGATGCACCCGAAGTAGCCGCCGTTCCACCAGAGGTGTCTCCAGAAGGTGGACTCCATGCCGGCGTACAGGCCGAGCACGCCGTTGGCCTTGATGATGTGCCGGACGACCTCCATGGGTCCTTTGAATGTGCTCGTCTTGTCCTGCATTCTAATTTTCCGATCATCGAGTTGACCACAGATTGCGCGGAGGTAAAAAAGGTAAACGTACTTTATTTTGACGAGCTCGAAGGGGACGACGACGAAGCTTTCCTGGGGGCCGGTGAGCGTTGTTTGAAAACAGAGCAAACAAAAGCAGAGTGCTCACGGTTGCCCCAGCACTGCAACCCGTCAAAATCGACAGCTGCTGCGTCATCTTAGTTTCGCCCGTCCACCCGAGATACGTCTTGCCCCAGAAATCGTTCGCCGCGCTGCATGAATGCCGGGTGAGACGCGATAAAGCATAGGGACCCGTGGTACATGCAATTTTACAGCGCGCTTGGGCGCTTCGAGGAGCAGCGGCGGGACGAGACCTATCACACGAGCACACGACCGGCGTCAGTCAAGCGAGTACGTTAGTGATGTGGAGCGTGTCGCACCTCGGTACAAGCGGCCGAAGCTGCGCAGGGGTCAGCGTAAGGATATGGGTAGGATGGTGAGGGCGCACCCCTCCTCCCGGACGATGGTCTGGAAACTCCCCACCAGGCCGTGCTTCGACTTGCCCGTCTCCAGCTGCATCCGCGTTTTCACCTAGCGCGCAAGATCGTCGTCACCGGAGGGGAGTCCAGTTAGCCGGGACACTCACCACATCTGAATTCATAAATTCAATTCTCAGGTCTGGAAGAACGCGTCGAGCAGCTCACCGAGGGGGTAGAATGTGAGGATCTCGGAAATGCCGGCGATCGCGCCGGCGGCAAAGGTTGCGATGAACGGGAGAGCTGGGGGAGTTCAGTGATGGGGAGGATGGGAGCAGCGAGTACGGACGTTTCGGTTTGTGGTCTGCACTGGCCATCGGTGCGGAGAGTGGGAGAGAAATGGGGAATCACGGAGTCACACGGAGGAACGGATCTGTGGATGGCGTCACATCATACATAGCGTGATTGCTCATCGGAGGTATTCGGCCGTCGAGACGTCGCTGTGCAGCCCATTGAAGAGGCCGGATACATTCCGATTGAGCCTCGACGTATCCGTGGTCGTCTTTTCTTGTTACGTTCCCGCTCAGTCACGACTCACCCTGATTCGTTGAAGAAACAGGGATTCGTTTGTACCCGGCTGAGTGTTGAACTCCCTTTCTGGTTCGATTTCTTTACCCATCTGGATTCAACGGGTGAGTAAATTCGTCCCAATGAAAGGTTACAATGACTCGATTGCGGATGGTCCGCGCTTGCTTCCGGTGGTTTTCAGGATTATTCTTCAGCAGGAGGTTGCCGGTTCGATTCCGGCTCGAGTTATATAGTAGTTGATGGTTTGGCTTTTGGGGCTTTTTTTAGTTCAGTTTCGTTACCCACCCGAATTCAACTGATATTTATTCGAGGACAAAGGAGAGCACAGAACAACTCGATGGCGGATGATCCGAAACTGCTCCTGGTTTAGCAGTCACAGTCCTCGTCTTCGCGTTCGACTCCGGCTCGAGACATGCTCGAATTTTTACCGACCCCCTGTACTTAAATGTGACCGAGATTCCAGGCATATTCGACTAGAAAGGAGAGGTTAGAACGACTCGATGGCGGATGCAACTGTCATGGGTACTAAGAACTAGAACTCCCGGCGCGAGGTGTCAGTTCGATTCCGACTCGAGTCGCAACATATGCGGTTTGGCTTGTTCAGCGTTACTCACCCAGATTTGATCAAAGCCAGTATGTATTCGAGAGTAGAGTATGGAGCGACTCGATGGCGGAGACATCTTCAGCCGGAGATGCCGGTCTGATTCCGGCTAGTCCCGCATTGACCACGGTTTTTTTAAGTTCGATTTGGCGCCCACATCCCGATTCATTTATCCCTAGACAGATTCGAGCACAATGGGCCGCTACTGCTTCCGTGTTTGAAATAAACTGCTCAGCAGCGAGGTGCCGGTTCAATTCCGTAGGCTCGGTTTGGATTTTTTGGTTGGCTATTTCGTTACCCGCCCTTCAACCAAGAGTTATATTTCGCGAAGTTCCATGTGGTCTGAATCGGTGGCCAACCCGGCCACAACAGCCTCTATCAAAGCCAACTCTGGAATTCCGAGCTGTGGATGACAATCCCTCGGCCACGATAACAGCTTTCAAAATAGAACACAGGCGCCCACTGGCACGTGTGGCTCGTCGGTAGACGCTCTGAGCGACTTCCTTTCTACCTCCAGGAGCAATGGGCGACCCCCTCAACAGGAACCAGAGTCACCCATGGATGAGAGGGCTCAGACCGAGATCCCGCCTGAGGCAACGCCTTACCATGCTAGCCCTTCACACAACCAGTCCGTCCCACTTTAACATCACCTTATTCTGAGCTTGTATGGCAGTGACAGCGCTCACAGATTAAGGAGCGGGTGGTTCAGTAATGCACATAACTTGAATATTAGCGGTGGGAGATTCGTCAAACACATACACCATGCAGCGGCCGTCGAGACTCCTGGTAGGCTGCCAGTGTATCTATTGGGTCCAAATTAACGCGCGGGGAGAGAATTCCGGATGATCCCTGTGGGAGACCTGGATCTACGTCGTGAAATACAGGGGAACTCCGGTGTGGTTGATCGCCGTCAGGGACGCCGAGTGCACGCTGTTCGCATTCATGGCTCTACATCCAAGATGACCGCGGCAATTTACTCCGGGGAAAACGCCGAGAAGGCGCGTTAAACATTTCCTTGGCCAAATTCATGCTCATCCTCCTTGATAGAATTGGCGTGAGGCTGTTTCACGATATGCAAACTTTCGGTGGGTAGCATCAGCGTGACTTTCCATGCTTATGTTGATGGACTATCTGCAGGCATCCCAACCTTGTTCAACTCTTTGGAACAGGAAGGTCCTCGAAGATACATGCGGCAATTTTCTACGACGGTCAGTGCCTCAGATCCCCGAGGCCACCTAAACTTCTCAATGATTCCGTGATTACGTTAGAGTTGATACCTTTTCGGCAAATTCTTGACGAGGGGGAGAGGGAGATTTAAAATTCATTGGAACACCATGCTTCGCCTATGTGGATCGTGCACTTTTATCATTTCCTGGTATGAGCCCCCCAGAGACATGTATCCATTAACATCTAGTTCGTTGCATAAATCCAAATTCTGGGTGAGGATCGCGGTATTGAACTTGGAAAACTGAGCTCAAGGCTCGCTGAATATCGCTCAATTTCAGGATGCATGTCAGTATATGGAGTCCGTTTCTGGAGCCATACAGTCGAAGTCCTAAAAACCCATAGTCCTGTAAACCCATAAGTCCTACTAGCCCATGGCTTTGGGGTGTCCACCGACCCTGTTCCCAATAAAAACCCATAACATTGCGGAACCCCATAATCCATGGGTAGGTCCAGGGTTCAAAACCCATACTTTAGGTCATGTGCGAGCGTAGTTGCCATATACGGCGCAAATTCTATGGCTAAACTCACCCTTGCCGTCTTGAAAAAGGGGTTTGAAGCAGTGACACGCACACTTAAGAAACGTCGGGACGCTCTTACAGCCAAATTGTCCATGGACGGGGCTGGAAACGATGTTGACGAGCAGGCTGTCCTTCACGAGTTTGAGACAGCTTCGGATGTGAAGAATTGCGGGAAGATTGAAGGTGGTGACGACGAGGACGATTCCGCTATCCCCAAACCCTCACGACGACAGGCGTTGGAGGCGGCATCGGTTCTTCGCGGGTATGTTGCGGACCGTGATGATGCATTTTCACGCCAGTTTGAGGCGATTTTGGCCGGCTTTGGGCGTCAAACCCGTCTTGAAGAAGCAAAGGGAATGCGCGACACACAAGTGACTGATTACTTCACTAGGATAGCCGCAGAGAAGTTGTAAGTAGCTTATCTGTCAATGTACACCTCCTACTAGCCCTGCAAACGGACCTTCTCCGTAAACCATACCTCCTTATAACCCATACCTTCGGACGTCCACGGCGGGGTATGGGTTATTAAGACTTCGACTGTACATGTACCGGTGAATCGATTGGTTTTGTGATTGTTTTCCATCTCATTCTGCTCCAGAGAATCGAAGATTATACCCTGTGGATACGATCGTCAACTCGTGGTCTCTGCATTGATTTGGCCCCTGACGAAGAGCGCTGGAGCGGCCAGTTCAACAAGCCACTTCATGCAACCTCTCACGACTTTCTTCTTGAAGCGAGCCAGGGGCCGAAAATCGTCGCGTCAATGTCACTTGAGGATTATCACCTCGGCTGTTACCTCGATTTCGCCACGGACTACCGGTTCTCAATTTCAAAACACTTATCAGTGAACCTCGGGGCGGTCATGCACCTCACAGGGCGTCACTACGAGGATTCAGTCGAAATGGTGTTTCTCTCCAGTTGTCGGATTTGGGATTCTGGTTGGCATGCCAAGGGCAGAAAATCAAGGATGATTCTGGAGAATGGCTGGACTCGGTAGGTTCCGCTTTACATTTTCCTGTTTGAATGCTCTTTGATTACCTGTATCAACCGAAGGATAACCTCTTCCGAAGTTGAAGGCGAATATTATTGCACAGTATCCTGCGACGCCCGGTTACCGCACGTGTGGCTGAGCCAGGCGAACCATATCTTCAAATGCCTCAAAGTAACCTCCACCTACAAGCGTTATGGTGTGCAGTTCGGTCCACATTGCCATACCCTTGATGATGTCCTGATTTCGCTCAGTACTTGTAGAGGGTGTGACATATCGAGCGAAGTTTGCTGGACCGATCGAATTCATGTGTTTACCAGCTGGATATTTCTTTTTATGTCCCATCGGAGTTCTTCAATCGGATGAACGGCCCGGGAGTTCCTTTCGGCATCCCGAATGCCCCGCTTACTGGTCCCTCGACCCATCCGGAGCTCAACGACTCAGCACTGAGGAGGCTGAGAATATTGGATTTCCATCTGTCGAGTTCCAAATGACGGCCTATACCTCATGGTGGTATACCCACATCTATGCCGGCCTCCGCCAATTTCACGAAGCTAAGGGCTTTAACCCGTACGGCCAGGACGTCGCCCTACACTTAGGGTACCCTCTTCTCCAGTTGTCTCCTGGGTTGGAAACACCATTTGCTCATGGTGAGTGAATATAAATTAATACCAATCATATTAATCCCTGCGATTGAGTAGTCTACGAGATCAATAGTGAAAGCGCAGACGATGAACCCATTGAGAACAAAAATTCCACAGGTATTTCTTGTCAATTGTGACTTCAACGACATCCAAAATGTTTCATCCTGCCAGATGTTTCTTCGGTCCAGAATGTGCATAACGACCCAGTGAGCCAAGCGACCGTCGATCCTTGGTATAACCTGGATGTCACTTCCGATGCCAGAGCACCAGCGCGGAAGCGCGATGTTGAGGAACAGATCTCGGACCAACGTATCAAAAAACTGCGGCATGTTCATCTCCACAGGTTCTCGCTTTTTGAAACTTACTCACGCATAGATTTGACTCCTAATTCGGCAATAGGGCTTCCTTCGATTCCTGTGTCTGTTTCCACGTACATGTACTTGAGTAGTCTTCCATCCATTCGTCTATAGTATGGATCTCTATACCGTCCTTGAAGCTTGGGAAAGGTTGGCGAGAAATGGACGAGGCGTGGTCGGCCCAACGCAAATTCCTGCGGGGATAATAATTAAGCAAGTTTGAACATGACCGAAATGCCCGGGATAAGGGCAGCTAAGTGTTAGAGCGAGGGAGAGCCAATTTTCAAGGATGGATGACTTGGAATATCTGCAACGTATATGAATTTAACTGTTACTGGTCATAATAACAGGTTAATCCACGAACGTAGTCGAACCAGATTATTTGCAGGGGTCCGAGCACCCGGTCAAGTGCACGGGGAGAAGGTATTGCAAGTTAACATACCATTATTGACGTGTTTTGAGAAATTAGATGTCCGGGCAATTACATGCCACCGTCTACGCCTCAATTGACGTGGATATTTGCGAATGTTTGTCCACACATTCACGCGCGTCGACAACACGTGCTAGTGAACTGCCACACTTGGCCGTACCTTGCTCTTTCACACACACGTCAATGATTGCGCTACTCTTCACGATCCTCGCGCTAGCTCTTCCGTTTGTCTACGCAAGCTATCGCGCATTGAAGAACGCGCCACCAGCCGTGGAACCCACTCCTATTCCCACTACCAAAGAGACTAACCTCGATCTGACTCGGCGAATGGCCACTTCCAAAGAGGCTAACTTAGATGGGATGGCCAATTCCCAAGGGGAAGAGCCCAAGAGCGAACCTTGGAGGTATCCCTCCGCGAGGACCAACACGTTCAGCCCCGACCACCAGAGACTTCGAGACCGCCTGTGGATGCGACGACAGATATCACACCGCATGAGAGAAGAATGTTGGATGTGACGCACACCGCAAGCTCAGACCACTTTGAGTACATTCGCCAGGGTACGCCATTCTCTATTAATCATATTTTTCATTAACGCCGACCTCTTTCTTCGCCTCAATTAGAGGCAAAGAAATTCGAAGACTCAGTCAAGGCAGGAGATGTTGCTGCGCAGAAAGAGATCCGTCTGTCTGTCGCCCCTACGGTACATTTCGCCTCTTTTTTGGTTCCATTTACACTAATTAATCATGCAGTGCTCCTTTGTCGATTGCGGTAAACCCTGCTGGAATGACAGCAAAGACAAATGGACGGTGAGTCGGTATCCGCTCGGTGACGATACCCGCTCCAATATCAATATACCAGCCCAAACGATGCTTGGGATGTCTGGTAAGTTTTTTAGGTTTTAGGTACTACATAGCAGACATACTGATGTTGCCACAGGGCAACTACTACTGCAGCAAACAGGTAAAGTCCCGGGCGCTCAAATCGCGGAAAGCGTCAACTGATTTTAGAATCAGTGCCAGAAAGCAGATTGGAAACCCATCCCAGGAAAGCCGAAGCGACGAAGTGCGTATCATAAAGATTGGTGCAAAAGAATCAGAGTAGGTTTCCATCCCCACTGTTGGTCGGAGATACATAACTGCGGTGAACAGGACGAATATATGCCACAGCTGACTTGGTTTCAAGACCAGCTCACCCAATTTCCCTGGGGTCGCCTCGAGCGTGACGGGACCTTCTCGCGCGAATTCCTGCAAGCTCGATTTGATGTCCTGGACTCGGACTACCGAAACGTCGGGTTCTGGGCCGCACCTGAGCGGGTTAACCCGCACGATACCACCGACGATCCCGTCTACAATGCGGGAATCCAGAGGTTCAGCCGACGCAATGCGGATGTAAACTTGGGCGGCTTCGCTCATGGCCAGATGATGTTGGCTGGGGAATGGCCTTCTGACGTTGATCAAGACGGGTGGAAGCTGAAGAATGAGGCACTCATCCCGCATTTGTTTTTTACAGGCGAGTTTCCGCCGCCGGCGCGCCCTCGGCCGGGGCAAGTCAAGGACTGGAAGTCGTGGTACGAGTGGCGGGCGCTGCCCCTCGAGTCACCTGCGGCGGTCCTGATGGACCATGTCTTGACGACCTACTACCTCCTAACGGAGACACTCAAGGTTGTGGATCTGCACCGCCCATCGGGAGAGCAGCAGGTAGTGGATGTCCATTACCTCGGCGCGGAGCTCGAGTTGAACTTCCTCCCGTTGTATGACATTCACTCTTCTATTATTTTTTGTCCACACATCCGTTCCTGATGCCATCCTCCTAGATTCTCTGAACTTGCACTGCTTCTCCCCAACACCCGTGTCAACCTCACCATCTTCTCTCCGGCTACGCACGCGCTTAGTGGGGAGGCCAAACAGCGGTATCCCCTCTCCATCGCCGCGCGCGAAGGTCCTGTGTGGGAATATACCGCCCCACGCAGTACAGGCGGCGGATCCATCGCTCTATCGCTCTATCACCCTCCACCAAGGCCGTCCATGCCTCGCACCCTGCGGCCATTCACAGGCGTGTGGGACCGCTCCGTGATGATGCTCTCTCGCACGGATCCCGATGCCATCGTTGCACTCAATGCAAGAATTCTGTCGTATAGTACGTGGCACGAGGTGGTTACATGTTGTGCGATGTGAGTTCTCGATGCCTTGCGCTTCACTTGGGATCCTGATTTGCTTTTCAGAGGGAATTTTCCGTTCGCGTGCACCGACTACGCACAGCAGACAGTCCAAATGACTGCTGACTGCATTCCTGAGTGGACGAAGGACGCCGCTCAGAATTTCTCCCGCGAGGAGAACGCGTATCATGAACTGGTACGGGAGAGGACGCGGCCGATCACGGTTAATCCGTTCCACCGGCCAGGACAGAGGCCCATTCCCATGGTGTGTTCGATCTTATCCCGCTTCGTCGAGCAATTTTTTTGCCCGACCACCTATTGACAACCCCCCATCCCATCTTCGCAGGTCCGTTCTCCAAACTTGGGCAATGGCTTCATCTGTAAAATCGTCGGTTCAAAGTGAACTTGCGGTCGATCCTTTATTCCTTGGTTGTGTTGTATATTATGTAAAGCAAATTGATGCGCTGTACTAGTATTGGAGAACTAACGACGTACAGACGCTTGAAGAAATGAAGCTGTCAGTTTGATTATGGTTCCAGGCAGAAAGTTTATTTGGACGCGTCTTATTCCTTCTTCACACTTGAAGAGCCAATTTAGCAATGCCGAACATCGGCCCGCTAACACGTTCCGGAGGGTACACTGTGTTTACGTATTGAAAGTTGCGTCTTCCTTTCGCCCACGACCGCTCTTGGACTGCTCTACTTTGCTCCCCTCTCAGGTCGCTCCCCAGATGTCGGAAGGAAACTCTGCTCAGCCCACCGATGGACCTACCAAGTTCATCCCGGAGGCCCCGTTCGACGACCACTGTGCCGATGTCATCCTGCGCTCATCGGATGGCGTTGACTTCCACGTGTACGGCGCTGTATTATCGCTCGCGTCTCCTGGCTTCAGAGAGACTTTACAGAGTCTGGCACATCCCAACGATCGCGATGCTGCGAGCGTGACCATGGGGGAATCTGCCGTCGTCCTGGACAGGATGCTGAGGTTCTTCTATCCGGGTGCGGAACCGGTCCTCACCAACCTGGAGACGTTACGAGAGATCCTGGACGGCGTCTTGTTGAAGTACGGAATGCGATTCCTCGCTCCGTTGGGAAAACGCTACCTCCGCAGCTTTATTGAGGCCATGCCTGTCGGCGTCTACTCCGTGGCATGTCGTTACGAGTGGAAGGATGTGGCCACTGAAGCCGCAAGGCACTCCCTACGACTTCCCATTCGTGCGTTTCGACTCGCCCCCGCGCAACTACAGTACATCACGGCGGATCGATATCACGCTCTTCTAAAATACCACACACAGTGCAGTGAAGCTGCCGAGGCCGCCACCTCCTCGCTGAGATGGATGGAGCTTTCCTCTGATCTTCCTTGGCACAACTGTGATGCAGAGCCCGATATTTGCCCCAACGACCCGGGTGTTTGGGACTTATCCGACTATCCTGAAGCCTCAACCACAGCCTGGTTTGTGGAGTATTTGAAGAATGCAGGGGCTGCTCTGCGCGAGGCATCGGCGACGAAGCTCGACACCGTCGACCTGATGGCTGGGCCCCTACATGGAATAGCGAGATGTCCCTCGTGCAGGGAGTGCGGGTTCCGAGAGTTGATGAACTTTGCGACCACGACTTTGCGGGAGAAGATTGAGCGTGATGTTGATTCGGTATGTCATATTGTCACCTTCTTTCCTGTGGCTCAGTGGTTCGTTCACAGGTGAAATTGCATCTGGAGTTTTGATCAGCGAGCCATGCGCGACTAGTCTCTCTTGACAAACTCCATCTCCGAGTCTCGTGCCTTAATGCGCGACGTTGCGTTGGCAGAATACCAGTACTGTAAAGAATGAAAACGGCCTGTATATTCAGATTCCCTACTATCTTACTATTCCATTCCGTACCCTCCCACTTGTGAGAACCAAAAAAAAAAGCCAAATTCAGGGGTGGGTTCAGGAAATGATGCAGGGTTCGGGAATAAACCATAGAGGTCTCCGAGCAGATATCCGGGTTATACCAGGTGGCAGGGATCCACAGTCGCTTGGCTCGCTGGGTTCGTCGGTAATGCTGATGTCGAAAGTTAAAATAAAATGCTTGCCTGGCAAGCTGAAATGTGATACATGCATAGTCTCGGCTGAGGGAATATCGAGCCCTACGAAAATTGTGGGTATTGTCAAAGCCGCAAATGAAAGTAAATACCTGTGTAAATTCCATCCTGAATGCCATGGTCTTGATCATTTTCGCTATCGATCTCGTAGGCTTTATCAGTTGGCTCTTCAACGATAGCCTTAGTGAAAAAATCGTCGGGGGTCAAATCAATGCAAAGACTACCAACTGATGGTCTTATCCATAGTGTGCGGTCTTTGTTGGCCTATATCTGGGCATAAGATCCACACAAATCAACGAGATAGGCGAGTCACCAGCCAAAATCCTGACACAGACTCGATATATCGACATGCCTCCTGCAACAAGTCATTGAGCTAGAAAATGTGTTCTCAAGTCACGGTGCTGACAGAAATTTGAGATGCTTGAAAGTGAATGACTGAGCATAGGTAGAACTGCGATACCTACTCGCACCAGGAAAAGCCAAAACATTTGTTGAGCCGGGATTGGCTCTGATTATCTTCCCTGAGTTGTCTTCTCGGCGGAGATACCAGTGACGAATCAAATCACAGCATATGTATCGGAAACTATCCTAGTGCCAAATATTTGAATGATGTTAGGATAACTGCGAATGGCGTCAAGAGGGCAAGAAGACCAATTGTTTAGCCCACCGAAAGTTTGAATGCCGTGAAACAGCCCTCCGCCAATTCTGGGGGAATCACCATGAATTCAACTAACGCAACATTTGAACACACCTCCTCGGCGTCTCCCTCGTAAACGGCCACGGCCATCTTCGATTTACTGCCGTGAACACGAGCGGAATACACGCGTCTTGCAGGACTTCTTTCAGCGTCGCGATCAACCACCCCACTGTCAGAGCTCAATCTTATTTCATGGAGCAGATTCAGGTCTCCCATCGGGATCGCCTATGATTGTTGATAAGTTGCTCGAGCCGAAATATACTGGCGACGTACCAGGAGACTCAGTGGGCGTCGCATGGTGAATATGTTTGATAATCTTGAATCTCCCACCACCAACACTAAAGTTCCGCGCATTAGTGAAAAATGTGCCTCTATGGTGCTATCAGTTACAGTTACACGCTCAGAACGATGTGAAAGGTCCGTACTGGTACGTTGCGTCTGTCTATATGAGATCGGGCTGCCCCTGAATGGTGTCGTAAATGGTGTAGAGAAGGGCCGGATTCCGAGTCATGGAGCGTTGCATTCAATGATATAGGCTGCGACTCGGAGTCTGGCTCGCTCGCGATGTCGTCCATGATTCTAAAGGAAGTAGACTCTTGAGTCCGGATTCCCAGGGATAATTCTGAAGAATGATAAGGCTCGCGGACAATGGGGCAAGGCTAAATGGTACCAGATGGGTCGGAGTTGGTCGATGTCATGCAAGATGTCATGCGAGTCACACCGAGACGAATCCGGATGTCAGTGACAGCGTGACCTTTACGCCAGCTGCTCGATGCGCGATGGTCTACATCCACGCCTGGCAAGAATACCAGGACGCCGCTGAGGCCCTCTATGCAAAGTCCCCAACCACAGTGCGTCCTCCCCTCCGCCTCCCGTCCTCTCACCGACCCCCCACCAGACACGCTACGTCGTAAAATGGAAGTCGTCCGAGGGGAAGCTCGTCCTCAAGATCACCGACAACACGACCGTGCGTCTCGCTGCGCACTCCCCTAGTCTATGTGGACCTAATCCTTGGTTTTCAGTGTATAAAATTCAAGACATACTCGTCGATCTTCCTCAATCGCTTCGAGGCGCTGAATCTGTCGCTCATGGAGAAGATGCAGAACCGGCGCAAGGTCGAGCCGCCGGCGCAGCCAGATGAGCCTATGCCGGTGGCTCCGAGCGCAGGTGATACTGCGCCCGTATCCAGTGCGGCGCCCAGCGCGGCGGGAGCACCGGCCGCGGGCGGCGTGAAGAAGAAGAAACCGAAGAAAAAGAAGTGAGCGGGGACGAGGGTGGGGAAGGGTTATTCTGGGCTGAGGGTATCTTCGAGAGGCCCGGGCCTGCATCTGTGTGTTCTCGATTGGCTTGAGCAGCGTACGTTTCGCTAAAATATGTAGGGCGCCGAATAATACTGCGGCGGGATTGGGATTGGATACCCTACCCGACGTCGATTTTTGGATAGCGCTCTTCACGGCATGAATCACGCTTTCTGGCGGGTCCGACTGGCAGTTTCAAAATGCCTCGTGTGACCTGCGCGGTGGGCAATCCATCACAGGCTGCTCGCCGCATGGAGGATACGTGGTAGACGGCCATCTCAACGCGCGGCGCAGCGCACGAGCTCCACGGCAGGCGTAGAATGACTTCAAGCACCATGCATTATCTTCGGTCTTCCGGTTTTCATAGCGTCGGCGGAACTGTGTTTCCTGCCGCACACACACCGTCCTCGAATCAATCCCACACACAAGGGCTGCCAGAGGTCCACCAGGTGCGTGAGGTCCACCGAAATTCCCGCCGAATGTGAGTAAACGGTCCCCTCCATGCATCCCGCAACCTCCATTCCGCGTTGGGGCGGACATGCCTCTGTCCCCTTCGTGATTCGTCGACGTTTCTGTGTATCTTTGCTAGCTTGACCTTAAACGCGTCTCGAATTCTCAGCTCCTGCTTTCGAATCGTCTGTATTGGTTCTACTCGCGGCTTACCCACTTTGCGACGTGCTCTCGTCCTCGCCACCCAAGTTGGGCCCACTTCTCAGCATCCTATTATCCTGAATTGACTCGTTTGTCTATGTACCAATGCGCAATCTCTCAATACATATCATCCGCGTTCCTCTCCGAGCATCCTTCTTCTCCTATCCGTTCCAATCTCCTCAACACGAACTGGACCGCGGCCATTTTGGAATTGGGGTGCATTGAGTCCACGTCAAAGGTGCACTGTCCAAGCGGTTCAGATAATTGCATTGTTCTAGCCTCTGAGAGCCGGGGATTATCAGGACGGAAGAAGAGTTGGGAAAAAAAGCTATCCAAGGCTATGTGTCTGACCCAACCCTGAGTCGAACGGGATCTCCTGCATGCCGATTTGCGAAACCGTACGCTGACGCGGACCACGCCGCCACTGGGTCGTTCCTTGCGTGCTTGCGACCTCATTTAACCCTCGATCGATGGGTAAAGTTCGTCCTTCAGTAACGCGAAGATGAACCTTAGATGTGCGCAAGATATCAGGGGTTGGCATTCGAGGTCTTAGATTTTTTCGTCGGTCCTCGATCTCCTCCGATTCCAAAAATGGCCGAAAAGGTTCCGATCATACTAACTCGAATCCTTGCTGCAACTCTTGGCAGTTCAAACCGATTCTTCTTTTTATTTTTTGTCTTTACCAAACTGTAGGAAGAGCGGCTCGCTGCCTGCGCCTTGAACGAATGGGCGCACTCGGACTCGCTCGCTAGATGCCCTCTGCGGAAGTGCGCGGGAGGCAGTGCAAGACATAGTGGGCGGAAGGCAGAGGAGAGCCGGAGACAAGTGAGACTAATCTCATTGGTCGTATAAAGGGAGCGCGCCTTTTCCTCAGTTCCCTCAACGATGTCTCCCGCCACCGTCATCCCCGCTTCCTCGTCTTCTCGCCCGTTCTCGTTGAAGCGGCTGAGGATCGTCATCAAAGACCTCTTTGGCGGCCAGAAGCCGATCCCTGCCCTACGCCGGGTGGCACTTCGTCCAAGGGCTGCCGGCGTCCCCCTCCAGTCAGCTCTGAAGCGGTGTTCAACGAGCACCGTATTTCCCCTCCAACTGGACGATTCGGCGTCCTCCTCCCGCTCATCCTCCCCTTCGCCCCCAAGCATGGATATCGATGTCTTGGTATCCGCAGATGACGAATGGAACCTCCTCGTCCTCGGTGCGCCACTATTTTCTTCCCTTCCCTTCCCAAAATTTCCTGACTAACCTCAACAGGGGACGTGATGTCCAAAAACACCGGCTCGCCCGTGGCGCGATTGATATCCGTGCGCCGTCGAGCACGCGCATTATCTGTTCCGCTGCCGCCGCCTGCGGAGTGGAACGAAATTTCCTTCGTCGTCGAGTCGGACGAAAAGGTGGCTCGAGGGAGCCAGAAAGTGCGCTTCCTGCAGGAGGCTTCACCGGAGGAACCCGCGTGGTCGGATTTCATGGTGCGTCCGTTTCCCTGTTTGTTCGGGTGGTTGAACCTCGTACTTATATCGCGCTCTTCGCAGTAAATCCGATCCGCGGGCTGATGTACGTTGTTTATTATTTTTATATCTGGGTCAGCGGGCCAGTTGGTTCAAAAGACTTTCTTTCGCACATGTACCATACGCTTTCGTGCTGCTTTCGTGTTGCTTTCGTGTGAAGATACTTGGTGCCGACAAGGTCCCCGACGTGAATTGAGCAAGAGTGAGTGTAGAGTCCTGCGCATGTGTATTTGTATAGAAAATACACCGCCCATTTCTATCCTCCCTCCGTTCTTGTGAAAGTTCAGTTGCGCACTGGCAGACACACATATTAGCTCGAAGTTTGAACAACTTCTGAAGCTACAAAAGAATTCTCCGTGCGAAGCCGACAAGTATTGCGGACCTGAAATTCTGGTTGAAAATAATCTGCTTTGTATTTGTCTATATTCAATTAGTGTTCAAGCAGTCTGTCCATTTTCCTTTGAAGCCAGCGCATACTCCCGCAAGGAGTAACTCAGTAGTTCCACCGATACGGAAGCTGTGTCGCTCGGCCATTGAACTCACACATAATGCGCTGAAGACGAACATTGCCTTGGAATACGGTTGGATTTACGTCTGCCCAAGTCTGACCTGACCATTTCATTCTCTTTGAATATCTGCATTAGATGTGCCGATGCCAGTGATCACTAATAATTATGAGTTGCTTTGCTCCGTTTGATTCACAGACTCAGTGGAAACGGTGCTCTACACATTTGACCAAGGCACTATCTAGACTCGAAAAACGGGTGGCTGCGAGATTGAATGCAAGCTGCTGACATCGGACGCTTCTCCTTCATCGTACTCTTCCATGGGCTCTTTGAGCAACAGCGTGAGCTGCGGAACGGTCAGATTCTACGGCATTAAAAAATGATTCTGGGATCAACTTACTTTCTTTGAAGTGAAGTCCAACTGGACTAGCTCGCTGCAGGACATGTCCACCAGGTGGCTACGGCCCGGATTCCCTGGGAGTGCAACAGTAAACTTGGATCGCTGGGAGTCGAAGATGAAATCGGGGAATGAGGTGTGGTACCAGCAGATAAGGTCGTCCTTGATGTATAACACTGCATGAAGCTCGTTTACAACTAGCTCAACTGTCTCCTGCGTGGTCTTGTTTATCAATGAGATGTCGTGGAGTGGGGCGCTGATTTTATCGGAGAGGATGGAGTGCAAAATGCCAAGGCGCGTGGAAAAATGGGCATCTTCGAGGTTACAGAAAGCTGCCCATAGAATCTGTTTGTAAAGCTCGTCGATTAGGAACGCATTGCGGCTGTTGCTGGGCGCAGATGGGCTGAGCAGCTTCTGTACAAGATCAAGCTGCTCTGATTTGGTCATTTTGGGCCGAGGGTTACTATATCTGACAGCTGTGGCAGCGTAAATGAAGAGACCATTGGATCGCCGGGCAAGTTTCCCGAGGGCCGGCTCATCCCTCAGCGCGGGGAGTTTGGCGTGGAGAAACGTAGTGATATCCTCGCCCACGTCGGCCATGTCCACTGCTTGCAATCGACATACCGCCTTCGGTTCAAGAGTGGCACAGAGGGTGACGATGGCGGGATCTGGACGGCTTGTGACCAAGAACCTCAAACCAGACAGATGGCCGCGGTCAATGACCTGTAGCAGGTCTCGAAGAAATATGCACCCTCCACCATGCTCGATTTCGTCCAGGGCATCAATGACGACGAGAAGAGGTGGAACTGGGAACTGTCGTCTACGCATGCACTCTTTCCAAGGCTCTACCAGCAGCGCCTTCATCTGTTTGTTCGCCTCGTCGGGAGATTCGAAGTGGTCGATGGTAAGTAGAGCGCGACGGAAAGAGCTGGAATGGCGAGCGAGCTGATGCACGATGGAGGGAATAATATATTTGCGCGATCTGGTGTCTTCAAATTGTCCAGAGCAGAAGAAGTTGGCGGCCAAGAGGTCGGAATTTAGATCATAGTGCTGTGATATGGAGAATGCGATGGTGGATTTTCCGGAACCCGCATGTCCAGTCAACCAGAAGACTGGGGGACAATCGAGCGATAGGTCCTCCACCCAGTGCTTGATGTGGGCCAATATGGAGACGCGCGTGTTTGGGGTGCATGCTTCCCGTGTCAGGAGGGTGCTATCGATATCAGCACCGTACTTCGCATGTCTCGAATGCGGCCAGCTGTCCATTCTCAGTAACTGAGGGTACAATTATTGAGAGACAACTCTGCGATGAACAGCACAAACGCACATTCAACTGCTCTCTCATGTCCTCGGTGTTCCTCTCGATCGACATTATCACGTCAATCTAGAGTTGTATCAACACTTGTGTGCGGGGAGAAAAAAGACAAAAACGTACCTGGAAATCCTTCAGACACTGATCAATACGATTGAAGGTATCGACGATAGTCTCGATATCGTGATTGCTTTGGATAATCTTCTCCCAGGTACGACGCTGCAGCATTCCGTCAAGACCGTCTGTCTCTCGCAGAAGAAATCTGCCGATGGTTAATTAGCTAGACCTTCCCCGGCCGGATCGGCCGACCTACTTAATGAATTTGTGAATTCGCTCCTTCGCGTCGTCAGATTTTACCTCCATTAAAGCAGTGTTGACGGCATCAAGTCGATGGCAAGTTTGCTCCAACAGATCCTTGATGGCGCTGGTGTTTCCCGACACGGTCTAAATAACGTAAATAGATATTGGAAAGCAAATATCAGGGGACGTAATGTGCCAGATCAATATATGCGTTCAGTACAGTCAAGGGGATTTTGAACGGGGTACCATCCAGGAACGGTTCGACGTTCTTAGCTAGAAGCACGAAGCCAGCTTTGAGCATCTGCATGTAGACCGATATCCTGGATGGCGTCTCTGTGGAGAGAGCGCCTGGGGACTGTATGGTTGCGAGAACGGAAGGGGCAGCGCCTTCAAGGGGGTTACGCGAGCCTTCACCGAATATTAGACTGATGAAACGACAAAGACATAAATAAAGGAGGACGAAGTACATGTACCGAGAGCAATCGGATCGCCTTTGGGACCATCCTCAACGCAAGGATCGGTGGGCGGACATGCGTCGAGCGGCTGAGGAGCCTCAACATCCGGTGTAATTTAATCTTGATAAATGGGTGCTCGGCGGCAGGAGGTGAAAGCGTGGAAGAGGGAGGTGGAGGTGGATCGATCACCGGGCCTCCATTTCCTCCGCAGAGGAACGAACAAAGACGCCCAAGGTACCTAACCATTCTGTGATTCCAGAGAGAGAGGGCAAGCGGGTCCAATGTGCACGAGAAAGACATGCCCACTGCACGCGGCGACATCGTGCAGCGATCGAACCGCCCTGCACTGTTCTGTGCAATAAATTTAGACTTGAAACATCCCGGAAGACCTCGTATTAACGGACCTAAGGGTCAGCAATGCGGAAGAAACAACGCACGAAGGCGATAAGCTCATTGCTATACGCCAAAATCGTGAACCTCGAGCGCTAGGTGGAGGATTGCATTGAACTGATTCAAGAGCGGGTCGACGTCTAACAAATTCAGCTAATGTGATCTCCGACATTTCAAGCGACGTATGCGTGGGCTGTGTTAGTGCGGGCTGGAAGGCGCTGGACATCGGCTTTGTTGGGTGGTGAGGTGATGTAGTGACTCTGAGCGGTAAGTACTTAAACACTCGGGAGTGTGAAATCGCCGGACGCTTGATCCCGACGATTGCTGTGCATGGGTGACATGGCACGGGTCGGACTGGACGTTGTATCTCGACGGGTTTACTGGAGTCTATAGTGGCTTCCTACATCGTCGAACTAGCCTCGGTTAGTTCAATTGAGGGTGATATCGCGCCATCAAGGCAGCATTCAACCACCATTAATGTTCTAATGAATTACACGAGTAGCCTTCCTTAGACGTCTGGAAGAGTACATTAAGATATCTCCCAGACCAGCGCTCGACGTCCAGGGCTTACCTCAAACCTTCCTACTTTCAGGGGGAGCTATCTCTTGGAATTCCAAGAAGCAGACCAAGAATCGTTACGTTCAATGGGTGAAACCTACACAGCTCTATAAATTAATCAGTAGAAATATAAACAAAGAGTAGGTGCACCGTCGTTCTCGAGCTTAACCTCTTGAAAGATTCCTCCAAATTGTCCATGGTCAGTCCACCGGAATGGTGTCCATCTCGATCTCAATGGCAGTCAAATGCGACATCCTGAGACCGAAAAGTCCAGAGTCCAGCTCGTCACACGCAACGGCGTCGAGATTACTGGAATGAATGACAATTTTACAAACGAGATTTGAGGGGGTGAGCGTCGACAGCGTGCCGAGTGCTATATTCCGGCCTGTTGGGCCGGGTATCGATACACGGAGAAGCGCGAGGTTTGGGAACGAAGAAAGGTCAATTTGAATGTTGCCCTTGAGAGGAACGTTAGTGATCAGAATCGTGTTATGTGTGGGCTGTCCACCTTAGCAGTGAAGTCGAGGGCCTCGATTTGCCCCATGGCGGGTGCCAAATATTCCTGGCTGGCAAGCTCTGCGTGCTTTCCAATGGACAACACCTTGAGTCGCGAGAAGTTGAAAGTGGCCGAGATAGTGTTCCTTCAACCAGTCGGCACGGTATATGCTCATATACGTGATGCGAAGCGATTCCAGTGCGATAGGTGTAGCGGGATGGTTGGTTAGGCCGGACAAGAGGTCGGGAAGCAAATTCACCCGATGGCTCGTGCGCCACTTTGGTCGTTCGCAAAAATACAATTCGAGATGCCCGAGGCTCGGAGAGCAATGGTCCCACATCTGCAGAAATAGCGACTGCTGGTCAAAATGCAACGACAATTTGAGACGGCGGAGAGTGCACAGGCTGAGAAGCTGTTGGATGGCGAGCGCAAGCGGGAGGGAAAGGAGGGAGATGTGGATGATGCAGACATCCTCCAAGTGCGTGAAGGGGAAGCAGCAGATCGCCGAGAGTACTTCTTCCTTATTCGAGTACGCATCTGAATCAACTTCCAGTCGGTGGATATGCCGGACCAGGTGTGGGGAAATTCGCAAGATCCCCTCGAGGCACGACCAGGCGCGCTCATTCCCGGACCGCTCCCTCGATGTGATACGGATATTGTGGAAAAGTCGAGCCTGTGCCGAATTTACCTAAAATCGGTGAGGAACGATGGAATCATTGAAAGAGAATCAAGCATTTATGATGATTTACCCAGAGGCGGGAAACGAGGGCACATCTCTTCAAATCGGATACTGAATCGCGGAGGAACTCCACGCAGTAATCTATGAGCTCCGGAAGATCCAATGGGCTCAGCGGTGTTCTCATTCTCCTCTAGGTTGATTCCAGGGAGAAAGTGAGGATTCTGATCACAAGGAAGATTCAAGGAAGATTGGCCGCCCACTAAAAGAAGCCACGTGGCATCCTGTTGATAGCCGAGATGCCGCTACCTCATGCGAGAAACGTTCATAAATCGAGCACGCAATGTCCTTCCACCTAGGCTCAAAAGTGAGGATGCAAATCTTCGAGTGCGCTTGGCTCCCTCGTGGACAGCGGACACGGGTAATATTCAGATGGCGGCGCGTTGTGCTTGTTTGGCTCCCCAACCAGACGCGTCGGCTCACGTGAGCGCCATTCTTCAGTAACCACGACTTGTCGGACTTGGGTTCCTGGCGGAGCACACGAGTAAGTACGTCTCGTCGCCGTCCCTTGCCTCTCCCTGACAGACATCTATATCTCAGATTCCCAGCTGTGCCTCGCTTCGTCTACTTATACTTTGTCACAACTTTGTCGTCTGGACTCTGCCAGAGGCTGGCAGTGCCTTGTCGATCGATGCCTCGTGCCGCCAACGTCGATACCGATGCAATTGCCCAGCGATATTTCTTCACCGCTACCCACTCACGCGCAGATAAGATGTGGTGCATCACGGACGTAGGTAGGTAGGTAGGTAGGTAGCATTACACGGCACGGTCCAACTCGTGAACACCGGTTCCAGGGATTCCCCCGGTGTACAAGCACTATATACACCATCGCCCTGGGCCTCTCAGAATTCCTCCGGACGAGCTCACGGTCGCAGGTTTCGGTCGAAACGTCCACTCGCCGCCGTAGATCCAAAGGAATGCTGAAAGATGAAAGAAATTAGCACAGCAAACTTGGGGAGATACTCAAGACACAATCAAAAGACGGCAGTGGCGTAAACCACTCGAGGGACAATACCCGCATGCACATGATGCGAGAGACAAATGAAGACTTCCACACCAACATTCATTGGTGTATCGAGGACATGAAGCCAAGCAGCCAAGGGTCCCGAGTCATCACCATTGACGAACGTGCTATTATAAGTTAGCATGAGCGCGTGCATCCGTATGGCCACTGACATGGCCTCACTCGCTTCACTCTCCTTTAAAAGGCTCCAACTTGGGGTGATGGGCCGCGGCACGCCCGGCAAACTCGCACTTATGTGCTTTTTTTTCTTTCTTCTCTAGCACCCAAGAATGGTTCATTCACTGAACACGAAAAAACATTGGATTTAAATTTAGAAGTTCGTATCTCACGGCATTCAGTATGTAGAAGTTTTCCAGTCCAGGTTGGGTCTGTTGAACGAGTTCAGTCAGATGTTGCATGCGATAATAAGAATTCGCACATCATCGGTAACAACTCCAAAAACATAATAGGTTGCGGCTCTGTTGGTGTGGTGTGCTCTCGCCTGCAGTCCTTCGGCAATAGGCCTCCAGGAATATGTGAGGTCGTGACATAGTGAACACGGGTTCTCACGGATGAAGTTCCGGAATGCCTTCAGTAGATACGGGCGGATAGTATGAGGCATGACAGGAGGGGCGGTTTTATCTGTCTCGAGGGGCTTGTTATTAGTTGCACACAGTAGAGCAATTCGATTGCATCTGATCGGTGCAGCTTTCAAAGCCATTCTTATTTCCTACCGACTACACCGACTTGGTCCTGATTTCAGTGACCGTGAAACACAACTCTCCGGCCAACATTAAATCAGTACTATCGGGTTTTGAACTTAATTTAAAGGGAGAACTAGGAAGGCGTACCTTATGCTATACAGCCTATACTATCCATTTCGAAACAATGTGTGGTCTGAATACATGTGGATGGTCTATTGGGTTCCTCAACTCAACACATTGGTGCGCCCATTTAATGGGAGCCTTGCTTATGTTCTTAAGCATCCTTTCTCGCAGTGGGCTGGGAACTTAGTGGTTATAAAGAGGAACAAAAGCGTGGAGACATTGCGGGATTGCAGTATTGAGGACGAACACTGTGCATGGAAAGCCGTTAGATTGTGAGCTATTTAATAGTGGATACAGGGTTGAGCCGACCGGATTCAGAATCATCTGCTCTCAGGGAATGCTGTTGAAGAAACACTTGGCATTCAAGGCTTTTGCACACTAATTCAGTTAGGCCATCTTCATCCATGATAAATCCGATGCAGATGCAGTCCGCGTCGTTTTGGAGAAGCATGGGATCGATGTATTCATCGCTACATTCCCGGCTGCAAGGTTCTTTTAGTACGTGTGGAGAAGCTGTTTGCTGCTTATGCCAACATGCATTGCACGACGAAGAAGACCCGAGGAGCATTCTTCTCTGACGAAGCCAAGGAGATGGCCGAGAAGCTTCTCGAGACCATCAGAGAGGGATACCTTTCCGATCCTCCTCATGTTTGCCTTTACTTCTTGATGGGCAAGGACCGAGACAGGTGGTGGGGCACACCAGTGATGTGGGGACGGGGAAGTGTGGTGATTTTAAGTTTAGCGGTAAGAGATTTCGAAATCAGGAGTATACCAATGGTTTCGGAAGTTGCAATGCGGGTGGAGAGGGAAGAGGGAAGGAGGGTTTCCGACTAGCGCTGGTAGCCAGCTCCGCAATCTTGTCTTGTGTCCAAAGATCGAAATGTCGCGGTGCTTCGAGCCTGTGCGATTATGAAAACCGACCTACTAAAAAATTGACATTAGTTATTGTCGTACATCGGCCGGACCAAAAATATAAATACCTTTGTATTGCGCCGCAAAATCCAGCTAATTAAGAGGCACTCGGCCAACTCAGGAGATTATCGCAATGAGCCGAGAATCCGGCGGACCGTCATAGGTGACATTGCTTTTAAGGATTTTAACAACAGCTGGACCAAATCACTTGATCCTGCATGCTGAAATGGTCCTCTTCCTGAGCTCTATTGAGGAAAAATGTCCACCAGTGATTCGGTGTTTGAACACTCAGAATTACTGCTTTTGGCCTGCCATGAGCTCAAAATGGACTCTGTTCGTCCATGACACACTTGTGTTTTTGGATAGCCCATCAAAATTGGCCTGCGCTGCGGACTCCGTTCATCATGACACACTTTGTTTTGGATGGCCCATCAAAATTGGCCTGCGCTCCGACGGTATGCGTAGTGGTGGTGCGATGCGCATAAAATACAAGCATTAGACATACCTAGGAGTGTCCCCAAATTTTTGTGGAGGCAGAGATTCAGCCTTGGCAAAAGTGGAGGGGGTGGATGTTCAGTTGCAGCCGTTTTTGGATGGCTGATCAAAATTGGTCTGCGCTGCGATGGTATGTGCAGCGGCGGTGCGACGTGCATAAAATACGAACATTAGACATACCTAGGAGTGTCCCTAAATTTTTGTGGAGGCATATTTGTACCCTTGGCAAAAGTGAAGGGGATGGATGTTCGGTTGCAGCTGTTTTTGGATGGCCAATCAAAATTGGTCTGCGCTGCGATTAAGGCTGGATAAGATTATGATTACATTACATTATAATTTATTTTAATGGTAGGATTACAATTAAATATGGCTTGGCCGTAATCTGCGTATTGTTAAGGTAATTTGATACATTCAATTACATTCAATTATACCCAAATGGCTCAGAATCGTGAGATACACATGCTTCTGGAGTCTTTAGCCGTACTTAAGTGTCCCTGAGTAGCAATAGCAACTCCTAGGATCACTTGGAGCTCCATAATGGATAAATTTGCACCAAAGTTTGGTCATGTTGATGACCTTTTCTTGAACGTGTCTGATCACGTGCCTTCATTGAACACTCAGAACAAGTCGGACAACTGGTTGCAATTGCCAGGATGTTTCTCTTTGGTCCAAGACAGCCCTGTAGTTTCTAAATTTCATCAATCCTGAGAGCCCTGGGCATCTTGAATAGGACTGACCGTAATTGATTACCATTCATTAAATACCATTAAATACCTTAAGATTATGATTAAATATGATTAAATTACAGTACGGCCTGCAGCCGTATTTAATCATAATGTTCCAGCCCTAGCTGCGATGGTATGTGCAGCGGCGTACCAGGGAAAGCCACTGCAGGGTGTGCATGCGAGCTTTGCTTTTTCAAAGGGCTCCGAAAGAGAAATAACAAAAAGTAACCTGATAAGCCTGTAAATAAAAGAATGAGGATTACGAGAATCGAACCTGCACGAGAACCGAGGAAGATTACGAGAGCCCAACACAGCCACTATAAACTCACTGGAAGTGAATGAGTTTTAAAGGACAGCCACTAAAAACACTTCAACACAGCCACTAAAATCTGTAGCATAGCCCCTATTTTCTTTACAAACTTAGATTGGGACACTTTTTAACCAGACCTCGAAAACCTCATTTCGGTTGATTAAAAACGATTACATAAGTACTCGTAATTTTGCACCTGCACTCGCCACCTCTCTCTCTTCATTTACACCTCTGCCATGTCGACTGCTGCCCATGCTCTTTCTTGCGTGCGGCTTACCGGCCATCGCGCAAAGTTCCATTGTGAGCCTCCCTGTGCCAAACCCATCAGCGTATTCGCGCTTACACGGGCAGGAAACTTTTGGCGCCACTTAGGATGTTGTCGCCCCACAATGGTGAGCCACCCTCCTTGTAGTAAAGACAACCCCTGACCTGCGACTTGACAGGATGGCTTCGTCCAGTACGAGAAATTCGACGTCAATACTGAATCCTGATAGCAAGTTTGCGGCATCGCAGGGCCAGCAGGGGTGGGTTCCGACGAATAGTACGACCGGATCGCTCGCAAGCGGGAACCTCTACACGCCATTTTATGAATTCGACGGCGACGCGACAAAGGCGGGCTGGAGGCTCTCTGGAGACGAGTCATCCGAGGTGGTGTTCGTCCTCAAGGATAATTACAGCGCCCCCACCCCGAGCTTCGTTGCCGGAAATAATGGTGAGCGCGTCTCTCTCTTCATTGCCGCTCACTCATTATTGCGGATACGTAGATGGCTTCTCATCCCTCATCACCATGACTCAGCTAACATACCTGAACGCCCCGGCAGTAGCCACCCGAGACATTTATTCCAACGGCACATTTATCGACCTCCCTTTCACCTCGCACACTGTTTTGATCGGCAAGGAGTCCATCGATAACGGCTCCAAAAAATGTGCCATGCTATGGAACTTTACCGCCACAGTCGTCACAGCCGATGGCACCACATCCTTCTTTTCCACCATCAACACCCTAATCGTCCCCGTCCCTTCGAATACCCCCTCGACCATCACGCTGGGAAACACTTTCGACCCCGGGTTCTCGGCGGTAGTGAGCTTTAGCGCCGAAACACCTTTCTTGTATGCCCGAGGCTCGAGCTCTCAGAGTGCGTATTGGATTGATAAATGTACCCCTCGCTGACGCATTTTTCAGTTGGCAATATTACCCTCACACAAGAGTTTTATATTACGTTCTGTCCCGAGGATGGTTGAAATTAAATGAATGTGTTACCTCGAGTGGTGATCCTTCGGCCGATTTTAGTACTGGTGCATTGGATGCGGTGGGATAGAGTTGGGTTGGAGTCCCGTTTTGTACCAAGTTCTGTACACGGGGACGTAAAAATTGACGAGTCCCGGGCATGTATCTTGTCCGATTCCGTTGCGGCACTTCCAGCTGGGCCTCTGGACGATGCAGCCGTTTTCACGACTTGGAAAACACGCCTCAATTAATCGCAGACCGCCAATCTCCGACACGCAATTCGGCCGTTTTTAGTACTCGGCGAGGGCCATTCGGTTGGGACTGGATCCCTCAGCGTAAAGATTAATACAGCCAGCGCGTTTTGTTGCATAGGGCCAAAGGTCCGCTCAGACTCCAAGCTGCGGTAATTCACAAGGTTCGGGGAGTAAGGGCTGCGTTTGCAAAACTCTAGGCTCCAGTCGAGCACGCTGTGGGGATGGACAATTTTTCAACATTCGTAGAGCTTAGTCATGACAGAGATGGTCGGCGTCCCGTTGCTTTAGATTATGATCCCAGCTAGCCGTGGCATAGTTTCTGTTAACTAGGCGCCTGTTGCTGTTGGGGTGCATTTGTCGCCGATGATGCACGCGCTCGCTTGCCCGAATCAGCGGAATCCTTTTCGGGCTCTGGACCACGACTAGAGATGGTGCGTGGAAGATCACCGGATAGCGGATCATGGGGCCTTCGATTTCGCTTCACGAAGGTGCGGTAAACTTGAATTTTGTTGAGTTGTTGGTCAGTCGGTTACAGTCGACTCTGTCTTAACCCATACCCGGGTGTGGACACCCCAGGGTATGGGTTATTACAGAGTATGGGTTCCAGCAGAGTTGGGCAAAAAAACACAAGAAAAATCAAGAAAAAATCGGAAAAAATCGGAATTTATTTAGACACCAAGTAGTCGGTAATAGAAGTCGAATGTCAACGACGGCCTATAGGTCGGCTTGAGTCGTCCAAATAGTAATCCTGCCCAGGATTTAACAACCCATCTAGTAACCTGTGCAGTTGCCGAGTAGTAGACGAACGGCTTCCTTGTTCGGTCCTGGGATGTAAGGCCACAAGTGTTGTACAGGTGGGGGAACTGGTAGGAGCCGAAGACGGAGTGATATCCGCTGAGGAAGATGATGCGAGGGCGTAGGCAGCGCTGTATGTAGTGCCACAGGTGAGAATCCAGCGTCCCTCGTAATCCCAAGGGAACAAGAGTCAAGCAAAGGTAAAGCCTGAGATTAGACAAGGTAGAATCTAAAGTACAGGAGTTTCTACCTCGGGCTTATTTACCAATATAACTAGGAGTCCGATCATGTCAACCCTATGTGTTATGTTTCAATATACCCTATGTGAGGCATAAAGGGCTATTGTTGAAACCGAAGAGGGGTTCGAGCGACAGGGATGTGATCGCGAGTTGTCGGAGTATCGCGATCACGCGTTATCCTGTCACTCGGGATTTGATGTTTAGCCAGAAAATGTATAGGCGACCGGGATGTGATTGCGAGTTGTCGGGATATCGAGGTTGCGTGTCGTCCGTCTTTAGGGATTTGGTGTTATGTGTGACTTGCTGCGACGTGGTCACGGGATAACGCGTCCCCGTGATCGCGGTCTGACCCGGTGTTCAAGATTTGAAAAGCCGGATCATGACATCGGAACTAGGCTTTTCGTGTGCGCCAAACATGTTTCTCTGCCAAATGATGTCAAACTGACCTCCATTTTGCGTGCAAAAGAACCCTCTTCATCCTCCAGGCACCTACGAAGGGTCACCATCGCATGCAGCGCCTCTTTTCTGGTCGGTTTCAGCTCGGGAGAGTGGTCATCTTGATTGTTGTCACCTCCATTGATCTCCATGTCCTCGAAAATCTCCTCGTCCGTCGCATCCTCCATAACCTGCTCCTCGGGCACATCCACAAGAGCTTTAACAGAAAGGGAATTCCCTTTCTGGAGGACCCCGCATGACTGTAAATCCTGCAGAGTTTCCGAAAGCGCAGTCTCGGCCTCGTCGGCAAGGTTGGCTAAAATGTTGGCAGTTGTGAGAGAGTCGTCCGATGGGAGAATGCCGGCCTTTTTCCAGCAATTCGTGATAGTTTCAGCAGAGACATCCTCCCACGCAAGATCGGCGAGACGCATTGCCTCGAGCTGGTTGATGTCGTAGCTTTCGGTGGGGTGATGTCCGCATCATAGCGATCAAGGGCGCGCTGCATAGAGTGTCGACGGAAATGGGCTTTGAAACAACGGATAATCGGGGCATCCATCGGCTGAACGTGTGCAGTGAGATTTGGGCTGAAGTTTTTCACACGAACATTGGTAAGACTCGATGGGGGTTTGTGACCGCTGAAGTTGTCCTGAAGGAGGAAAATGTGACGCCCCTGGTTTTTCATTCTTTTATCGAGGGCTCGCAGCCACTCGCAGTAAAGAATTGCCGTCATCCATGCTTTCGTGTTGTTTCGATAGAGGAAGCCGAGTTGTGCGCCAGTTTTCTTTTTGAATGCACGCGGGTGCTCGGCCTTTCCGATGATGAGCGGCGGCAATTTTTCCGAGCCGTCGGCATTGGTCGTGAGAGCATAGGTGATGATTTTTTTGTCCCCTTTACGCCTGACATCTGCCGGTCCATCAAACCACGATCAGGGGGCATTCTGTACCAGTACCACTGTAAGGCATGAAAAGAACAAATTAAAAACCACACTTACGCCCAAAATAGCCCAATCTCATCCATATTGAAAATATCCCGGAGCGCGTAGCCTTCATTAATGATCAACTCTTGGATACGCTTCCTGTCCGCCTCGATATCCACAGGATCAGCCGAATCTGCTTCACCATGACGCTTCAACTCCTTCAGCCCACACTGTTTCTTCAGCGCAGTCAGCCAACCCTCGCTCAATGCAAGCCGCTTGTCCTCCAGGATGCCTGCGAGATCAGCAAACCGGATCCACTTTGGCAGAATGATTTCTCCGGTGAGATGCACGTGGTCCACCATCGCTTTCGTGATCCAAAGCTCTAGCATGTCGTCGACCTCTGGGTGCTCCACCTGTTTCACGTGCTTGGCACTTCCCGGCCTGCCATGCTGCTGCGTCTCGGTCCATTGAGCCCGCCACTTCTGCTCGTCATTCAACCAAGATGACACAAGTGGTTGTTTTATGCGGAGAATCGGGTAAATGGGAGCCCAGTGTTTGGCAGTTTTTGTCTGATTTTTGCCGTTGGCATGATGCCAGTCGAGAATTTCAATTCTTTGAGAGAGTGTCGCATTCTCCTTTTTGGTAAAAACAGGAGCTGCTTTTGTTTTACTCTTCCCCTTTTCAGGCTTTTTGCGCTCCTCAGGCCCTGCATCCAAGAAATCAGTTCTGCTCCATTTTTATTCCACGAAGGACGCACTTTTTCTCTTGTTTGATGCCACAATCTCCATCACTTTCTGCCCCACCCCTCCAGCAAGCTCCTTCAGTTTGTTGACCAGCCCAATCTCCCTCTCATCCAGACGCGCAAAACCCCGCTCATAATCCGATGTGTTCTCAAGCTTGTCAATCACCGTCTCTTCATTCACATGATTGGCGGCATCATCAAGCCAAGCCGCGTCCGCATCGGAGATCTTCTCGGCCTTCTTCAGGCGGGCTGTGAGGTCATCCTTGCGCTTCTTCACACTTGCCACGAGTTTAGAAAGGCCTTTCTTAAGAAACCCGAGAAACGGGAGAGAAGCCATAGTGGTGTGTGGCGAGAGACACGAAAAATAACAGAGCCAAAGGCTCCCAAAGCTGACAAATAGGGGTAAGTTATGGGTTTTGAGCATCGAAAAATGTATGGATTATGGAGTATCAAAGAGTTATGGGTTTTTAGTGGGAACAACCCCTGTGGATGCTCAAAAGCTATGGGATTTAACAGAGTATGGGTTACGATAGGTATGGGTTAAGACAGAGTCGACTGTAGTACTAGCCGCCTCGGATACGTGGCTAACAGCCACGAGAAGGGATCCGGGGAAAATGCTAGGAATTTGACGAGCCAAATTGGGCATAGTCTTGTGTTGATTCAACTATGCGGCGAAATTTCCAATTGAGCGCCTTAGGGGAACAGCAATGTGAACGGTCCCACTAATCCGATGGGAGATGGATAGATGCAAGTCAACCAAAGTCCAGCCTATTGGTCCGATGGCAAGTCATTCATCTTCATATTCTCTCACACAGATCGACGCACAACTCTGATGTGCGCCACGAATCCACGGGTGTTCGTCGCGCTGATTCTGTCAATGCGCCGCGCCGAAGGGATCAGTCCATCTGCCTTCCACCATTCATTTGGTCAATCAGCGTCAAGATTATCAACTACTAGCACAGATCCCTAATTCACTAGTGTCCGAAATGACAAAGATCCGGGGACACGAAATTCTGAATCGGGCTAACGCGCACTGGAATGCACAAGGCTTAATAGGAATGCAATATGATGCATCAAAGCCACCAAATGAAAAGGAGCGTTTACAGCTGATTGCAGTACCGAAGGCGCGAATCAAAAATTCCTGTTTTGGGCCATTTTCAAAGAATTCCCGATATCTCAGCCAGTTCTCCACCGATTCACTTGCAAATTAGATAGATCTACTGGGCTAATTCACTCGCAATTAGTGATAGAGAGGAATGTGTGAAATATCACATATTACACATTTTCTGATTCCGGGCTGTTTTCGGACCGAAAGCCGTCTAGCATACCGAGAGCATGTCCCAGCAGCGTAATATTTTGGTTTGGACACCATATTCAACTGAGGAAACATGTGATAGAGCCAAAGGCATGGATAACTTATTTACAGTCCCTCCAGATCCCACGGACACATCTGCCAGTTTTGGCATCAAGAGATATTGTAAGGATTACATTTATCCATGAATTTCCTAGATTTATGGCTCTATCACATGTTTCATCAGTTGAATATGGTGTCCAAACCAAAATATTACGCTGCTGAGACATGCTCTCGGTATGCTAGACGGCTGTCGGTCCGAAAACAGCCCGGAATCAGAAAATGTGTAATATGTGATATTTTCACACATTCCTCTCTATCACTAATTGCGAGTGAGTTAGCCCAGTAGATCTATCCAATTTTCATGTGAATCAGTGAAGAACTGGCTGAGATATCGAGAATTCTTTGAAAATGTCCCAAAACAGGAAATTTTGATTCGCGCCTTCGGTACTGCAATCGGCTGTAAATTGCGTATGGATCAAGAATTTATGGTATGAGTGTCTGTCGATTGGCAACCAATATTAATTGCTAGCGCGTAACCGAGGGCTGTCCTCCATGCGTGAGAGTGGTTGCGAGAATGATTGGGTCTCTCAGTAACTCGCCTGAAATGTGTGTGTGGTCGTACGTAGTATTGAAATATTAATATTCCAGTACGGTCATAGGCAATTCCCGCACCGCGTGCCGGTTGTCCGTCCGATGCGCAGGGTTCAGGAACCAGTCTGCATCTCAGTGGCGCGGATGATCTCACATATTTAACCTTACGGGGCGGCAGCACAGCAGTGGCCTTTGCATGTCAACGTCGTCTTTATGCCATTGAAAATTCGACGGCGGCGACATTTTGGGTGTGGTTGGGTGATTAAAGTTCAATCTGCAGCAAGTGGCCATAATGTTTTTTGATATGCTTTCTCCAACTCATTGGGACTATTTACCGGGATCAGATACGGAAAAGCCGGAAGGAAAAAAATCCCACAGAATACTCTCTGCCTGGGAGTCTAACCCAGCTCACACGCTCAATGAACATTTTAGTTTCAATTGGTAAATTTCTGAGGCACAATGGCCAAAAGACACGCAGAAGAGCTTCATTTCATCCATACTGTGGCCACTTTTCAGTAAGCTTCGGCTGGAAACCGCCCAAATTATATCACCTTGCTTTAGCTAGGTCCCCCAACCTGACTAACCCAGCCAAAAAAAGGTCACTTAGATCTGCAAAAAACAAACACAACCTAAACTCCAAGATCACCTCGCTCCATCGAGGTCCCAATTATAAGTCCGAAATAAGCCAAAAATAAACAAAGCACAACAAGACAGCTTCGTGCTGGGCCAAAATTGAGACGTCTGCCAGATACAAATAGATAGGGCCCTCCAGGCAGCCCTGGTTCCTTCTCTGGCTGAGATACTGTATTAATGTTGTGCCGCCCTTAGCCGCTCGTCGCTCGTCGCCCCTCGTGGCACACGTTGTATGGGAGTCGAACGAGCGACCAACGAGCGACTGCTTCACATGGCTTACATCACCTACAGATGGACATGCACAAACAGACATACGACGTGAAAAGGACAGACGGAAGCTCATTACTGATCTGAAACGGTAAAACCGTTGCACTTTCGGTGGTTCTGGTGGCTTCGGCACCTGATTGTCGGCATTGAGATCCCGCTCAGGAATGCAGTGTTCGGAGTTCCTGTTGAATTTTAATGCGGGAGGCGGAAGAACGAGCGAGCAATGACGAACAGATATAAATATACCAGAGATGGACTGCTAACCAATATTTTCAATACCAGCACCAGGAGCGAGGTTGAAGGCGGCGAAAGCCGACACCTATAAGATAATGTAGTCGGACAAATATGTATAAATACTACAGCGAAGAGAAACCTGGCTCACACCGCTGGTCCCTCAATTAAGTGGGCATTTTAGCTAGCTGCGCTCTTCCAAGTATGGTAAAACAAATGATGCGGCCCAAAATATCTGGTTTGGGACTCAACTAAATTTGATAGAAAACTTAAAGAAGCACAGCTAACTAAAATCTTCTTTCAATTCCCCTTTTAATCTATTAACCAGCCAATCAGAGCTTGATTAATGGATTAAAAGGGGATTCTAGTTAGCTACGCTTTTTTAAGTATTGTATCAAACTCCCCGAAACAGATATATTAAATTGAATTTCGGGCGCATCAACTCTTTTACGATACTTGGAATAGCGCAGCTAACTAAAATGTCTGCTCAATTGAGGGACCAGCGGTGTGGCTTCTGATAGGGGTCTGCAAAAGACAAATACAACCACACAAGAAAGATGAGATAGCTCACCAAGGATGAATTGTTTCCTTTGAATCTGCCCCTGTCGTGCTCAATGTGAGCTGGTCGGCGCGCGAGTACCGACCGAGCGAAGGTTGAGCCAAACCTGACGACATACTTCTATTGCGTATTTGACTGAAAAATCGCACCTGATGGAGACATTCAGCTGCCAAGCAAGGTGATGGGGCTGCGTCTACAGCCACTGGTAATTATAAACTGGGTGTTTAGGCCGAAGGATATGAAAACCGGTTTATAAACAGCTGTTTATAAACATGTTCCTGTAATCGATTAGGGAAACAGGTCTTGGTCTGGAAATTCTCGATTTCCCGATCATGACGGTATTTGCCGAGAGTCCTTATATGGGTATCAGTCATCCAATATCCGTTATTTCCTGAACTTTAATGCAAAGCGGCAACCGCATACACACCGATGATTATCATATTTAGGGCCCACCCAGGTGCAATTCGAACACCCAAGTGTCGAATTGCGCATAGGTGGACCTGAAATTTAATTTACTTCTAGTATTTTTGCTCCCACTGATTTTGTAACCTAAAATAATAGAATAAAATTATGATTTGGCTGCCCTGAAACCCATTTGAAAGCCTACAATTTAGATTACACGAAAGTCCAACTGAAATTGAAAACCAAAATCACACCAACAATTATCATATTTTAGGTGAGCTGAAACTTTATTCGAAACGAGTCCGAAAATTTTCCCATTGGTCCGGGAAATGCCGAACCAATGGGAAATTTTTCGAATAAAGTTTCAGGTCACCCAAAATATGATAATCATCAGTGTGATTTTGGTTTTCAATCTCAGTTGGACTTTTTTTTAATCTAAATTGTAGGCTTTCGAATGGGTTTCATGGCAGCCGAATCATAATTTTATTCTATTATTTTAGATTACAAAATCAGTGGGAGCAAAAGTACTAGAAGTAAATTAAATTTCAGGTCCACCTATGTGCAATTAGACACTTGGGTGTTCAAATTGCACCTGGGTGGGCCCTAAATAAGATAATCGTCAGTGTGATAATAGAAACATGATCCACAGCGGCAACGGCCGAAAAATGATCTAGGCCTCCCTATCTTAGCGACGAAAAGTATAAATGCCCACTGAGCATGACGGCAATTCCCGAGACCCCAGGTCTAGGCCTTCTCTACTGTTTATGGCGGCAACTCCCGAGGCCCTCCCGTCCAACTGGCAACATCAAGGCATTTGATGCCTTGCCAGTGAATTTCGTGTTTAAAACCTTCGAAGCTCCCTAATAGCCTAATATGTTCTTTGGGGGTCAATTCTTTGTTTTCTTGAAATTTTATTCACATGCTATGTAGCATACAGTGTGCTGCATATCCAATCACAGGCTAATGGAAAAAGAGCAGCATGTAGTAAGGTAGAAGACATCAGCAACTTTGATACCAGTGATCAGGCAAGGTTGAGGTTGCAGGACTGCCCGGAGGGCCTTATGAATTTACAAACCAGCATAGAAAACAGAACCCTATAGTTGAAATCCGCGGTTAACACTCGGCATTCCGATCCGTCGATCCGCGCCTTACACGAGCACGTGGTGCCAACCAAGCACCCACAAATGAACTACCGCTCTTCACCACGTCGAACTCATTTCCGACGTGTTCTCTGGCTTCCCTTTCACTTAGACTAAGGCATGATAGAAACTAATGACCAGGCCATTGAAGCTCCGATCAATTCGGAAGCGCTTCAATTAGATTGGTTGCCACAAATTGACAGTTGAAACTGTAAGGGCCACCTTTTCCCAATGCCCTTGATCCAGTACTCGGAGCAAGACTCGGATTGCGAATAGCTACGTTGCGGATTCCGCAAGAATTCCTCTCAGCCAGAGGGCTTGTTCACGGCGTAGAATTGACACTCAGTCGGGCCAGCTACATGGCACCCCGCATGTGCGATGGAAGCGGTGCGATGGAAGCGGTGGATGTCATCACCTCGGAAACTAAAGCTGAAGTTGGCGTTACGGGTGAAATGGAAGCTACCGACGTGGGACCCGCGCTGGACGCTGCGCAATCGTCTGTGGAACTCATTCACGACGAGCGAATCGCATGACTGTCGCCGTGGATGCCAGGTGGTTCCCGGTGCCCAGCGTCCCAACATTGCGGTGAGGACTAGCCCGCCATCGTGATATAGACACGGGGACGATCATGGGAGAGGAACACGGGATCGAAGACGGCGATTGAGCGAGGGATATGTGGTCTAGGAGATATCTAGTACGTGACAGGCGCCCTTTATAAACACAGCCGCCTTCCCCTACCCCGCATTTCATCCTCCCTCGGCAGAATGAGCAGCAACCATAATTCGAACAACACACCCGTTTCGCACATCGCCACCCCAGGCGCGCTCGGCTTCTTCGCCTTTGCGTGCACGACGCTCGTTTTCGGTTTGAGCACCGTCACTGCGGGCGGGGTCCACCACTCCAACATCGTTGTCGGCATGGCGATCTCGACCGGCGGTATCGCGCAGATGCTCGCCGGCATGTGGGAGGTATGTCCCTTTCCTTCCCTTCAATATGCCCATCCTCCTAATACAAATTCGATGTAGTTCCCCACCGGGAATACCTTTGGCGCGACCGGTCTGTTTCCCTTGTGCTATAAGCGACTGACTAACTGAGAAGGATGTGGTACATAGCGTTCACGCTGTTCGGCTCCTTCTGGCTCTCGTACGCCGCGATTCTGATCCCGGGGTCTGGCATCCTCGCCTCCTACCCCACCGTGGGCGAGCTGCACATCGCACTCGGGTTCTTCTTTACAGCGTGGTTCGGTGCCTCCCTCCTCGTAACGTGCGTCCCGCTCTTTTCCTTTTCGGGTCCGTGGCCCCTCCGCAGTCCCCGCGGCGCATCAAATTATAGAGCCTGACCGCCAACTGCTTCCCGTCCCACTCGCATCCATGTCTTCGGCATCCTATGATAGACTCAACGAGCTAACCTTCGCACGCCCAGGTTCGCCGCCCTTCGCAAGCCGGCCGTCTTCATCGCGCTCTTCGGATTCCTCAGCGGTGCTTTTGCCTTCCTCGGCGCGGGCGAGTTCACCGCCGTACAGGGGTGCGTGTTTGCTTCCTTTCCTTTCCTTCCATATCCCGTACTTTTTTAGTGCGCTGACACTTCCCCAGTGTGACGCAGGTGGGCGGCGCGCTCGGCATCGTCACGGCGCTCATCGCGTACTACATCGCGGTTGCGGTTCTCCTCGCCGCAGACCGCGCGCCGGCGCTTCCTTGAATTGAGGACGGGTTTAAGCGGTGATTTGGAAGTAGGGTACGGAGGTTTCGTGGGTGCTGTGAGAAATTTGGGGTGCGGCGCCTGTGGTGCTGGAGTCAATAGTGTTAGTCCTGTTGTTATTCACAAGGCCCTCCGGCAATCCTGTAACTGTATTATTTCGATCAATTCAACAGGGGGTGTGACCTGTGACCCCAAAAACCAGTTCGACAATTCGACAACCACCAAATTTTGGCGTGACACCCTTCAAAATTTCGACATCCGAGACGCAAAATTCAGGTTTTTAGCGTGGTTGAGAGAAATTTGGGTTGGTAGTGACGAAAGTTGCATTCGACAGACCCCTCCGTGACCCCTGACCCCGCCCATATTTCGACATCGACAGGGGTGCCATCCGTGACCCGTGACTGTCGAATTGATCGTAATAATACAGTATACATAGACCTCCCCATCTGCCACTCCATACCGCAGCTGTGATTGTACAACCAAATTAAAGGCCCTAATCCCTCCTCCCGGTACTACTCATATTTCTGCTGCCTCCCGAACTATGGTGGTTTATATTCTTATTCACAAACTGAACTTTTATTCGTGATTGGGTTCTCTTCGGGGACCTGCGCAGCACTTTATACATCATATGCAAGGATTGGCACTCCCTCATATACTTAAATAATTCAGTGTTCTGGGACCACCTCCCCCACGTATCCTCAGTCCATCATGCTCATGTTCGAGAGGGCGGCGCACCTGGAACATTTGTTGTTGTACCTCCACCTCCTCCCAATCTGGACTCTTCCCGCTACAGGGCCGGGCTTCCTCTCATCGTTCCTCATTTGGCCTGTGCTCACTCCCTCGCCATTGCCGTTCCCAACCCTCGGGATTGGTTCAGTCTCCACCACTGTTATTTCTGGGCCAATTGGCCTTACATACCTTTGACGAGATTGGAAGTATACTGCAGCCATACTCTGTTGCCGACCGGCCAACCCATTTGCAGTCTCCAGTTTCCAGAGTCGCACATTGCTGATGTCCTCCACCTTACTACATCCTGCTCTTTTCCATTAGCCTGTGTTTGGATATACAGCACACTGTACATAGCAGTTGCACCACTTGCACTTGCAATGGAACATATGAATGAATTTTCAAGAAAACAAAGAATTGACCTTCAGAGAACCTATTAGGCTATTAAGGAGCTTTGAAGGTTCTAAACACAGAATTCACTGGCAAGGCATAATAACATAAAAGCGGTGTTCGACTATACTGCTACATGTCAACATGGCAGAACACGGTCTGAGTTTCGGGAATTGCCGCCTTTGATCTGTGCTTTTGAAGTTGATTGGATGTGGACCTTGTAACAGAATTTATTTGTCAGGAAGGAGAGGTGTTCGGCATTTACCGCTTTTGATCTGTGCAAATTGAAATTTGAGGATTCGCCCTCGTTTGCCCTTGAGAAAATATTATTTGTTAGAAAGGACCGGCCTGGGCCTCGGGATATGCCGCCTTTGATGGTTTCGGATCCAAAAGGCGGGGTCTGGGCCTTCGGGATATCCCGCTTTTGATCTGTGCACTTGAATTCACACCAACAATTATTTAGGGCCCACTCAGGACTGTCACTGATGTTCCTGTGTGATGCGTGACCGCGTTGACAACGTCCCGCTCGTGATCGATCACGAGCTCGTCCGCGGCGTTAGACACGAAACTCTAGTCTCTCTTGACAAACTTCCTCTCTCATGCCTCGTTCTGAAGTCTGTTAGTTACCGCGCCCCCGTTACCGTTAGTATAACCGACCAGGGAAACAGGTCTGGGTCGAGAATTTCTCAATTTCTCAATCATAACGGCATCTCCCGAACATCCCTATACGGCTGTGATCTGATTACAAGCATCCTTATGACGAGGCCGATTATTGTCAATTCAGGTGCGAGGGCCCAGACCTCATCTTTCTGACAAGTTCAATCAGCTTCAATCACACCAATGATTATCAAATTTAGGGCCCACCCAGGTGCAATTTAGACACCCAAGTGTTGAGTTGCAAGTGGGTGGGCCTGAAACTTAATTTACTTCTAGTACTTTCGGTCCCGCTGATTTTGTAACCTATACTAGTGGAAAAAAATTATGATTTGGCTGCCCTGAAACCCATTCGAAAGCCTACAACTTTATATTACACAAAAGTTCAACTGAAATTGAAAACTGAAATTATTGGTATCATTCAAACCAAAATTTGGGATTCTAATAGGTTTCGGGATGGCTGAAATGAGAAACAACATCTTGAGTTCTGGCTTTGATTTCGGTGCAACTGAGACCCAGAGTCTCGGGTACACTGTTTCTAATCATGATACTAATAATTTCAGTTTTCAATTTCAGTTGAACTTTTGTGTAATATAAAGTTGTAGGCTTTCGAATGGGTTTCAGGGCAGCCAAATCATAATTTTTTTCCACTAGTATAGGTTACAAAATCAGCGGGACCGAAAGTACTAGAAGTAAATTAAGTTTCAGGCCCACCCACTTGCAACTCAACACTTGGGTGTCTAAATTGCACCTGGGTGGGCCCTAAATTTGATAATCATTGGTGTGATTGAAGCTGATTGAACTTGTCAGAAAGATGAGGTCTGGGCCCTCGCACCTGAATTGACAATAATCGGCCTCGTCATAAGGATGCTTGTAATCAGATCACAGCCGTATAGGGATGTTCGGGAGATGCCGTTATGATTGAGAAATTGAGAAATTCTCGACCCAGACCTGTTTCCCTGGTCGGTTATACTAACGGTAACGGGGGCGCGGTAACTAACAGACTTCAGAACGAGGCATGAGAGAGGAAGTTTGTCAAGAGAGACTAGAGTTTCGTGTCTAACGCCGCGGACGAGCTCGTGATCGATCACGAGCGGGACGTTGTCAACGCGGTCACGCATCACACAGGAACATCAGTGACAGTCGAGGTTGACCGCTTACCATGTCCACGATTCACCCCGCCCTTCATGCGCAGAGTACTTCAAGGCTCCGCAATTCCCTCCGTGTAAGAATCAAATTTCTTGCATCTCATCTTCACAAGCTCACCATCCCAAAGCCGGTCGCATTGGCAGCGATGAATGGCTCCTCGAAAGACATCGCCAAATTGCATACCGTGGCACAAACTCTGACGGACGATGAAGCCATTGGTCTATTGCCTGTCTTCTATGCGAATCTGGATCCGTCTTGGATTCCTTCCCTTGATGTTCTGGATAATATCGCGGACCCGTCGACTCGGCTGCCATGCATAGAAAATGCCACCAAAACACTCTCTTCCCTGTGTTACATAGTACGCAATCCGCTGTTTCCTCTTGCCGCTACGCCAGATCTCTGGCCCCGAGTTTGGAAATGGATGGAATTACCTCAGATTATATCACGAATGCGTCCCTGCGTTCACCGCTTCTGAAGTGGTGTCCACACATGTATCGCAATCTCAAATTCTCCTGAAATTCGGCCAGCATCCTCAAACCTGCCTGGCAATGTTTTCGACAAAAGGGGTCCGACGTATGCTCGCAACAGCCTGGGCAACGCTGGTGCACCGTTTGTATACAGCGGACGAACCAGCGACGTTGGGGGTTATAGCACTCCCTTTGCTTGCGTTGTCGGATATGAAGGACCCCCAGAACCTGGCGGAAGTGGTTGATGGCTGCGGAGGCAGCTATAAAGCCCTCGCGCTTACGCTGATGCAAAATATATCCCAGGCTGTCGCGAACTCGAAATCCGAGATGGCCGTCACCTCTATCACTCCAATCCTCCTGTTTCTGAGCGACGTATCCAGAACATCTCCCGATTTTGTCGCGTACCTCCTGTCACACGGAATCATCTCCTCCTTGGTGTCAGCACTTGACATAGATGGGGTGCCGCCGCCCGCGGAAGGCGTTCCGGACCGGCCGGTTGAGGTCGAGCTTTGTCTTGGTTCCCTCATCCAATATCTGAACGTATCTCCGGGATATCCGTGGACGGTGCAGGCGCTTCAGGCCGGCCTACTCCGACGTATCATCACCTCGAGTGCAAAAATGGCTACAGCATCGGACGCGGGGAAATATCCCAAGCTTCTGGGGACTGTGCTGCCACGGAGTTTGGTGTTTTACCCCGTCATCGCGGGGATGAAGAAATCTTTCTTCCAGCTCGAAACACTGTCCCGGAGCGAGGAATTCTCTCGTTCGGTATTATATGGACTTTGGAACGTTCTGAAGGCCTTGGTGGATGAACGAGTCAAGGTTTTAGACACTTGGGAGGCATCTGGTAGAGCATCGTCTTTGGCATGCGATAACATGAAGGTGCGGCAGTGGGTCTGACAACGTTTTCAAGGACTCACCTAAACGACCGTTAGTGCGACAAAGTTGACAAAAAATAACTTTTCCGACGTTGTGCAGTCTGCCACACCGCCGCTTATTGCTCGCGTAAATGCCAGCGCGCCGACTGGATAGATGGACACCGGGACGAGTGCCACGTCCTTCTATCTGCCCACCTCAGTTTGTCCTTCCTTTGGTTCCTCGAGGAAATCTCTGATCAACATTTAGCGTACGCTGAGATCGGCCTCCACTACCGCGAGAAATCCTTCATCCGTGCGCTCTTGCACTCAGACTATCAACGTTTGCGGGTTGTAATTTCCATCCACATGCTGCAATTTATGACGGAAAATCCGGGCACATCCTTCTTCGTCGCCTTTGACTACACTGGCGCCACCGGAGTCGAATTGTCCGTCTTGCCGGTGGCCAAGTTAGGCCCAACAATACAGATTCCTCATTGGGGGCGCCTCGCGCGTGCCGGTGGGCGGTTGACGCTCCATGCAATACGGATTGGGCATGGGGCAAACTGGAGTAACGCTATATTTCCCCTCCGCGCGACGAGCTCGCAATTTTCTGATGGGTTGGTACGGATCGCGAGTGGCATAAACGGACTCCAGTACTCGCAGGTGGAAGCTCTTGTACGGGATTTAATCGAGACGACGGACAGGGAAAATACGGAGATTCATTAGGTTGCCTTTCCTCTCATTTACTGAGCAGGTTAATATTCCGATCAGCTACGTCGTTAGTAGACTGATGAAGGGAATGAGAATTCAAAGACGCAGGTGGTGTTTTCTTGCGGCTCGCGGGGATCGTCGACGCGAGCACTGCGATGGGCAGAGGAGAATAGGAGTATCGCTAAATGTTTCCTGGGCTCTGATCAAAATTTCCATCTTACAGCTAATTTGAAAACGATAGACACTCTTCATTTTCGAGCAGAGTTCGGCTAAGTTCGGCAGAGTTCGGCATGGGATGAAACAAGTCAACAAGTCAACAGAAACTCTCCAACGCGCCCATCTCCAAAATTTAAGCTTCATGACGAACCCTCTTACGCTGACGGTGGATAGTGGGCCGTATATATGAAGCTGTCCTCTATTGCTCCTCCCCTCACTCTCCCAACATGAACCCCAACAATTTCAACCCGTTGTACGCCCCAATGCCCGACGGACTGCGTGGTTTCGGCCCGAATGCCAGCTATCTTCTCGGCCTCGGCCCCCTCCCCGCTCCCACTCAGCAACAGGCTGCTGTCGCTATGATGCAGACGGCACTCGACAGCGACATGTTCGATCAACACCAGATGTTTGAAGAGGATGAGGATGAGGAAAATGAGAACGAGAACGAGCACGAGGATTTCTTTGCGAGAGGCCATCGTTACTCGCTTCTTGCGGATCATTGTCCATCCCCTGAGCCCTCCGTACCTCACGCTCACCCTCAGGTGCCCCCGCAAGGCCCAGGTTAGTTGTTATCTTCTTTTGTTGTGTTCAAAGCTCATAATTTGTTAGCTTCGCTTATTACCGTCAAAGTTCCAGTGTACGGCGCTGTGAACAAAGACAAGAAGGCTCCTACGGTCAACACTACGCTTGTCCTCCCTTCCGACATCCCTGCGACAGACTTCTTCTCTCGGATCCATGCGCAAATGAATGTCGATCCCACTACGGCCGTTCTCGGTTGGAAGGAGTCTGCCGAGCGCCGAAGGGATCCTTACCATCGGCTGGCGTCAGCGGAAGATCTCAACGGTGCCTTCAAGTCCCTTATCAAGCTTCAGACCAGCACGCGGCGCAAGAAGGATGTCATCATGGAAGTTGTGAATCTCGTGCGTCCTTCCATTACCTACGACATGTTTCTTTGACTAATATCGTCACAGGAAGTGCAGCCCGATGGCAAGACTACCAAGCAGGCTGAGAAGCAATCCGAGACTGCACTGAGCATCCCCGAGCTTCAGCAGGTGCAGGCCAAGCTCAAATGCGCTGAGCACCCGGGCAAAAATCGGTGGTGCTATGTGATGGGACCGAAGAGCACGCACCCGGGGAAGCATGTTGAGCTCGGGATAGATGTCGTGTCCCTTTGGGCGCGTAAGATGGTGCGTACTGGCCTCTATCATCTGTGTCTGAGTCGTTGATGCTATATCCTAACAGCATGACGGCGACGCCGACCCAGACTGCGTGGAACCTCCGAGCATCCTCCGACTCGACGAGCTTGCCAAGCGGGGCCGCACACGGGAGGAACGCAACACCCGAGGCCGCGGGCAGCCCACCCTACCCCTATCCACGTCCACGTCGGTGCCGACGCTGGCAGTCGGGCTCTCCATCCCGTCGATGACAACACTGTGAAGTCCAAGAAGCGCCCGCATGCCGACTTGTCGAGCGACGAGGCTGACAGTGATGACGACGACACACTCCTTATCTCCGACGTCCTTCGCGAGCTTCAGGCCAAGTTCCCGGCCCTCGATTACCTTCAGTACGCGAATGTCCTCCAAGCACAGGGCATCGTGTACGCGAGCAGTGCGCTTGACTTCGACCATGCCTATTACAAGGCGACGGTTGGTATGGCGGACGGCGCCATCGGCATGTTCATCAAGAAGGCGAAGAAGATGGTAAAGGACACCAAGAAGGCCAAGGGGAAGAAGCGCGCTCGGGTAGACTCGGAGTCAGACAAGGAGAACTAGAATAAGTGCCTTTGATATTTTTTCTTGCTTACAATCACGCGACGTCTTCTCGTCTGAATCCACACTGCATATATTGTATTACTTAGCCTCGTACACACTGTATTACCACCGTTGAACATGCTCTTTGATTTTCTATCCCTATAGAACATATCCACAATCCCGGAACCATCCCTCAATGCTCTCCGGAGTCATTGTATCGTGAACAGCATTCCAGAGCATGCCAATGGGATCACAATCATCCCTGCCTTCCAACTGACTCAGGACGTAGTCACGATTGCGTCGAATCCAGTACTTCAGGGAAGAGAAGCCTTCCTCACAGGGATTAAAATCGGGGGAATACGGTGAGAGATAGATGAGTTGACGCCCGCTAAAAACCCATCAGTTATGTAGGTGTATCAGCAATGTGCAGCACTGGCGCACCGTCCCTCGATCATCTCTCGAATGCCATCGAAATGATGGACACTCGCTTGTCCATCACGAGTACGGAATTGTCTTGAGGGAACGGGTTCATGTGATCTAGTAGGACGTCCAGATATTTCCGGAATTCATTTGCTGTCCACGAGCGGGCAATAATATCAAGATGTAAAACACCATCAAGACAAATGGCCGGTAAAAGAGAGTATCTACATAATCGTTGTGAGTATTTTTAGGGGAAAACACGCTAAGAAGGACCAACCTGACACCGCGAACAAGAAAATCGGAGCGGCGCGCACGTTCCCCGACAGGTGCCCAAGCCAGCAACCGCTTGGAGGTATGACGGTTGCAAGCAGACTCGTCAAGAAAGACAAGTCGCCGTGCGGGGTGTTCTCCGACTTGGGCCTGGTAATGAAGCCTTTTTGCCATGTCAGCTTCGAGCGCAGAGCGTTCAATCTAAGGCAATGTCAGAGCCTTGCGGAGTTTGAGAAAAACACCCTCACACGCTTTCGTGTATATCCGCGGCGTCTCAAAGCATCGCGTATGGTGGTTTGTGCGACATAAAGCCCAGTGGACATGTAGAGATGGGTCTGGAGCTCAACCAGGTATATATCGGGAGTCCTAAGAACGAGGCCCTCCAGGAACTGTCATCCAACATCAATAGTGCGAACGGTGATATTATTAAGGAAACATACGGATATGTCGAAGGGGGTGAGAATACGGGGTCTCCCTAGTTCAAGAGGTACCTTGGCATGCTTGCCAGTGCTGCGCCATGTTGCGATGGTGCGGTAGACCGTCCGCTTGCTTATGTGCGTTGCGGTGGCAATTTCACGAGGGCTCATGTAATTTGCCATAGTAGTAATGAGCCTTTTCTGCTCTGGTGCTATGTGGCGGCGATTTCCTTGAGGCATGGTGGTGAAGAACGAAAGGCGAGACCATTGGGCACCATTGTGACTGACAGAAAAAGAGAAGTGGAGCCGGTGCCGAACTCTGCCGAACTTAGCCGAACTCAGCTCGAAACGAAGAGTGTCTATCGTTTTCAAAATAGCTGTAAAACTCAGTATTTCTCGGTACATTTCAGCTCAGAACATATTGCTATCAGGAAAGCTGATTCGGATTCGGTTCCGAAAATCCGTGTAAAAAAACAGCGGCAGAAATTAGGTCAATGTGGAAGGAATCCCATCCAGCATTGATGAAACCACTGGAAGTACTTCTGCTTCCACTGATCTCCACTGGTACAGCTTTTGTATATACGCCTCCCAGAAGCAGCAGACGCCTTCGATCTCATTGAACTCGACAGGCCGACTGGTGGTTTCACGTTAGACAGAACGATTAATTGTATTGCAATAGTCAAATTACAGCTGATTGCAGTACCGAAGGCGCGAATCAAAAATTCCTGTTTTGGGCCATTTTCAAAGAATTCCCGATATCTCAGCCAGTTCTCCACCGATTCACTTGCAAATTAGATAGATCTACTGGGCTAATTCACTCGCAATTATTGATAGAGAGGAATGTGTGAAATATCACATATTACACATTTTCTGATTCCGGGCTGTTTTCGGACCGAAAGCCGTCTAGCATACCGAGAGCATGTCCCAGCAGCGTAATATTTTGGTTTGGACACCATATTCAACTGAGGAAACATGTGATAGAGCCAAAGGCATGGATAACTTATTTACAGTCCCTCCAGATCCCACGGACACATCTGCCAGTTTTGGCATCAAGAGATATTGTAAGGATTACATTTATCCATGAATTTCCTAGATTTAGGGCTTTATCACATGTTTCATCAGTTGAATATGGTGTCCAAACCAAAATATTACGCTGCTGGGACATGCTCTCGGTATGCTAGACGGCTTTCGGTCCGAAAACAGCCCGGAATCAGAAAATGTGTAATATGTGATATTTTCACACATTCCTCTCTATCACTAATTGCGAGTGAGTTAGCCCAGTAGATCTATTCAATTTTCATGTGAATCAGTGAAGAACTGGCTGAGATATCGAGAATTCTTTGAAAATGTCCCAAAACAGGAAATTTTGATTCGCGCCTTCGGTACTGCAATCGGCTGTAAAGTAAAGTAAAGTAAAAGAGTTCCACCGCCACTGAGTAACCTATAAGCTTGCCGCTCCGTTTTGTGGTGCAAAATGGGTGGCTATGCCAAAGACACAGTCCCAGGTTTTGTAGCACACAAAGGAGCGGCAAATTCATAGGGGTAGGAGAGCAGGGAAGAGGAAGTTTAATATTTCGATCACACAATTATATACGTAGCATAGGCCTGTAATGATGATTGGTTTGGTAGATAGGTAGGTAGGTAGCATTACACGGCACGGTCCGAATAACGAACGCCGGTTCCCAGGGATTTTCCCGGTGTACAAGTAAGCGTAATTATACCATCGCCCCTGGACTTCCCTCTTCCACCTAGACCAGCACTCGCAGACCCCACAGGTTGCCCCATGCCCCACGGTATGACCTAGACAGCAGAGAAAAGCATGAATATGAACCTGGAATATGCACAACGGTCAGTAAGTCAACTTGCACGATACACAGGTGTTGCGTAGAAAACCTCAAGGACATCATGCACGTATTTTGCTATGAGTACAATTGTCGCGTGCTCATAAATTATGGCTTTGAGGAACTCAATGCTGGTGAGTTCAGCCATTTTCCCCTGCAAACTTGGTACGGTTCGGAATAACTTCTCCAGAAATGTATCACGCAGCATCAGGACCTCTTGGAGGATGCAATATACGAGCATCAATATCACGCGCGAACGAAGCACATTGATATTCATTATCATTTTATTCGCTACATCATAATCATTTATTCAGGAATCAATGTCAAAGGTTGGGTGGTTCGCCGGAGTCTAGAAGAAAAAGGCGAGCACTTGACTTTGACGCCAATGCACGTTTCTATCCTTCGAGGCTGGACAATGAGGAGTGCCTTAATTCGTTAAAGTCATCACCAATCCCATCTGTTAACTAGAGCTGCCGAACGGAATATTAGTCAACGAAGAGAGTTACTTACAAAAATGTGAATACAAATGATACGACTTGTAGAGGATGAAAAAGCCATCGTAAACAGCATATCGTATGCACCCAGCAACGCGGAAGGAAGTTGCCCGCCCTCGAACCATTAAAGCGAGGCACCCATCTACTGACGAGCAACTGGTGCACCAGAATCGCGGTGTCCGAAGCCGTACGCTGCAAAGCAGCAATGCAGGCGATGGGGTAAGAACAAAGAAAAAGGAAAGGAAGAAAATGAAGCGAGTAAGAACGGACTCCCCTTCGCCTAGGACCATTGGCCTGCCGTAGCCGAGAAAAGCTCGAACAAGAAAGAGAAAGGAGAAGAAAGAAAAACCGATGCCAAAAAGGAAGCGTAAGCGCGTGCGCAATCCAGGCGGCAACCGTGACGCGGACGCCGGGCCGCAGTTGTGTTCGATGAGCGGGAAAGATAAGGTCCACCACATCCTATGTCGCAGTGCGGTAAACGTCCGGACCAGCGACGCGACCGCGCGCCCCGTGGCACAATACTCGGTGCACACACTCATCCTCCGCAGGAGAGCACCATAGTACCACACATAGACGGGCCGAATATCGCGTGCGCCTGCCTGCGACCAGCGCGGGTGCATACACAAAGGAAATCGGGGGTATCACGCACCCCACACCCTCCCGCACACAGCTCCCCCACTGAAATCAAACGTGAAAAAGAGGAACACGTACTCTCCATCTGATCCCATCGGGTCGTAATAATCACTTCCTCCTGCTCTGCCTGCCTCGTATCTCGTCGCACACGCGCCTTACTGTGTGCGTAATCATGGGCATCTGGGCTCGTAGTGCTTGCAACAGGGTGTGTCAACGCGGCGAGCGCACGCTGCGTGTGCGAGGGTAGGTGCCTGCATCCGAAGGCGTCAGAACAATACAATTGCATAAGAAAAACAAAAGAGGAAAGGAATACTGGCGCGGGTAAGCCAATGGATGGGGCGAGGTACAAGTAGGCATGGGTGGAGATCGACTGAGGGATGTTGGAGCAGAAGTGGCCCGGAAGCCGATATCAAGCTGCGGTGCAGGGAGGCGGAGAACGATATTCTTACCGTGCAAGCTGCTTCTCTGGCGTTGTCTGCGGTCAAGAAAGCCCGGGACTTGGACTGCCGGGGCCAAGCGGGGATCACACGTTTGCAGCGTAACCTGCAAAAGGCGGAGCTTATGAAGACCTTTGAGGTTATGATGTACAACAGAGCACGAGTAGCACTGATTACCTTGGGCCACATGGCACAGGACGCAGTGGAGCCTTACCCGCCGCTGACCCAGCGGGACGCGCGGCGGAAAGAGACTCATCTATATCGCGCCAAAAGGGACTCCCGACTATTCGATGGAACGGCGTGGTACTTGCAGAGTAGAGTGATGATATTAGGCGCGGTGGCGGCTTCGCCGCTAGGGAACGAGGGGTGTGATGGAAGACAGTGAACCCCAGTTGTTGGCAGGTACCCAAACCCTCAAACGCTCAGGTATGGCATAGCCTCCCTACAACTTAATTGCGCGTATTGAAGTCTTCACAGGTTTCTTGCAGTCTGAACGAGCACCCAAGCACCTCAGGGACATCGCCCCGGACGGTGTAGTTGTGGACCGGCCCTTGTCGTCCGAGGCCGAGGACAGCGACTTGGAGATGTCGCCGTCCAAGCAGGGAAAGCCGCGCGGGAAGTTGAAGACGTGAAAGATGAAGAAGGATGACGGGTGGATATGGAAGTGGTTTGAAAGGGTGACAATGGGGGATTCGGGGGATGACGGGAAACTGGTGGAGTACAAGAGGGAGAGTAAGCGCCTCATCTGGATAGTTTTCGACTGTATACTGACAAAGTACCAGGCATTCGAGTTCAACGGTTTCGTGCCGAAGCCGAGATGTACCACTGCCAGTTAGAGCAGTACGAACGGAAGCACCCTGAGCTCATGCGCGTGATTGAGAGGTATCGACGAGATAGCGTTGTGTGGGCGGGACTTGGAGATTGGGAGGAGCAGCGGAATGGGGGTGTCAATGGCGCAGCGATCTTCGCTCGGATGCAAGCTGCGATGTCCCACCGGCTGGAGCACAACGCCAAGGCTATTTTTAAGAGCGCCGACTCGGGCGCACACCACACATTCGACGAAATGGTGACCAAGATCGACGGGTGGCGTGACGTGGTCGTCAAATGGATGGATGAAATGGTTCGTTACACGGCTATCCCGGCAGTCATCGGAATTTGATAGGATTTGATGCCCATCAAAATCCAATGATTTTCCCGTCGGATTTCCAAGGACATTCGTCGGGAGCCATTGAATATAAAAACTTCTGAAATCCATTGGAGCGGTCATTGGATTTTGATGATCCAGCCAAATCACCAATATTTATCCTTCGGACTCCTGTTGAACGTAGTACCTGTGCACCTCCGAGTCCTCTGATTCATGATCCACCAATACAACACCCTGGCTCAGCCTGTTAACCAATTGAACGGGGATTCCTCGAAACCTAAAAGTACAGGTGTATGCATAGCATCAACCTGCGGTACAAGGACTCGGATGGAAGGGCTGATTTCTGAACCTGAAGCACAGATTCAATTTTTTAAATAACATCTTCCTTGCCAATATCATATGCATTTGCTATTGGCTATGGAGTTAATCCTGTACCTTCAAGTGGAATGAGGGTTGAATCAGAGGCTACCGTATGCGGACTTTGAGTTGTTTGTAGTCGTGGGTCTGTTGTTGATGGAGGCGACCTCTTGGGAACTATATGTTGCCGGTTCCTTTGTCAGTACTATGGTCGAGAGGTTATCATCGCTCTCTTTCATGCTGCTCAGGTCTTGGGTTCGATCTGCTTATTACACAAAATTTTGCCCAATTACTCGCCATTTTCCCCTGCGTAGTGGAACCATTGCAATTCACGACCTTTCACGCGGTCGGCCAGCGAACAAACCTTTGGAATTCGTAAGTGTTTATATCTGACGGGGGCCAATGCCTGCCCCGTTGGATTCCTACGGTCATCACACCTGTAAAAATCCTATGACAACCGGGATAGCCGTGCATCAGCAAACCCTGATGTTGCCCGTTTTGGACAGTAACGGAGTAGCGTTCGGTAGCGCCCGGTAGCAGCTGGTAGCAGACACGTCAGGTCACCAGCGCCGGTAGCAGATCAGCTTTTTCGTAGCGGGTGCCTCCTTCTTAGCGTTCAGGATCTATGGCTTTGTCGCCTTTTAAACACAATACATTCAATGGCATGGACACCTCAACAAAAGTAAAAGCACGTAAAACGAAAGGAAAAATATATATTTTTAGACGAAACGCTGTGGTGTTCTGATATCGATTGAGGTGGAGGGGCGCCTGGCTGCGGGGACTCGATTGATCACCGTTCAATGGTCTAGCTGGATACGCGGGATAGGATGCCTTGATAGTCTGCGTCGGCTGCTGATCGTGCTGCTGATCGTGCTGTTCTGTGTCGGCGCGGGCGCACCCGGACTGCTTCTGGGGCATCTTAGACGATGCACCGCAGCTTTGGTGAGCCGGCGGGCTACCCGAGCCCCCCGCGCGGGCCCAGTGGCGGCCATTTTTTTTTATCTGGTGCCAGAATACCCACCAGTTTTTGCAGCCAGTGGCCGCCAGTTCATGTTTGGTAGCCACGAAATCACACCATATCACTGAAAACATTTCACATTATGGAGCTACTGTGAGGGATACATGATACGTAGGGTAGAAGCCTGAATCCGCGAGCAACTCGGGCCCAAGCGGAACATAACCATCAACGGGACGCTTGCGTTGACGGTGAGGTCTTGTCTGCCGTGAGTACGCGCGGGGTCGGGATCGGGGGGGGTGAACCAGAGTTATGTACACTGTACCGCTAGCATTAGACCAGGTAAATCCCAGGTCACAAGCTAAAGACTCACCTCATCGGGACCACTGCGCCCGTCACAAGAGGAGGAAGAATTGGACATCGAGGACAGGTACGTAGACAGCGTCTGTTGACGGGTGACCGATTGTACGGTGTCTGAGGAACAACCGAAGCTTGAATTAGGCTGGACAGGAACTTGAGGGCGCTTAGGCCGCTTGAGGGGAGTTTGAGGCAGCGTGGGAGGAACGTGCATGGCTTGAACGATCTCGAGGTGGCTTGAGGTGGTCGAGAAACTTTCGGGGCATGCAGAGCGAAGGCGCGCTCTGGAGGCGGCTTGATTGGGTGACTTGAGGCACGGGGAATTGGAGACTTGGGGGGTGATGTAGGACAGGAAGAGCAGGCTCGTCGATGGGAAGGAAGAGAGACAAGGATGGAGGGATCGAAATGGGGAGAGCAAAGTTAGGGTTAGGGTTTCCTTATAAGGTATATCTTATCTTATCTACTTCCCTATAAGGAAACCCTAACCCTAGCATCAAGTTTCAGATTGCTCTTGGCTGAGCCTTCTCCTTACAGGGCAGGTCTTTATTTCCATTTTTGGACATTGTTTGTACATGTTGTGTTACAATATCCTGAGCATATCCTGAGTCCATATATGGTGGCCATCAGACCTCAGGATATTGTAAGGATATGCTCCGGATATTCGCTAATATACTGGGCATATCCTGGCTCCAGATATCCTCAGTATATTAGCTAATATCCAGAGCATATCCGGCCACCGGATATTGCAGGTATATACTGGGGATGTTTGTAATATCCTGAGCATATCCTGAGCATATACAGGGCCTGTATATTGCTTATTGTCCCCAGTGGATCCAGCCAGTAACTAATCTATTGACTGGAGGTTCTATCATGATACAAGGCTACATGCCGCTAGCATGGTAAGTAGCTACTTACATGCGTACTTACTTGAACGCGCCATAGATTTCCGCGCAGCTCGGCATCTCGGCCCCGCGCATTCTGACCATTAAGTGCGTCTCGCTGGTGTTCTCTGGCCCGGAGATCTCGTTTGACCGCCTAACTTCAACGCTAGTCTTTTACCCAAGCTCGGGGCTGAGTTCTGGACCGCAAATTGAAGTCAATCGGCGGAATCGCACATACTGGGCAGACGGACTTGACGGACTTTTTTGGCTCCAAGGCATCCCAGAACTCTGGTAGTGCTTTCGATCCCATTACCTGTGCTGAGACTCGATGTTCAAGATCTCAATGTTTCTCCTCAAGGCCGAGTTAACATGTACTCGCCTCGAATCTCTGTAGAATTCCTCCCTTCATATACCATTATACCCTCTGATCTCCCTCCCAGATAATGGCACGCTTTCATCCCCAGAGAAAGCCTGAGTTTCGAATTTTAGAAAGCACCCCGAGTGCCGCCAAGTCCGCGTGGTCCCAGCTGCTCAAATTAGGATGCTAACCACTGCCTCTGATCCATAGATATCCTTTCGCTGCGTTCGTGTGTGCGTATGACGGCGCTCTGTCAGCTATGTACTGACATTTTACATCCAGTGATGCTGCTACTTCAAATGGAGTGCCGGCCCTCCACGACGCGCAACTGGCGCTTGGTTTGCGTGCTAAGAGTGCGCTCCGAGGCGTGGATGGTTCAAATGCAGACCCAGACTCGGCGCTCGAAATCGGACACGGGGTATGCTCCGGCCACTCTTCCGGTACCTTTTCTATTCTCTGCTTGAAACACCTGCTAACAAACATCGCCAGCACATGTCCCTCTTCCGAGCTCCCATGCACGGACCTCCATGCGTAAGTGTTCGTTCATAGGACTTGGCAGATGGCTGATTTAAACTCCCTTTCTGCGCCCCCAGTTCCTCGCCAAACGCAGCCGAACTCACCAAGAAAAGAGCGCACCGGATTCACCCGATTCGAGGCCCCGCACGCGGACTCGCAGGTACGTTCGTTAGTGCTGTGATTCGGCAGAATGCTGACTAGTTGTATTCGTTCCAGGCAATGCGGCGATGTGGCGATCCAGCATTCTCGGGGCACTTGTCTGAGCATTCAAGCAACGTGTTACACGGTTCGTACCACACACAGCGAAAATTGACCGGTTTACGTGCGGCCGAAAATGAATCTGAAACCTATTGTTTCAGTAATCAGGTCACGTGAATTCCCATATAAGGCAATTCACGTGACCCAGCTACTGAAACAATAGGTTTCAGATTCATTTTCGGCCGCACGTAAACCGGGCAATTTTCGCTGTGACATATATTCTCCCACAAACTCGGGCTAAGCGGAATTCGTAGACCTTCTGTGGATATTCGAGATTCCTACAAAGCCTCGCAAGTCTGGCTCAATTTCTACGACTACGTTCGTTCGCTCGTTCTCTCAAGCTTGCTATATCCGCGTGAGTCCGCTCCCGATTTAGTTGGTATCTTGCTAATGATTCGCGCTCCAGTTCTGCGCGAGGATGGGCCGCGGATTCGAGCGCGGGCGACGGGGTTACGACGCAGGTGTGTCTGCAGCCAGCGCTGCGACTGCGAAGGGCTGACTGTCTTGCTTTTTTTCAGAGAATTTGGCGCGGAGTCAGAGGATTCACGGGTGGGTGTGCACGCGCGGGTGCTGCTGACTTTTGACGCGGAGCCTTGGGGATTCACGGGAGGATGGGACGGAGGTGCGTGCGCCGGCGCTGCGACTTGGCGCAAGGCTGACTGTGCCGTATTTTTTTTCAGAATTTGACTTTGACGCGGAGCCTTGGGATTCACGGGGTGTGCGTGCGTGCGTGGGCGCTGCTGACTTGGATGCGGAGCCTTGGAGATGCGACGGAGGTACGTCCGCTGGTGCTACGACTCGGTGCAAAGCTGATTCTGTCTTGCTGTTTTTCAGGGAATTTGTCGCGGAGTCGTGGAATTCATTGCGGGGTGCGTCCGCCGGTCCGCCAGCGCTGCGACTCGGCGCAAGCTGACCTGGTCTTGCTTTTTCTTCGCAGAATCTGGCGCGGAGCTCTGGGGGGTCTGTGGCTGTCGGCACTGCTGACTTGGCACGGAGCCTTCGGGATTCACGGGTGGATGGGGCACAATGGTAGCATTGCACATACGTAGATATACACATGTATATAGGTACGTTCGCGCGTCGCAGTGGATCCGCAGGATAGGGACAGCGAGACGAAGGACTCGGAGCGCGTGCCATGGGGCAGCGAGCCTGAGGGGTACAAAGGAGGTCAGCAAAAGAAAGGAAGGGGAGACCGTGTGACGCACCCGCTGTATGTGGGATCAACACGCGCGAGCAGCGTGCCAGCCTGCCTTAATGCACGCAGACTGCTTCCGTTTGCACTTCTCGCGAACGACGGCAGCCAGGGAATGCCCGCAAGGCGAAGGCGCCCGTCCCGAAGACGCACGCGACCATCGAGAACAGGGTTAGATTCTGTAGTAGTGAGATGTGTTCACGTCTTGACAGAGCGAGAGAAATCCAGCGATATTCAGCCCATAAAGTGTCCAAAATCGCCGCGTTCGGGCTAAGAATTCAAGAGTGCAGCGACGCGTACGATACAAGCGAGAGCACTATAAGAGAGAACGAATGCGCACATGCGGCGCGGGGATGGAGAAGGTGGTTGGAAGGCAGGATCAAGGCGGGATTCGGACTTGAAGAAAATCGCCGAAACGATCCATGTAAGCAAATATTTGGTCGTAGTTGATCTTCTGCCTTCTCTTGTACTACCATCACCTTCAACCCTTTCTTGACCCTTTCCATCTGTGCGATATCGCCAAATGGGAGGTCATTGTTCAAGCCTCGATGAGCTCCCATGTCACGGCGGGCCCTGGTGGATTACGGTATCGTCTCTCTCTCTAGTACGTAGTGTTGCCGGTGTCGGGTTCAGAACCGATTCTGAACCTGAACCGAACCTGAACCGAACCTAAATTGAGGTTCGGGGGCCCGAAAATAACCGAACCGGACCCGGGGTCGGGTTCGGGGTCCGGAAATTTTCAGAATTTCTGGACCTGTGCGAACCTGTCCGGACATGTCCGAACCGCTTGTTTCCTCCGTCAATTGCAATGCTTGTCCTCTCTGTCCTCTCCAGCGGGAGCGCTAATAAATGCTGACACTTCTGCAGGGCTGTCTTCTGCAATCCTGCGTACTCGGGACCTCTTGGGCCGCATCTCTGGCCGAAGCGCTGATAAATGCTGACTTTTTCGCCGCTTGTTTCCTCCGTCAATTGCAACACTTGTCCTCCTCTCTGTCCTGGCCCCTAGGGACTCAAGTGGAGTTCTAACTCCTTTGAATGTCCTCTCCAGAGGGGGCGCTGATAAATGCTGACACTTCTGCAGGGCCGTCTTCTGCAATCCTGCATACTCGAGACAGTTTGGGCCGCTCTTCTGACTGGAGCGCTGATAAATGCTGACTTTTTTCGCGGAACTGTTTCCGATACGACCCCTTTCTGGCCCGAGGCCCGAATATAGTGGAGCAACAGTCGTGTTTTGTCTCCATTCCCACTTGATGCGCTCCACTGCCAGCGCGCAGCCCTGAGTTTATTATGATATGACCAACATTTCGTCAGTAGTGGGAATTATGTGAGCATCGGCTGTGATTCTCGTATAAAAGCACGAGTATTTTCTCTATCTATTCCAGCAGTTTCATCCCATGGCCTCCGAAGACCAGTGCGCAGTGGGCCCCGATGGAAACCTCCTCGGTGCTTCTCAGATTGTACTCCAGCATGACCCCGATGACACCAGCCCTTCATGCTCTTCTAGCTTCAACTGCGCCGGTTCAGTATGGCAATACCTGGATGAAAGCAAAGGTTCAAGCGCGCAAGAACAAGGACTTTGAGACGGTCAACCCGCGGGATGAGCTCAAGGCATACCTCGCCGCTGCATTGCAGAACGTCGATGATATTGTCGGATGGTGGGGGGTGAGTACTCGATCTGTCTCTTGTTCCATATTTAACATTAATCGCTCCAGCATCACGCTTCGCAGTACCCCACCCTCGCACGCATGGTGCGAGACTATCTGTCAATCCAGGGATCCGCCACTGCATCTGAGAGAGCATTCTCCAATGGGTTCTTGACCGTGACTCAGCACTGCAACTGCTTGGCTCCCGAGATGTTTGAAGCACTTCAGCTCTTGAAAGTGCGTATCGCAATAATCGTATCGGCACTGCGGAGGAGGCTACAAAGTGTATCATTGCGGCTTTGGATGATTCTGACAGTGGGGACGACTCATAGACTCTGTAGCCACCTATGTATGTGATAAAATCACTTCAAAAATATGAGGTTCACTCGGGTTCGGACCCCATCTGAACCTGAACCGAACCGCTAAGAACTGGACCGATGTCCGGTCCGCGGTTTGGCGGATTACGCTGAACCGGACCCCAGGTCGGGTTCGGGGTTCGGATTTTTCGGGGAAAAACCGGACATGACCGGACCGCGGCAACACTACTAGTACGCCGTCGCTGACGCCCGCGCAGGTACATCTACCGCTCTCCTTTTCTTCGCACCCCGTTGCTTCCTTCCTTCAGTCCTTAGCATGCTAATGGCGCCCCCACAGACTCGGTGAGCACCATGTCACGCCGCATGATCTCTCGACTTTGCACGTCCTCGGCTTTGTTGGCGAGCCCATCAACCCGGAGGCGTGGAACTGGTACAATGAGCATGTGGAGAACCGCGAGCGGTTGGCGATACGTTTTGGTGCGTCTGTCTCTATTATATTTTCCGGGTGGAGCTTTCCGCTTTCCACGAGTAACACTACATACCTTTCTGGTCGCGAGGATGAGCCCGGGCTCCTTTGCTGTTACCCTTCGTCCCCTCTTTCCTCTTTCCTCCCCGTCTTCCTAACAGCACACACTGACACGCCTCCCCCTCCAGGTAAACGGAGACGGGCTCGATTGTGGCGACGCCCCTCCCGGGCGCGGTGCCGACCAAGCCCGGGAGCGCGACGGTGCCGTTCTTTGGGCACGTCCCGGTGATTTTGGACCTCATGATGGGCGAGGTGTGTTTGGTTTTCTTACTTTTTCGAGCTTGATCTCTTCCATTGCCTTCCTGCATCCCCCTGTCCTACATATTTTTCCTACACACCTTCCCGTCCACGTTCCCTTCTGCATTCCCGCCCACCTTGCATTTGTCCCCATCCCCGCCCGCATCCGCGGCTCCACCTCCGCTCTCATCCGTGTCCACAAGCCCCCGTCCCGCCTTGCACCCCACACCACCCACATCCTCGTCCTCGTCCTCATTCCCGCATTCCCCTCTGCATTCCCCTTCACCCTGCTTTCCTTCCATCGCCACCGGTGTGCGCTGACGCCCCTACCCCCGCAGGAGCTCGGTGGTAACAACGTCGAGGGTGTGCTTGTGCTCAAGACGCCCGGGCTGTCGATCGCGCGCACAATCTGGCAGGACCACGTGCACTGCCTTGAGACGTACATGAAGCCACGCACAATGAGGATGGGTATATCTGGATAAAAGGGCAGATTGATGGTGCGTTCTCTGGGCTCCTTCTACCTCGTTCCACCCCGTTTCCCGGCGGCGGCACTTTCATCCGTCGCCACGTTCCTGCGGCGGAGCTGTGGCTTCCCTTTACATTTGCTTTCCTGAGACACGAACAGACACTGATGCCCCCAGACGTGATCAACATGTCAGGCCATCGGCTCTCGACCGCGGAGGTCGAGAGCGCGCTGATCATACACAAGGGCGTCTCAGAGACTGCTGGTGCGTCCCCTCCCTCCTTCCTCCTTTGTGAACTCCAATAGCTGATGGGTTTTCAGTGATCGGGACGGCGGACGAGCTGATGGGGCAGGCGGTGTACGTGTTCGTGATGCTCAAGCCGTGTGTTTTGTTTCATTTCCTTTTACACCACTGCACCAGCTGCCCTCATTATGCTGTTGTCTCCTTGACCACCCCCTTGCTCACTTCTCCTTGCGCCTCGGACATCATCCTCCTATCCTCCTTTTCTACACCTTACCTCTCACGTTTTCGTTACCCGCAGCTAACACCCCCCGCCAGTGAATTCACCTACAACGCCAACAACGAGGCGACGCTTGCCAAGGAGCTCGTGCTCCAGGTGCGCACGGTCATCGGGCCCTTGCCACGCTGAAGAAGATCTACATCATCCCCGATCTTCTCAAGACATATTCCGGCAAGGTGCGTCTCTCCTTCCCCGTCCGTCGCCTCCACAGAATGCGGGTGGGTATGTTGGGTATCCACCGCACATATCTTGCGCTAAGGAGCACTGAGATGCTGCTCTTCGGCATGGCGACCTGATGTGGCGAAGAACGAGCGGTGGCAATGGTCCCTTGCATTCATGCACTCTTGTTCTTCGGCTTCGTGCACGGATCGGCATGGACGTCTTTCCATTCACATTCCTCCAAATTTCTATCCATCATCAAGCAGTCCGAGCACTGATGCACACCTTCTCCAGGGGAGCGAGCTCAATCAACTCTTATGCAAGATATAGCAAACCGGTACGTCGACCACCCCCCCACATTTGCACATCCTAAACTTTTCACCCCAGGACATTCAATTAGTACGGTGCCGTCTACTTCACCCGCCCGCTAATGCTCCCGCTCGCGGCCCCGACTTGAACAAAGTCATGCCTAGCATCTACGCGTGCTTCATGGAGAAGGAGGCTTGCCAGTGGCGCCAGATTTACAAGGCGTGTATGCTCATGGTGGTATGTACCAAAGCTGACATGCCCGCAGGCCCTGCAACTGCTTGAATACCTGATCAAGAACAGCTCGGAACGCGTGGTGGATGACGCGTGTGGGCACGTCTCCACCATCAAAATGCTCCCAACTTCTACATTGATTACAAAGGCAAGGATGAGGGGCTGAACGGTGCGTGTCCACCTGCGGCTCCACACCCCGGCTGACGTACGCACGTGCAGTGCGCAACTGCTCACGCAAGCTGGTCGAGCTGCTCTCTCCCGGATGGTGTGTGCTGTCTTTCCTTCTCTGCCTGGTACTGATGATGTGGCATGCACAGATGTCAATTCCTTCTTTTTGTAACTTGGGGTCCCAGCAATTTTCCGGTACCGATGGTACAGTGATCCACCGGTCAATGATACACCACGGGTCAATGATATAGTCAGATAATATTTATCATTCAGCTCCTATTTTGCAGACTACACCTTAAGAAAAAAACTGTGCATTCCTGGGGTTGTAATCTATTCTTCCTTCAACCCATATGGCTTGCAAGTAAATGGTTATTCTAATAGAAAATCATCTTTCACGAACTTGACTGTATCACCACCTAGTATTCTGTGTAGATATTCTTTTAAGATATTCTCAAGATGCAAAACCGGTTTGAATACATACATGCATCTTCCTATGTGTTTTTAACCATATTCTGGGGCCAGGTGGCGAACTGGTGAATGGTTTCCCGGCCGTGGTCCGTTTTCGGAATGGCAATCAGTCACACTCCCCATTTAGCCACTGCCATTAAATCAGCTATTTTCGACTCTGGGGAAGGGTCTGGAGATGACTTCGAAGAATAGACCTATTAAATACGGTCCAAAGTACTTTGGTTGCTTAAGGACGCCCGTCAAGTGCCCGTCGGAAATATCGGACCGGTAACCAAATGCGGCAACATCATGATGTGTGACTGTATCAGTGAATGGTGGCAGAAGTTTGCGATACAGCACGCCCATCCCACACTCGAAAATTAAGCCCTCTTACTCAGACATGTACTACCAGTATATAAAGACTTTGGACAACTAGGATTTTCGAAAAAGTCAAAGAGAGTGAATTAATTTGAGATTCTATTTTAGTGTATCATTGACCTGTGGATCACTGTATGTGTTCAACTTACTTCAGAATTTACTGACTGGTGTTTTCAGGTTCAACCTCTTCTTTTGAGCCCTTGCAAAGTGCGCGGGGCAAACTTTTTCAGGATGATCAACTTCCGTAGGTTACTATTGAGTAGGTCGAAGTATATATGTAGTAGCAAAACAATAGAATATGATTTTTCAATCAACTGTGGATTTGAATCGCTACAGCGCTGCTACCAGCTCCTACCAGCTGCTACGCCACTCCTACGCTGCTCTACAAGCCGCTACGAACCCCTACAAAGCCCTACGCTCCTGCTACCAGCTTCTAGCCGCTGCTACCAGCTGCCTACGCCGCTCTACAAACCGCTACAAATCGCTAAGCCGGTGCTACGAGCTCTATCAGCTGCTACCAGCTCCTACGTGGCTCTACGAACTGCTACGAACTGCTACGAATCACTACGAACCACTATGCCTTGCTACCAGCTCCTACGCTGCTCTACCAGCTCCTACGAGCTCCTACACGCTCCTACGCCGCTCTACCCGAGCGCTACAAACCACTACAAACCACTATGAGCTACTACGAGCTCCTACGCCGCTCCTATGCCGCTCTACCAGCTGCTACGCGGTTGCTACCCGAGCCGGCTACGAGCTGCTACGCGGTTGCTACCCGAGCCGGCTACCCGGCTGCTAGTAGCCGGCTACCAGTTGCTACTGAGTGCTACGCGGTTGCTATGGAGCGCTACAGAAGGGGACCCATCCTACCATCCTACCATCCTACCGGTCGCTCTGGAGCGCTCCAGAGCGACCGGTAGGATGACCAGGGTCTGCTGATGTGTAGTATTCGTATTCTGATCTAGACCGGTGACCGTTCTGTCTACGAGATCACAAGTGTCGGTAGACAGACCGGTCGATCTGGGTTTAAATTCCCATGACAAGCGGCGGCACCGCCACTTCTCATGTGCAAGTCACGTTTGGTGCCCCATCACTAGGCATCAGCGGGCGATTTCCGACTCGGTTCGATTATCGGTCCATGCGCCCTTTTTTCCATTTAACAGAGATGCCACGAAACTCTTTCGACACCTTACCTAATGTTATTAGATGCATCTACGAGCACGTAGAAATATTTATAACCCCTCCAAACATCAATTACATGTTTTAAAAATGGGTGCACGACTTGGGAATCGAACTCGCACGGTGCGCGCACTGTGATGGGGCATCAACACGTGGTCGCCCGCTTGTCATGGGAATTTAAACCCAGATCGACCGGTCTGTCTACCGACACTTTTGTTCTCGTAGACAGATCGGTTACCGGTCTAATTCTGATCTAGTCATGCATTGTGTACTGATTCTGTATTAGGGCATCTACAGGGCGTACAAGGACTTCGAGGTCCATTGAGCTCCAAACTTCGGATGGTGGGACTTCAGTTAGTCTCTCTAGGACAGACACACTATAAAAATTGTGCTCGTACCTCGTGTTATAGAGTCTGTTGGTTACCGTGTCAACTAAGCGGCGTCCAACCTTATTATATAATGATGTGATATCTCCGAGATACACCACCAAACAACTCATTTATTTTCACGCGTCTCCACCTCACTCGACGTGTATCTCCGCTATCTGACACGATGCAATGGCGAAAAACTCATCTAGAATGGGTCTAGTCCCCCCTGATACCTTCTATGACACTCCAAGACGGCCCCCACCACGGCAATCCACTTCTGAGAGCGCCGATACAACTGGAGCCTTTACATGGGTTCCCGAAGACAATTCCCCAATGCCTGGCCCAAATAGCACTTCTGCGGGACAAGGTAAGTGGTGTGAAGAGAAATCTTCGTCGACTTATCTTCTGGTGCAGCTTCATTTCCTCGAACAAATAACTCGTCCGCCTCTACTCCTGCCACCGCCAACGTCCCGTCGACACAGCCCAGGCTCAGAGCCAAGCGGCGAAATGTATGGGATAAGGCAGACGAAATTTTACTTACCATTGGAAAGGAGTTTAACTCTTTTGCTCATTTTCTCGAGGTGATATTTTACAACCGGATATCCGGTGTACCCGATCCGCGCACGACGCGCCATGTGCGCGCAGTAGCTGCATTTCTGGGCGGAGAAACCAACGTGACCATGGCCACCATCATAAACCTTCTCTACAACCACCCACAAAGTCGCGATCTCCGCGGCTATGTTACGACCGACTTTGCGCGCGTCAGCCAGAGCTTCGCGTGTGCACGCAAGAGCAGGAATGCCGAGGGCCTGGAGTTCATATATCTTATAATTATACACGGTAAGGAAGGAGCCAGGAAGGATGCTGTAAATCACGCACGATATTGGCCGAAAGTCCTTTCGTGGGCGCGATCACTAGTCCGACAGGCGTCCTCCTCTTCTGATCCCAGAACCCCGGGTACGTCGCGGGATTCTTAGCAACCTCAAGAAGTACAAGAATGGGGACAGCAAAGAGGGCTGATTTGCCGTCACCCGTCGCAGTGATGCAAAGAACATCCTCGCCGTCGAGGATCCAGGCGATGACAGTGACTTGCCAGTCTCGAAGACCACCAGCCCATTGAGGTATCTTCGTTGCGACAATCTGTTGTATGGTCGTACGACCACGTTCGGTTTGCCATTTCCGGCCTCGCGACGGTGCCATGCGCGAGTACACAAAGTCGTGTCCGGAAGGTTGACGGTTGTTGTCGTGTTTGATGGGACACGTGTCTTCCGGACTCTTCCCCAAACGGATTGCTTACATCATAAGCCTGGTCGCCTACTGTGACAGCGCGGTAACCACAGGACTAGACTTCAGTCTGACAAAACTTGAGTCTGACGCCACTCAAATCCTGCGGCACTCGTCACTTAAGTCCGACGGCGTTTGCCGAACTACCCAGCCCACGACGGCACGCGACTACAGGAACTTGGCTCGGGTCGGACTTAAGTACCTAGAAGTTGAGTGTAAACACAAGTTGTCAATATGACTTAAGATCTCAATGTCACTTAAGTTTTCGTAATGTAACGTAAGTATTTCGGGAAACTTAAGTTTGAGCAAGGGTAGAGGGAGGTGCCCTAGGCCACCTGGGCAGGCGTGCCTCACATGGACCGGAACTTGAGTTCAACGCGCGGACTTGAGTGCGCCGGTGGTTTCGGCCGGCATAACTTAAGTTCGGCTGCTTTTATTTCATCGTGATCCAGAATTTATGAGTATCCATCGACCCGCAACTGATCTATGTAAGCCATTTGGATGGTGACGTCCTCGTCCTGTAACGGTGACGTGGCTAGACTCGGCTCTGTGCGTCTGGTGTTTATGACGAATCCGAGCAGGAGTTCGTTTGGTGAGTAGCGGAGGTTTGGGAGAATTCGGTTATTGAGGGACTTAACGGCTGCGTCCAAATGGTCGGGTTAGTTTTTCGGTAAGTCCGTGGCCTTCATCGCCTCGTACTCGTCCTCCCCGAGATCTGGCGCGCACATTCGCTTCAGCCGACAGATCAGCTTACTGTTCATCCCCTCCAGCAGCCCATTTATCCATGGGGACATCGCAGGCACGATCCGCAGTTCAATGCGCTTTGACTCGCAATATGTGCGCACCTCCTTGTTGTCAAACTCTGGCCCTCCATCGCACATCAGCGCCTCCGGCGAGGGGAAGTATTGACCGATGCTCTCGAGCCCCATACGCGTTGTAGTGCCAGCGGCCGCAGTTTTCAGCCTTCTGACCAAGAGATTTTATGAGTAGACATCGATGTAAAGGCCGAGTTGTTTAAAACCCCCCCTTCGCTGGCGACATTGAAAGGGTATCGCGCACCATTAGCTCGAGGGGGTGTCGTCTTGTGATCGGCTCGAGGAGGGATTGGATGTGCGCAGCTCCAAACCCTTTGCATCGACTGCACCCCCTGCGTGATGGACTGGTCGAGTTTCGGGCTACAGATCTTGGACAGCAGTTGAATCTTGATCATGTCGTGCCCAAAGTGCCCGTTTTCGCGGTGAACATTCCATGCCATGTCCTTTGCCTCCGCTTTTGTCACGCACTCGATGCGAGCCTCTGCACGGACCGACTTCCGGACCGATACACGCTACAGTTTTCCGTCCGCGATCATGTAGCCGCTCGCACGGTGGCGGGCGTGTTTGCGTTCGCGCAGGCTTTTACCGTGGTAAAACTCCAACAGCGCCTCCACTACCTCCAAAAATATGCGCTCGTCCTTGAAGCGCTCGCGCAAAGAGGCGTACTCGGGTGGTTCAACTGTGTCACTCACCCCGAAAATGTCGTGAGTGAGTCCGGTCCGCGCTTCCCAATCCTCGCTCACAGTCCACTCGTGTCCGTCACCGGCACAAACATCCTTGTTCGCGTACTGACGGCTTAAACCGTCAGCTACAGGATTCAGGCGACCCGGCCGATGCCGAACCTCGATTATGTGATGGTCCAATACACCGTCGCGCCAACGTGAGTGTGTCGAATCTAACTTTTCGTTTGTCAGGTGGTCCCGTAGAGCACGGCAGTCGGTCTCTAGTTCCACGGGGAACCCCCAGACGAAGTCAGAGAATTTATCCAAGCTGAATTTCAGCGCTGCAAATTCGATAAGGAACGGCTTGTACTTCTCGGTCCCAGAGGTGCGTTTCGATGCGAACGCGACTGGATATATCCTAACAATGTCTGTGCCATTAGCGCCGACGGTTGTGAAGCGCTGAGAGCACATCCCAGCAAGCCCATACTTGCACCCATCTGTGGCCACGATGAATGGAGTACCGTCGAATTTTGGACCGGGCTCGCTGGTTAATGCTACCTTGAGACGCAGAAAGGTACGCGTGTGCTTTGGTTTCCAGTGCTCCTCCAATGGGAAATTTTTCATCGCCCTGCAGTAAGCATTCTTCCCTTTGTGCTGGGGAATCTGAACATGACGGCTGAGAACTGTGAGTGGCTGGGCAATGGTCGCTTAGCCTTTAATAAGGCTACGAAAATACCCAGTGAGGCCCGTAGATGCACCCAGGTTTTGGATATCTATGGGCCGCTCCCAGTTGACAATTGCGGTGAGTTTGGACAAATATGGGGCGATTCCGTCCTTTCCAACACGGCCACCCCCAAAAACCGCGCTGGAGGGGAAGAACCCGGTTTGGATGGGTACCCTTTGGATGCGGAGAGTGAGAGTTTCTTCTCGCGCACTCGGGTGAACAAAGTCACGTGTCCTGCAACTTCGTGTCCAAGTTGTTACCGGCCATACCACCGTCATCCACAAAGAGGTCGAACAGTACCCCCACCAAGTCGCCAAGTGCGTCGACTGTCAGCTGCGCGAATGTCGAGGGTGCGCCCGTTGATCCAAATGGCATGCGCAAGTGTTTGAAGAACCCACGCCCCTTGACGTAAAAGCATATGTACGGCTGATCCTCCTCTGTTACTGCGCACGCGTAGAAGCCCGACGCAAAGTCGAACATGTTCAACCAACGGTGACCACTCAGGCGCTGCTGTTTTAACCGGATATCACCCTGCGGCAAGGGCGGGACCTCTGTGACTTTATTCAAGTCGTTGAACTCTTGGCAGATCTTCCTTTTTGTTTGCTCCACGCCATCGGGTTTGCTTGGGAGTGGCTCTCGGGGAGGAAGATCTTCGAATACTGCAGAGAATCCATTGGCCACGCATTCGTCATTGACGCGATGCTGTAACTGCTCTAGTGTGAGTCCCGCGCCGTCGTGAGCCTTCTTGGCGAGTGGTTGCACCACAGCATTTAACGTCGCGGTTATCTATTGATACAATAATATCAGCTTGCAGCATTTTATCCATCGCATTATTGAGATAAATTCTCTGTGGCGTGTTAAGCGGACGCTGATGCGGGTTGGTACGAAATTTTGCATTGGCTCGATTGGGAATGTTGAGCTTATGCTCTGCACTGTCGACAGCTATTACTTTGCTCATTAACAGGGCGAAGCAATCGGCAAATGATCGCAATATTAATACTTCTTCCACGCGTTCGCACTCCGACGCAGTGAGGTCTGGCCCAATCTGGAGTTGAGCCATAACAGTTTCGACGTGTGCGGATAAGAAAGGGTCAGTCTTGCGCGTCAAGATGCAGGGATCTGACGCGTCCGGAATTGCAGGCTGCTCAATGCCAGGATGGTCGCCACCAGGTCCAGCTGCAGCGTCCAAGGTCCATGTGTTACTCCAGTCCTCTGGTGCTTTTTTGTCCGTCCAGGGAATTGGACCCGTTCCGCTGCGAAATCGAGGATCAACATGAGACAGAGGAGTGTTAGCCGGCGTGTGATGGGTAGTGATGTCTCATTCTGATACTTTTTGAACCTTACAGACAGTTTTTTTTCAACTCTGATGCTCACCATCAGTCCATCAAAAGGGTTCAGCCCACTATCGCGACATACCAAGCCACATTTAAGGTGAGAAGACCTGCAGGAGATGTTGTATTTCCGTTCGCCAAGGTTGAATTGCCTCGAAGTTATTCTTTCCTTTCAAAAATTTGACCCAGAGGGGAACTCACTGAGGCCCGGGCTCAAGCATGGGTCGTGGGTCGGGTAAAATTGTGGGCCCGACCCAAGCCCGACCTGGCACACCACTAGTGATGGGGGACTTCGGGAATTCCCATCCCCCGTTGCGTCCACGTGCGTGCCAACTTTTCGTCGCTCCCGCCTTGCCTGGCGTTCTTGTCTGAATTGTTCCTTCCCATGCCAAGCTGCCCGCTCTTCGTAAGTTTTTCGCGGCGCTCCTGCGCTGGTTCGCGGCTGGATATGAACTGATCAAGCCGCTCTTCGGGATCGGGCAAGGCGGATTCGCAGACTCTCCTCGTGGGGGGTATTCCCTCCCCCCGTATTTCAACACCCTCAAATTCAACGGACTTCGAACCATCCGACGTGTCATATATGATGTCCGTGGTTTGTTCTCTCAGTTGCAAATCATCAAACCGTTCTAAGCCGGGAAGGAGATTTTGGGCCGGGACTTAAGCGAGGAACGAGCTCAGGTCGGTTATAGCGTCTGTCTTAGAGAGACTAGCCGGGACTTGCCTCGTGGGGGTTCGTCGTCCCCTCAGTTATTTTCCCTCGCTTTCTCCTGTTGGTTAGCCATCGCCATGAGAGGCCGCGGGGTACAGATGTATTGAAAGGATGCAGCAGAGGTGAAGGGTGCTCCCTCGACGCGCACGCGGCTAGTCAGTAAAGCATACATAGACGCGTCGGTCAAGGGAGCCTCGGCCGGCCTGCGTGCCGGTAGCCGACATCTGGTCTCGGCAGTGCCTAGGTGGCCCAGACCATCGAAATAGACGCTGATAGCCGGGGCTGCGTGCCGGTAGACCAAGCCGGGTCTAAGGCCCGGCTGAACGCAGTGAATGATCAATATTGATCATTGATGGGCACTTCTCTGCCGACTACGACAACCTCAATTGAGGCAACCCCACACGTTGCGCGACTGGGAACCTGAACAGGCGATGTATTCGCACAAGGTTCATTTCGAGACCGGAAACGGTGTTCCTTGGCTTACGACTGCGACCCCATGACTTTTGCCTTTACGGAGCTTCGCGATTCGCGTTCACATGCTCTCGCCTTCTCTGACAAAGGACAGCTTTATAAGGAGGGCAGACCGAAGATGTACGGCGTCTGACAAACACTCCAATGCGTCGTTTCGAGCTTTTGTTGATTTTCTGCGGGGTGGTGACAGCTGCATCGCCGCAAGTCAAGCTGGACTATGCGACATATGTTGGCACATCTCTCGCCGCTGGTGTCAACCAATTCTTGGGCATGCGATTCGCGGCGCCGCCCCTCGGCAATCGTCGTTGGCGTGCTCCGGAAGATCCCTGGTCGAGACATCCCCAGTCCAAGCTTCTGCGGTGCGCCAGGATCTGCAGTTTCACTATCTTCTCCGTTACTCACGCATAACGTCGACAGCACGGTTCGATTTGCTACAACCTCGGAGCTGCCTTCGATCCACTGCAACCACATTGTCCGAAGACTGTTTGTTTATCGATGTCTACACCCCGTCTGGCGCCTCGGAGACCTCCAAGTGCCGGTGTGGTTCTTCATCCAGGGGGCGGTTACATCCAGAACTCGAACGCCCAATTATAACGGCACTGGCGTCATTGTGGAGTCGGGGCGCAATATTGTGGTCGTGAACTCAACTATCGCGTGAGCTTGGCATTCTTGGGAACATACTGTATAGCGACCGAAACAAACCTGCAGGTCTCAGCCTTTGGATTCCTCGCGAGCGAACGAGTTGCTAGAGACGGGACGCTGAATGTTGGACTGTTGGATCAGCGGAAGGCGCTGCTGTGGGTTCAAAAATATATTTCCAAGGTATGCGACTCTTATCCTCTTCCGTTTTCTTATGCTCATTGGAACCCCCTCAGTTCGGCGGCGATCCAAATCATGTTGTCATTCACGGCGTTTCTGCAGGCTTGCTTAACCGCATCTCTGGCTGTCCTTGTCTCATATTTCCTTGCAGGTGGCGGCTCTGTAACCCATCATTTGACCGCATTCGGCGGGCGCAATGATGGTGCGTGAACACTTCTTCTCCCACAGTTGCCTTCTAACTTTCAGCCCAGGCCTTTTCATCGGTGCCATTGGAGAGTCCGTCTTCTGGCCGCGCGAAGCACCGGTTTCGGGAGCTCGAGTTCCAGTTCGACTTGTTCGCCGCTGCTGCCGGCTGCATCAATGTGTCCGACCAAATAGCGTGCCTCCGGGCGCAAAACACTCCACGCTCGTGGCCGCGAATGTTGTGCATCCTTTCCAGGGCCGCGTTTCGAATCCCGATTTCTTCTACACACCGACGATCGACGGGGACTTTGTCCAAGATCACTTATATACGCTTTCAGGGAGGGAAATTATCCGGGTGTGTGCCATATCTTCGTTACAAGGCACCCGATTCATCTCTCTTAGGTGCCCACAATGATCGGTGACGACGACGACGAGGGTACGGACTTTGCCGCCAACGCCGGCACCCCCGACCGGTCATCTCCTTCCTCATGGACAACTACCCCCAGCTCACTCCCGCTGACGTCACGCGAATCACACAGCTGTACCCGCTACGCCCGCCGCTCCCAAACCACGCGCCGTTCTTTCCATCTGCGGCAGCCGCGTATGGCGAGGGCACGTTCACCTGCCCGAGCAACTTTATTGCGGCGCAGATCAACCGGGTGCGTCAGCTGGTATGGAACTATCGCTTTAGCGTCGTGCAGGCGAACGATGCGGTGGCGGGCTTAGGCGTGCCGCACGCGAGTGAGGTATGCGGGCTACTCCAGTTGCTTTTGAACGTCTGAGTCTTACCTTTATTTTTTCCTTTAGCTTCCTGCGATCTTCGGCCCGCCTTCATCCCGGGCGGGAGCAGCACGACATTTGCCACGACCAACGCGCCGATCGTGCCTGTCGTGATGAACTACTGGATCTCCTTCATTCGCTCGCTCAACCCAAACCCCCATCGCTTTGTGGGCACGCCCGAGTGGGCGCAGTTCAACGCGACGAACCAGCGGCGGCTCAAGTTCGTGCTGGATGACACGCATGTGGAGGAGATCCCCGTGGACGAGAATATGCGCTGTGCATTTTGGAATGAGATCGGTGCGAGGATCGAGCAGTAGGGTTTCCGAGGAAAATAAACGAAGTCGTATCTGTATTGGATAAGCAATTTCAGGTTGGAAAAAACCGCCAGGCTTTTATTCAAAAAAGTGAGTACATAGTATGCCGTATTGGCACAGGGAGAAGGACGGAAACGCACCCAGCGTTCAGCAATGACCTTGGACACATGTATGACCCTATCCACTTATTCGATATTCGCGCGTATTGCGAAGGGCGAGTCGATCCGAGCGCTCAGGTGGCATGCCGTAAGGGAGAAGGAATGATGGCTTATTAACTATGCCTGGGATTGACAGTAAAATATGGCCATCCAATATCAGTAAATGAACAATCCGTGACACCTTGAACTTAAAAGCTCTCTGAAAAAGTTTTAATATTCACTTAGTCACCCTCTTTATAAAATTACAGCTCTTTGCGGAACCTAGGGCGCGGCTCGTGTTTTACTTTTTTCGTCCATTTTGACGAGGTCGGCTCTCCTGAGCTCAATTCTCACTGTTTTCCTTGTGAATATGCTCATTTTCTTCGCATGGTAAGTCTGGAGGGCGTGGCCTCCTACGATACTGTATTATTTCGATCAATTCGACAGGGGGTGTGACCCGTGACCCAAAAAACCAGTTCGACAATTCGACAACCACCGAATTTTGGTGTGACACCCTTCAGAATTTCGACATCCGAGACGTAAAATTCAGGTTTTAGCATGGATGAAAGAAATTTGGGTTGGTCATGATGAAAGTTACATTCGACAGACCCCTCCGTGACCCGTGACCCCGACTATATTTCGACATCGACAGGGGGGTCCGTGACCCGTGACTGTCGAATTAATTAACCGTTCTTTAACGAGATGCTCCTCGTTCGTTGGTACGTGTTGTGGTCTTTTCTCCATTTGCACTCATCTCCATTCTCTCTGCTTCCCTCTCCTATTGCACATCCCGGGTCATGCACCGTTTGTGGGATCCAATTGCTCCATTATGGTGCAACTACGGACTATGGAACTGTTCACTTGCAGGGTAACCACGAGACCGCGCAGCACATTTCAACCACGGCCCGTGGATGCTATTTATTGTTACACTGCCTTTACTTTCCAACCTCCGGACCACTGCGAGCTGCGGACATTTAACCAATTCGGAGTGTCGAGGCAAAGTAGGGAGTTCCTTGGATTCCCATTCTTGAAAGGTATACAAAATTCGCACTGCGCCGCGGAACAGTGAGCTTGCCGCAGTTTCTCGCAGTAATCGCGCAGCCCGAGCTATCATCTAGTTCGAGCTGCAGCCGAGGATCCTCCATGGATAAATACAGCCCGGATTGCTCTCGACACAGAACCCTCGTAGCCCTCCCCCATAGCAATCATATCTCCGTACTTTCTACATGCAATGATGGCGCGGATCACTTTCGACACAGAACCTCTTCTGGGTGCAATTCACTGAAAAAAATATTTGGCGTCGCTCCGGCCCCCGATACTGTTCTCCGCTGTGGACTAGCTCTGGCCAAACTTTGTGTCGACTATCTGCCCCCTGTTCCATACCAATTACACCGCAATAATTTAAAGCTGAACAGCTTGGTCTGCCGTCCCCTGCATCCTGAAAAATATCCTTTGCGTTGTGTTACCTGTGGCTTGCTCCATGGCTGGAGCAGGTTTCTATCAAAGCCGCCATCCGTCTTCTGTAGTTGCACCCCATTTTGATCCTTTGCAATTGATGACGGGGGATATATCTGGTGCAGTCTTCTCTCATTGCTGCCCTCCATCTTTCTGTTTAGAGATTCTGCGAGGTACACAGTGTTGCCGCATATTATCTGTTCTCTTAGCCAGATGGACAGATTTTGTTTGTATGGATTTTTCACTTTATTTTAATCCTGTACGTGAAATGAGTCGTATTGAACACAGAACGTACTATGGAATTTCAATTGTTATTCCTCGTGTGTAAACTTGAATTGTTAGATGAAGTAATATTGGTGACCGTAAGGCTGCCATTGGACATGCAGCTCAAGAGATCAACAAGCTCACAGCTATGATCCGCCGGAGCGAAGCGAAGGCACATCTTGTTGATCGTAATAATACAGTACTTGATTCGCATCATGGAATGATCCGCTGGGCCAGTTCTCGGTGTCGGCCGGCAGAACTTGTCGCATACCCTGGGTAACGCTCAAATCCGCCTATAAATTTGATACACTGCCCTTACGAACATTACTGAGGGCTAGAAATGCCGGCCTTTTCAATGTGTGCTTTCTTTCACCAATATTCCACATTCTGACGGCGATAGGTATTCTACATAGTACTGAATTGTACCTTGTTACTTGTACATAGGAAATGCATATTATATGGAAGATACCGGCATTTAAAGCCTTCCGCAATACAACCAAGACCGTCCTCTCCAATTTCTAGGTCAGTCGAACTACTATACTCATCCAGCTCCTGCGGCGCAGTCCCCGCAGTCTTTTATTTATTGTTTCATGTACAGTACTTAGTCATTTCTTATTCTTATGAGTCATTCTATTCGGATCCGAAGGATCCCTAGGTAGTATAAATACTCTCTTTACTTTGGCATTAGGTATTCTAACGTTCAAACACGTAGACTTTATCGACTCAATCTGTCCTCTAAGTCTACTAACCGACAACCGGAATCAAGTGTCTACGACTTTCTACAAGAGAAACTACGTAGCCTCACAATTAGGTAGGGTTTGAAGAGTATTAAAATACTATATGAGGAAAATCTTGAATAGATCCGGACTTGAACTGTAAAGTGCACGGCATAGGTAAGGTTGAGAAATAGTTCAAGTTGGTGTAGTGGTGAACAAAAAAATGAGCCAAATAAGATTATGAATGGTGTTGAGAGAGGAAATGTGCTTAGAGGACGCGTTAGAGGGTTATAACGAAACCTGGATCTGTTGTGGTGTGATATTTGCTCTGCACGTGCACTCGGGCCGAAACTCGAAGGCGACGAGCAAGTCGAGTCGTACTTCTACAACGCGCATTATCCGTTCCGCTGCCGCCTGCGCAGTGGGACGAAATTTCCTTCGTCATCGAATCGGACGAAAAGGTGCCTCGAGGGAGCCAGAAAGTGCGCTTCCTGCAGGAGGATTCGCCGGAGGAACCCGCGTGGTCGGATTTCACGGTGCGTCCGTTTCCCTGCTCGTTCGCGTGGTTACGCATTGTGCTCATATGGCGCTCTTCGCGGTAAATCCAATCCGCGGGCTGATGTACATTGGGGTTTATTATTTTTGTATCTGGGTCAGCGGGCCAGTTGGTTTAAAGGACTTTCTTTCGCAGACGATGTTA